>JAQQTP010000082.1:2400000-3000000 GCA_029884605.1 Ormosia emarginata | reverse complement strand
CTTTTAATTTTTAGAATTTAATTGTGTAATAAAAATATTTTATATTTTTATAATATTATTTTATTAGACAGTACCTACTATTTTAAAAACAGTAGCTTCTGTCCCAAAACTGACCATAGACCCAGAAAAGTATGTGGGACCCATATTTAGTGAATCAGTCAATGAAATTGGCTTGAACTATTATAAGCCAATGAGAGCTAGTCAACAAAAATGACTTGAAAACTTCTAAACCAATAAGATGTAGTCAACAAAAGTGGTTAGACTAGTTAGTAAGTAACTAGAAAAACCTAACTAAGTTAACTTAAACTTAACTAAGTTAATCTAATGTATCTAAGTATTAACTAAATGAAGCAAACCTAGTTAGCTACTCATTAGAGTCCTAGTTAGAGAAGGTTCTAGTAAAGTTAAGGTGATGGTTAGTTGCCTTAAGTAACTAGATAGTTAGACAAGTAACTAAGAAACCTAACTAAATGCACCTAAGTCTAACTAGATTGCCTAAGTGAACTCAAACTTAGTTTGCTCTCCCTTAGGCCATTCGGTTATAGCATCTTCAAGAAAGGCTAAGTCACTTGATGACTTGATTCTCTAAGCCAATGAGAAGCAAGCTTGGAGGCAAAGCCTTTGATATCAACCCTTGATCACATCTAAGGCCATTAGGAGTCCTTGGATGGTCAACAAAGGTGGCCACCTCCATTGAGCTCCATGGCCATGCATAGGAGAGGAGACCATTTTCTCTTCATTCTCATCTTTGCTATCACTAAAGCTTTTATTTCTCTCTCTCTAAGAACACAAAGAAAACTCCATAGCTTTTCTCGTTGAGCTATTCAGCCATCACCCTAAACACCATCATCCACTCTTCTAAATTTTCACCTAACACCACTTCTCAAATCCAAACACCATTCTAAGCATCTTTCATCTTGGGTGTTTCTTTAAAAAAATTCGTTTGGAGCTTAGAAAATCACCTTGAAGTTTCTTTCCTATAGGGCAAAAATCTTTGTTTCTTATTTTTAACTTGATTTTTGAAGTTCTAAGCCATGATTGATCTATGGTTTGTATTTTTTCAACCATAGTCATGACTTGTTAAAATTTGTTTGAGTTTGTTTGGGCTTTTCTTGGAGTTACACGAAAACACTAGGAGGGAGTCTAAGAGGAGTTTGTCTTCCCTTAAGGTAAGTGAGAGATTTAATCTTATCAACCTTGTGTGGTGGTGAAAAAATGGATGTATTTGTGGTAAAGAATCCATAAGGATTCATTTACTTGGTTGTTTAATTTCTTTCCTATTTGTGATTGATTATGTGTGTAAGCATGTCTATAGCTTTAAAATATATGGTATGTGTTCATAGATGTATGATAATTATTGTAGGATGTGAATAAAATGTGAGGTTTTGCATGAGTGTTCCAAAGAACACAAGGAAGCTCACGACTTCACCAATGAAAAGAGAACTAACATGTTCTCAACCATTTTCTAAAAAAATGACTTAGTTGATTTAATTGGATTGAATGAATTTTACAATGACTTAAAGGTTGAAAACTAATTCAAAGATGATTTATAAAGGATACATCAAATTTCGATTAACATGCCACTTGATTTTACCTTTGATCCAAATTTTATTTTCTAAGTGGTGAGAGAGTTCTCTGAGGTTTTTCCAGAAGAAGTACTTGGTTTACCACTGACCCGTGAGATAGAGTTTGCTATTGATCTGGTACCGGGAGCTGGTCCCGTGTCTGTAGTACCTTATCGGATGTCGCCAACGGAATTGGTGGAGCTCAAGAAACAACTAGAAGAGCTTTTGGAGAAACAGTTTGTTAGACCGAGTGTGTCACCGTGGGGAGCACCGGTGTTGTTAGTTCGGAAAAAGGACGGTACCTCACGATTGTATGTGGATTACACGCAATTAAACAAACTGACAATCAAGAATAAGTATCCTCTCCCAAGAATTGATGACTTGATGGATCAACTAAAGGGAGCAGCGGTATTTTCAAAAATAGATTTGAGATCTGGGTACCATCAGATAAGAGTGAAAATAGAGGATATACCCAAGACTGCTTTTCATACCCGATACGGTCATTACGAGTACCTTGTGATGCCATTTGGGATGACGAATGCACCTGCTATCTTCATGGACTACATGAACAGGATCTTTCGTCCTTACTTGGACAAGTTTGTTGTCGTCTTCATTGACGATATCCTGATATACTCCCAGAATCAAGAGGATCATGCTGAACACCTCAGCATAGTTCTTCAGATCTTGAAGGAGAAAGAACTGTATGCCAAACTATCGAAGTGTGAGTTCTGGCTCGATGAGGTGAAATTTTTGGGCCATGTGATCTCAAAGGAAGGGATTGCAGTGGATCCGTCAAAAGTGGAGGCAGTGTTACAGTGGGAACAACCGAAGTTAGTGACGGAAGTTCGTAGCTTCATGGGTTTAGCCGGATATTACCGAAGATTTATAGAAGGATTTTCCAAGATTGCTGGACCACTCACTCAGTTGACGAGGAAGAATCAAGCTTTTGAATGGACTGATAGTTGCGAGCAGAGTTTCCAAGAGTTGAAGAAACGACTGACTACCTTACCAGTATTGGTACTACCTGATCCGAATGAGCCATTTGAGGTGTACTGTGACGCTTCGTATCAAGGATTGGGATCTGTTCTTATGCAACACCGAAGAGTGGTAGCTTATGCTTCGCGACAGTTGCGGGTACACGAGAAGAACTACCCTACCCATAATTTGGAACTTGCTGCTGTGGTTTTTGCTCTAAAGATATGGAGACATTTTCTCTATAGGGCAACATTCAACATCTTCAGTGACCACAAAAGCTTGAAATATTTGTATGATCAGAAAGAGCTGAATATGAGGCAGCGGAGATGGCTAGAATTCTTGAAGGACTATGATTTTTAGTTGTTGTACCACCCTGGTAAGGTGAACATCGTGGCTGATGCCTTGAGCAGAAAGATTATCAATGCTTCTGCCTTGATGATCAAGGAAAGAGACCTCATAGAACAGTTTAGGGATGTAAGATCATTTGTTAAGTTAGAACCCAGAAGGATTTGTATGAATATAGTCACCATCTCAAGTGAGCTAATGGATGACATACAGGAAAAACAGAAGGTTGATGAATTATTGCAAGAAGTGAGAGAACTGATGAGGCAAGGCAAAGAGACAGAAATTGAAGAAGGAACGGATGGAATTATGAGATTCCGAGGTAGAGTTTGTATTCCCTGTGACCAAGAGCTTAGGCGATATATTGTGGAACATGCTCACACCAGCAAGTTGAACATGCACCCTAGTATAATGAAGATGTACCAAGACTTGAAGAAGCTATTTTGGTGGCATGGGATGAAAAGCGATGTCACTAGATGTGTATCGACTTGTCTAGTCTGTCAAAAAGCCAAAGTGGAACACCAAAGACCAGCAGGATTGCTACAACCATTGTCTATTCCCGAATGGAAATGGGACAGCATTGCAATGGATTTTGTTGTGGGTTTGCCGAGAACAAAGAAAAGACACGATTCGATTTGGGTAATTGTGGATCGACTCACAAAGTCAACCCATTTTCTCCCGATCAACATAAGGTACAGTTTGGAGAAGTTGACGCAACTTTATATTGGAGAGATCGTTAGGCTACATGGTGTACCTACGAGTATTGTTTCGGATAGGGATCCGAGGTTTACTTCAAAATTTTGGCAGAGCTTGCAAGCATCGTTGGGAACAAAGTTATGTCTGAGTTCAGCATACCACCCACAAATCGATGGTCAATCTGAAAGGACGATCCAATCTTTAGAAGATTTGCTTCGAGCTTGTGCTGTGGAACAAACTGGATGTTGGGATGAAGTTCTACCACTAATAGAGTTCACATATAACAACAGTTATCATTCGAGTATAGGGATGGCACCCTATGAAGCTCTGTATGAACGACGGTGTCGAACACCTTTGTGTTGGTACCAAGACGGTGAGCGTCTTATGATTGGACCAGATATCATCCAGCAGACAACTGAGAAGGTTAAGATGATTCAAGAGAAAATGAGAACTGCTCAGAGCCGGCAAAAGAGTTATGCAGATAGGAGAAGAAAACCTCTTGAGTTTGAAGAAGGTGAGCATGTGTTCCTGAAAGTCACACCCATGACTGGGGTCGGCCGGGCTTTGAAATCTAGAAAACTCACTCCAAAATTCCTTAGACCTTACCAAATTCTTCGCCGGATAGGTCCAGTAGCCTACCAAGTAGCCTTACCCCCTTTTCTTTCAAACATACATAATGTCTTCCATGTGTCACAACTTCGTAAGTATTTACCTGATCCAAGTCATGTTATAGCACCGGACACAGTACCGTTAAAAGAGAACTTAACCTATGAGGCGCCTCCTACGAGAATCGAGGACCGACGGATAAAGCAACTTAGAGGGAAAGAGATTCCATTAGTGAAAGTGATCTGGAATGAAACAACTGGTGATGCAACTTGGGAACTAGAAGACAAGATGAAGGAGCAACATCCAGAATTGTTCTGAGGTACGTAAATTTCGAGGACGAAATTCCTTTTAGTTGGGGAGTGTTGTAACATCTCGAAAAATACCTGTTTATGAATAAATAGTCATTTTATATTATTCTTGATTTTTAGGAATTTTTCTAGAATTTTACGGAAACGTCGAATATTTTAATATATTCCTCGTTTTATGTGTGCGCTAAACGAAACTGGGAAAACGCGATGTTTTCTCTGCAATCCTTGCACTATGGATAAGTCGACGGGGGATCTTACTAAACCCGGGACTTGACATAGTTTACGAGGTTTCACAAATTTTCAAGAAATCTTAACAGATAAAATAAATCGATACAGCGAAAAGAAAAATTCATCTGTCAGACTAATTAAATACTGACTTCTGTCAACTGTAACTATTATCCATTGGATAATAGTGTGTAATAAAAATACTATCACATTATCCTAAGGCAACCTACTTTATGTCTAATCTATCCACTTAGATTCAAAATTTAATGGTTAAAATAGCCAAAACTTCTTTGAGAAGCTTTGACCAAGTCAATGACCTATGTGCCCTTGGCTTCCTTTGGAAGCCAACTCTCCCTCACTTCTCTCTCTCTTCACTTCGGAAGCAGCCCTTGGAAGGGGGGAAACATTAGATTTTCATTAATTCATTAACACATTTCAAGCCTTTCTTTTTACTCTTCTTCTTCTTTCTCCATTTTCTTCTTCTCCTCCCTCTTTTTCTGGTGTGCTACGGCAGCTTTCCTTCTCCCCACTCAACATTCACAAAACTTCCATCCAAATACATGTCCTTAATCCCCACCCTCTCCTAAACATCTTTCTTGCTTGGAGCATTGCAAAATTTCACCATTTTCATCATCCCCTTCAAGCTTCAAGCTTTGAGCTTTTGTGTAAGTTTCAAGACCTCTTCTCTCTCTTCTTCATTTTCAGTTACAAGGGTCTTCTAATAACCATTCACATTTCGTTTTTCATGTCCATGTGCCATTCTAATCAAGTCACCATTTTTAGGGTTTGGTGGAGCTCAAATCCGAAAATCCACAAGAAGATTTCTTGGTGTTTCTCTTGATTTCTTCTCTTAGGTAAGAGGAAGACACTCCTCCTCAACCTCCTTTAGCATCTAGGAACCTTTGATGTGTTGTTGGTGGAAAAACCCCCAATGTGGGTTATCCTTTACTTTGATAATATAAATGCTTGTATGTGGTTTTTTATGGAGTTCATAACCTTGATTTGGATTGTTGGTAAATGACTTTAATACTTGAAAGTTAATGGGCCACGGTTCTGCAGAATCCTTGAAATTGCATTAGGGCTCAGGCGTTGTGCGTAGAGTGTCTAGACGCTCTATGCCCAGGGAAAATTTCCCTGAACGCGGCTTGGTTAGCGCTCAGGCGCTACGTGTTTAGCGCCTAGGCGCTAAACCAGCGCTCAGGCGCTCCAGACATGGCGTCTAGGCGCCCATAGCAGAATCACCCAGATGATGGTGAAATGATGCTAAGACTTCTATGTGAAGGTATTACAACATAAAATGAAGTAAGGAACTGAATTGTTAAGGAAATTCCTCTAGAAAGAGAGAGACTCTATGAGAGTAGATTATGTTAAGATACCTATGTCATAAAATGGATAACTTATGAATCGGAAGAATTTAATATAATCAAGATTTCATAAATCTTAAAGGACTAAGAACGAGATTATCATAAAACCTAGGGTAATTCCAAGTGAGTGAAGAACAAGAGAGTGCAAGGCCTAAGAGCTTGAACGATTTACAAAGGTGGAAGAAATTTAATTGCCTTGGAAGATTTCGCAAGTTGTAAGAATAAGATTGGATGTGAACTTTGACAAGGACGACAAATCTTAATTAAGAATGCATAATGGACCATGAAAATGTGTTACCTCGATTTATTTCAATAATATGATATTGTGAGTACATGCGAATTACCATTTGTATATTGATGCTTATATTGGCCTAATGTGGCATATTATAGAATTGTATGAGATTGTGAATCATACATGTTCATGCATAGTATTTTATGCATTGTGATTGTCCTTGTGGACTGTTGTAAGGCCAAGTTGTCTAGGAGATTGAACACACCTTAGTGCGGTGCGAATAGACAAGTGTAGGTCATTGGTTGACCTTGGGGGCATCGGGGTGCGGGTTCCTCGCAATGGGAGGTTGGTAGCTCTCCTGCCCGTGGGGTAGACCGATGCAAACGCATCGACAATCCGGACCGAGACACTGTCCTATATCGTGATCTAGTGTAGAATGTTTGTACAATGCCATGATTGCGCACGAGAAAATTTATTGATAGCACTGGCCTCGGCAGCCGAGTTACAGACATGTCTTCTGATCTTTCTCTCCGATTGTTTGAGTCTAGCTCCATGGAGTAGGAATTCGGGAAAAGTATGCATGCGAGTCATGATATACACTGTCATTGTTAATATTCATTTTCCATAACTATGACTGATTTGATTACTACAGTGATGATTATCTGCCTGGAACTGTTTATTTGCTTACTGTTGGAATTACTATTTATTAATTGGATGTAATATTCTGAATTGCTATTTTGGCGCGTGGCGCCGTTTTGTTTCTAGCATGCTACAGTTGGTAATGATGGTAGGATGTCTTACCTTTTTCTGTATTTCTACTATCTGTTGTCTGTACATATATACTTTGTATCGACCGAAGACGACGACAACGAGTTAGAAGCCCCTGACTTCCCCGACTTCTGGCCCGAACAAGATTAGCATCCGCTGCGGAAGATGGGGACACGTATGCGTGGATTCTTGGGCGATGTGCGTCTGACCTTCCTTGGAGGGGCAGAGTGCTGGCACATCAACCTGAACTCCGAGCGCTGTATTTACTTGGGAGACGTGTCCATCACACTTGCCTGGAGACAACAAGAGGCGCCTGTCCTCACCTGCCACGTCAACCTATGACTAGAGTTTTATTTGCCCATCTGTGAGATGTGGGGTGACCGTTACTACACCCCTTGGGAGGACTCTTTTGATTCCACCGCTCGGGCTCCGTCCCGTGCTTCTGTGGTTCCCATGGAGGTTTCCTCGGAAGAGGAGGATCCTGCTGAGGACCCGGATACGGTCCCTCCTTATCTGAGAGACTGAGTTTATTGGTAGATACTGATGGCTACCAGTGTTTTATTTTGGGGCCTGATGTATTTTTGTGTGGGCTGTATATTTTGGTATCACTGGGGCATATTTGTGTAATCTTTTGAGGCAGGTATAGTTTTGTTTTTTTTGGATATTCCAGGCTTGTATTCAAAACGTTGTTAACATTTATACATATCATATATGTGCAAGTTATTCAGATATAAGTTTTACCTTTTTGCCTTATTTTTACGGCTAATTACATTTGACCAATTGATTCAAAAAAATATATATATATATACATATATATAATATACCGTCATTTTACTCATGTACCGATAAGTTTAAATAAACTAATCTTGAATAAAATGAACCGGGTCTTAATTGTCTTAATTATTTAATTTCCGCATTTTATTTTATTTGATAATGTGACGTTCCCTTCCGAAAAAGGAGCGTTACAACCTCGAGAGTTGAATCATACATTTGGATAATTTAAATTGAAGTTTAAGCAAGAACTAGAATGCTAATCCTGACAGCTTGACCTCTGTACACTCATCAGCCTATATCTCGAGTTATAAGAGTTCAATGGATGTCAAACTAAGTAAAAATGAAAGCTAAGATACAAAGCTACAACTCTTGTGAAGACTCCTAAGCTAAACTATGTCATTTTGGGTGCGTAATTGAAGCTAGAAAACAAAGACGGGTTAGTGACGAGATGGGCCACTTAATTAAGCATAACTTAAGTTATAGGCCTCTAAATGACATGGGACTTAGGCCCAATGATTCATAATTGACCCAGCTTTGTACCCATTGGAATTTTGATCATGTAAGGCAAAATTAGGGGTTAGTTATAGGAGGGGAAAGCAGAAATCTGAGACTCATCTTCTCATTCGACATTTTTCACTCTATCTTTAGATCTATATCTTTCTCTTTTCTCTGCCTTCTCTCTAGATTTTTCCTCTTTTTCTGAGTTGGTCCCTCCCATTCATTGATAGGTAGAGCTTTTAATTAATCCAAGGGATTGACATTCTTGATGCTTAATCTTGAGATTCTGTTTTAATTGTTCTACATTCAATTATTAATTAAGTTTATCTCCTTCATCTTTGCTTAATTCTAATTGAGTTGCTTAATTTGATTAGGTTATTCATATGATAATTGCATAATTACCATGTATGAAGGATGAATTGCAGAGACTAAACAAGGCATTAAAGGTGTTTGATGAAATGTTTAGCTTAATTAGATCTTGGTTTTTAAGTTGATTTGGGTTTTGGATTAATGTTTAATGTGTCTAACCTTAATTAATTGAATTCTAGATGCGATATCTAGTAGAAGATCTATGGATCATTTTGAGGTGTCTTGATGTGATCTAAGACCAAGGATTAGGTTGATAATTGAATGATATATAGAGATGAAGGATAGATTAAAATCAAGATTGTTTAATTTTCTTGGATTAGTTGCTTCTTAATTTTGCTTTCTCTTTTTTAATTACTTTCTATTTTTGTTGTTAAATTTCAAAAACTCCTTCCTCCCTATTTATTAACCTTTTAATCTGACTTTATAATTAGAGTGATCTATGGGCTCGACCCGGTGTTACCTTATGCTGCAAGTAGTTTTGGTAATTCTGTTATAAATTGATTTAAATTTGGTAAACTCGACAATTATCAAATTTTTGACGCTGTTACTGGGGATCACTCTGATTTTGATCAATCTTATTGAGAGTATATTTGATTACTAATCCCTTACTAACCCATGTGTTATTGTGTTTTGGTGGTTTTTAGGCAAAAATGGGTGATTACGGGTCACTTTGCAGAATTTCGTACTAAAAAAAGTGCCCAGAATGAGTTGAAACTTGGTTTGTTGAAGGAAAACGGCCTAATAGACAAGGCTCAAATTCCATTGTTTAGACCACTTTTTTAATTTTTTAATATTTTTATTATATTTTTTAGTTTCATTTTTGTGTAGTTTTCATGTTGTGGTGGTCCTATATTTTTTTAAAATGTTTAGATAGGTTAACTAGATTTATTTTGGTAGATTTTTAGTGTTGTGTAGTCAATTTTACTTGTTTTGTGTTTTTGAGTTTTCTATGTTGCATTACTAGGTCTTCTACTAGTTCCTTACTTGGTATTGATGTTGCCATTGAAAGAACCTTGCATACACTTATTAGAGCTCGTAGGCTTAGTGAAATAATTATATTTGACCTTGATTTTGATATTGAAATTGAAAGTGAGCTGAGAGCTTAAGTGATATTGTAATTGTGGGTGATAATATGCATAATAGGACCCTTAAGGAACTTACTGCTCCTGATGTTACTTACCAATCTTTTTGCATTCAATATCTTGATCTTAATGCTGACTTTGAATTGAAATCTGGATTGATACATTTGTTGCCTAAGTTTCATGGTCTTGCGGGTGAGGACCCTCATAAGCATTTAAAGGAATTCCATGTGGTCAAGCTGAGAGCATTCCCTTTCTCCCTGCTGATGCGGCCAAGGACTGGCTATATTACCTTTCACAAAGTTCTGTAATGTGTTGGAATGACATGAAGAGGCTATTCTTGGAGAGATTCTTCCATGCATTTAGAGCTGCTACCATTAGAAAAGACATTTGTGGCTTAAGACAAATGACATGAGAGACCTTGCATGAATATTGAGAGAGATTCAAGAAGTTGTGCTCGAGTTGTCCCCACCACCAAATCAGTGATTAACTATTGATATAATATTTCTATGAGGGCTTCCTGCCAATGGACAGAAGCATGGTGGATGTTGCCTCTGGAGGAGCCTTAGTAGACAAGACCCCTGTTGCAGTAAGAGATTTGATAGCAAACATGACAACAAATACACAACAATTTGGCACAAGAGTCCTTACAGCAACCAGAAGAGTTAATGAGGTTCAATTATCTCGTGTAGACCAACAGAGAATGAAACACGGACTTGATGAATTGACTTCTTTAGTGAGGCAGTTAATAGTGGGACAACAACCATATATGCAGATGACAGCAACCGTGAGTGGAATTTGCTCTTGTTATCTCATCCCACTGCTGCTTGCCCCACACTTCAGGATAGTGGCTCTATTTTTCCAAGTAGATGGTGTTTTTCCTGGTAAACTACAGTTCCAGTAGCAGCAACAGAGAAATGATGCATTCTCCAACACATATAACACTGGATGAAGAGACCATTTGAATTTGAGACATGGCAATGTAGCATCATAACAATAGCAACCATTGCATTATAAGCAGCCATTCCAATAGCCAATGAGACAACAACAATTTTAAACTTAAGCTGGACTAAGTAGGCAATTCCAGTAGCCTATGCAGTAGCAACCAAGTCTATTAGCCACAAAATCTAAGCCTTCCTTTGAGGACTTGGTGAAGCAAATGGCCACAAATAACATTCAGTTCCAACAGATGACATAGGCCACTATTCAAAATTTAGAAACTCAGATTAGTCAATTAGCTTCATCATTGAGTCAGCTGCAAGCCCAAGGTTCTAGCTAACTTCTTTCGCAAACAATTCCTAATCCAATGGGGAATGTGAGTGTCATTATGCCGAGATATGGAAAATTTGTACAAGCACCAACTGAACCTTAACCTGCAACCAAGCAATAACCAACAAAGAAACTAGTTTCTGATGCACCAGCCCAAAAATCTGAGGGCAAGAAGAAATCAATTGTTGTTAATAAGCAATAGAAGCCTGTAGTAGCCCTTCCCTTTCCACAAAGAGCCATTCAGACTAAAAAGATAGATGAGGCTGAGAAGGATATAGATCTTCTTGAGACTTTCAAGAAAGTGGAAGTCAATATTCCATTGTTGGATGTAATTAAGCAAATTCCAAAATAAGTCAAGTTTCTTAAGGAATTATGCACCTAGAGAAGGAGGTTGAAGGATAATGAGAGAATCAATATGGGCCAAAATGTTTTAGCCCTTATTCAGCCTATGCCTCAGAAATGCAAGGATCTAGAGACTTTTACAATTCTATGTGTTATAGGCAATTACAGATTTGAGCATACCATGCTAGATTTAGGTGCTTCTATTAACGTAATACCATGTCTATTTTTAATTCTCTTAGACTTGGACTTTTACATGTTATAGGTGTTGTGATCCAGTTAGCTAACAAAAGCAATGCGTACCTAGTCGGGTTGATTGAAGATGTGTTGGTAAGGGTTGATGAACTGATTTTTCCTGCAGATTTTTATATTCTAGAGATGGAAGGGGAATCACCATCTAGCAAGGTTCCACTCATTCTAGGGAGGTTATTCCTCAAAACAATGAGGACCAAAATAGATGTGCATATAGGAACTCTATCCATGGAGTTGGAGACTCTATTGTTCAGTTTAATATTTTTTATGCTATGAAGCATCCCATGGAGGAGCATTTTGTTTTTAATATTGATTTACTTATTGATTTAGTTGAGGAAACTTATGATGAGTTGTATAATGAATTTCCTGATTTTATTAATTTTAATGATTCTATCCATTGTCACTCATGTCCTGATGGTGATAATGACATGATATGTGTTGTTTGTGCTAAGATTTCTGCATTCTTAAGAGATGATGAATCTATTTCTATAGCTTAAGCAGTAGTTGATGGTAGTGAAGGGTCTATCAGCAATGTTCTTGATGCAGTTGCAGAATATGAAATACATCGGGAGGTAGAGTTGAAGATCATTGAAGAATTTTTAGAGAAGGGAGAAGAGCATCAGATGGTAGTCACTATTATGGTGGATTTTGTTTTTGGACCATGGTCCAACATAACCAATGAAAATCGAGTTGATAAAGTAAACATACTGCATTCTAGTGGTGAAGCCAAATGAATTAAGGAAAGCCAATAGGACCTCGGTGGAAGCTCTCATTATGCTTCAAGCATAAGTTGTCATTATGCTTCAAACAATGGGACCCTGAATAATTGATAAGGATGTTTATTCTCTCTTTCTTTTATTTTACTTGTCCTATATTAATTGATGATTATTTGTTTTTTAGCTTTACATTGAGAACAATGTAGAATTTAAGTGTTGGGGAGGAATTTACATTTTGTTTTCTGTTTTATTTCTATTTATAATTATGTTGTTCTGATTTTCAGTTTTTGTTGCTTACTATTTTTATTTTTTGTTTTTATTTTTTGTTTTGCTAGTTTTCTTTTTGTTTTGTTGTTATGTTGTTTTTGCTATTTTGTTGTTTACCATAAATTATGTTTTTGCTATTTTTGAAAAAAAAATGTGTGTTTTTAATTTCCTTTCCAATGATGTTTTAGGATTTGTGAAGTTTTTGAGTTTGAAGCAATTGAAATTCAAGGTTCATAAACATGATTGAATAAAGTTTCTTCCTTCTTGAATTTGACAATGCTTGGTTGTGGATGTTGAATTGATGAATTGAGTTTGATAGATGCATACCTTGTGAGATTTTGAGCCTGTTGGTGGATTTAACATTTGTATCATTCTCTTTTTTCTTGTGTGATTTTCACTTATATCAATTGATCACTCTAGAACTTGCATGCATGAACATGATTGCTTCTTTCTTGATTAGCTACTTTGGCCAAATAGTCAACCTTACATCATTTCTCTTTGATTAACTCCCTTGAGCCTATTTACTTATCCTTTGCCTTAGCTCATTATATGCCTTATGTGAAAAACTATAATTTTACCTTACCTTAAGGAATAAGAGAGCATTAGTTCATTTTCGTTGGAGGAGCTATTTTGCTTGTCGGTAATTAATAGTTCAAGTGTGGGAGTTATGCAATTTGATGTGCAATATGCAAAGTGTTTGGTGGAAGAAAAAGAAAAAAAAAAGCCAAATGACAAGAAAAATAAAACAAAAACAGAATGTAAAGGAAAAAAAAGAATAAATGCAAGAAATGTTGTGAAAGAAAAGAAATCAAATAAAAATAAAAAAAGAAAAGGAATATGTAAAGAGAATGTGCGTTATATGGAATTAGGGGTAAAATTTTATGCTTGTCATTTGAGTTCCTCCCTAATGCTCTTTTATTCTCTTGAGTATTTAAATTATTATATCTATATTGTTTCCTTCCCTTACCCTAGCCCCATTACAACCTGGAATAAAGTCCTCTTAATTTGTGTGTGCATGGATTTGAATAGTGAAGAAGTATAAGATAAGCAAGCTTATGGTAGTACAATTTTCATGGGCTGAATTGAGTGAAATACTTACCTTGTAGGATTGAGAGTATATCTTATGAGGATCTATCATTCTTGATTCATGATTTTCAAATTGAAGATACCTTACTTATTGGTTTGAGAAGTGAGGAAATGTTACCTCATGAATGTTTTGATCCCATGAATCTTTGATTGCTCTTCTTGCTTTCAAACTTTTCTGCCATTCTTGAATATCATTGGAAATTTTGGAAATTGAGTCTTGTAGAGTTTTTAGCTTTTGAGTTTGTGTTGTTTTTCCTTGTTCCATATTTTTGGTCTTATATGTTTTTTCCTTGTCATATTTTATGATATTGGGCCTAATTAGACCATTGAAGGAATTATTGCATGAATTGGCCTTTATTTGTCTATTTGGCAGTGTTCAGTATTTTGGTTATAATCTGAGTTTCAAATATCTGATTAGTGTGATTCTAGTCTTGTAGGAAATATAAGACAAATCCTTACAAGTTTCATGAGACCTCGAGAGTTGAATAATACATTTGGCTAATTTAACTTGCAGTTGAAGCAAGAGTCAGAATGCTGATCTTGATAGCTTGACCTATGCACACTCATAAGCCTATATCTCGAGTTATAGAAGTTCAATGGATGTCAAACTAAGCCCAAATGAAAGCTAAGACACAAAGCTGCAACTCTTGTGAGACCCCTAAGCTAAACTACGTCGTTTTGGGCATGTATTTGAAGATGGAAAACAAAGACGGGTTAGTGACAAGATGGGTCACTTAATTGAGCATAACTTGAGTTGTAAGCTTCTAAATGACATGGGACTTGGGCCCAATGATTCATAATTGACCTAGCTTTGTACCCATTGGAATTTTGATCATGTAAGGCAAAATTAGGGGTTAGTTATAGGAGGGAGGAGCATAAATCCGAGACTCATATTCTTATTCAACATTTTTCACTCTCTCTAAATCTAGATCTTTCTCTTTTCTCTCCATTCTCTCTAGAGTTTTCCTCTTTTTTTGAGTTCTTCTCTCTATTTTAATTGTTCTACATTCAATTATTAATTAAGTTTCTCTCCTTTATCTTTTCTTAATTCTGATTGAGTTGCTTAATTTGATTGGGTTATTCATATGATAATTGTGTAATTACCATGTGTGAAGGATGAATTGCAGAGACTAAACAAGGCATTGAAGGTATTTGATGAAATGTTTAGCTTGGTTGGATCTTGTTTTTTAAGTTGCTTTTTGGATGAATATTTAATTTGTTTAACCTTAATTAATTGAATTCTTGATGTATATCTAGTAGAAAATTTATGGATCATTTTGAGGTATCTTGATATGATCTAAAACCAAGGATTCAGTTGATAATTGAATGATCTATAGAGATCAAGGATGGATTAAAATTAAGATTGGTTAATTCTCTTGGATTGGTTGCTTCTTAATTATGTTTTCTCTTTTTTAATTGCTTTTTATTTTTGTTATTTAATTTCATAAACTCCTTCTCCCTTGTTTATTAGTCTTTTAATCTGACTTTATAATTAGAGTGATCTACGGGCTCGACCCGGTGTTAACTTATGCTACAAGTAGTTTTGGTATTTCGGTTATAAATTGATTTAAATTTGGTAAACTCGACAGTTATCAACCACCTACATATTCCTTACAAAGTAACCATTCTAATGCTGTGAAAACATTGCATTTCCATCCTACCATCATTGTTTGTTGAGTACATTTCATATTATTTCTCGAAGTGAGTCAAGTGATTAAGGGTATTATGCTTGTCAATTACAAAAATGAACTTGAAAGGACCATCTGCAGTAAAAGAAAAAGGAATTGCTTTGTGTAAGTATTAAAAAAAAAAAAGACAAGCAAAGCAAGTGAATGAAATAAGAAAAGTTAAACACAAAAAACATTGAATGGTTCTAAAAGAGTTCTAATCTTTTAAATTTTTGAATACCCTGATAGTTTCACTTGGTGGCTTAAGTCTTGAAATAACATGTTTATGTTTTCAATGTTTGTACTACTTCATTTCCATGTTGTTCTTTAACCCATAACCATTGGTCTTACATTACAAGCTATTGAAGTCCCTTTTGATCCTCAATTTAGTATGATTTACATTAGTGGAGAGAGAGTTTAAAGATAATCTTGTGGATTATTTGATTCATATGTATGTATGTTCATAAACTTATCCAGATGAGTATGACTTAATTAGGAGAAGTTTAACTTGCATGCTAGTGGGAGATGTGATTTGCATGAAAATAGATTTTGAATGATTGCATGCTGAAGATTATATATGTGTGGAGTTGATTATGTGGCATTAGCATTCTTTGAGGACTTAATCAATCAATGTACACTAGTTGTGGTTTCAGTGAAATTAAAATTCATGATAAATGTTGAATGTATGTTGAAGTATGTGTTGTTAAGCAGGTTTACTTAAGTATACTTTGTTTTGCTCGAGAAGTAGCAAAAACCTAGGTTTGGGGGTGTGATAACTCCATAAAATGTAGTTATTATGCCCTGTATTTGTGCTCTATTGATTGCTTAGTCCTTGTTATTATACATATATGGAAGATTTTAGGCTTATATTCATTGAATTCAATTATGACATCTTCCTATATGATCTTGAGCAAATCTGTTATAATTCTTTATGTGATTATGTGAATTTGCAACTGTTACTAATTTGGTGGTTTCTCTATTGCAAGAAGGGCTCTAATCAAGCAAAAATATAAAGGATTTGGACCAACATTGGAATAGAAAATCAAGTGTGAAATTCAGCATCTCAAGCCGCGGCACAGGCATGTTAACGTCACAGCATGGTGCATTCAACTTACTGTATACTGAAACCCGTGCCTTATGTAACACCCCAATTTTTAGAAAAATGTCCCGAATGTTCTGTTTGCTGTTTTTCAAGCTTGTGTAAAAGACCGTTGTGTCCTTATTTTACTGTTTCTTATTTTTCTGTATGAAATACAAATGCGTTTTACAAGCTAAAATTTTATTTGATCGTTTTACGTAATTTGTTTTGAGACGGTAAAATAAAAATTTTCTCAAGCTACTGTTTTAATTTTTCTGGGAGATATACAGACAATTAATACTGTCTGTAATTTTATTTGAACGTTTTAGATGATTTGCTTCGTCGTGAGAAAAAATAAAAAAATGACCGTTACATCCCGATTGTACTGTTTTTAATTTTTCTATATGTTACAGTGCTTAATATTACTGTCTGTGATTTTATTTGGACTTTTTGTGCGATTTGCTCCGGGACAGGAAAATAATATTTTTCCTGGCCGGGAAAATCTTGTTTTAATTATTCAAACCTGGGATCTTACTAAACCCGATTCTCGAATGATAATCTTGTTGTTAATCTTTTAATTTTTAGGATTTAATCACAAATAAAATAATTTTGTATTATTATAATATTATTTTATTAGTCAGTATAATAAAATGACATTGAACCCAGAAATGTTTTGCGGGTCCCACGTTTAGTTAAAACAGTTAACTTAATAGCTTAATTAAGCATCATTAGTGAAGGAATTCTCTAGAACATGATGACTAAGTGTGGTGACTAGGTTAATTAGTGACTAAGCATGTGACTAGGTTAGATGACTATGCTAAACTCAACCAATGGGAGACAAGCTTGCTAACCAAGTTTTAATCTTGACCTTTGATTCATTCTAAGGCTTGGATGAAACCAAACCCATGACACCTTGCATGGCTTTGATGTTCACGGCCATTTGGCCTTTGGAGGACAAAAATCATTTCATCCTTCAAGAATTTTCTCTCTTCTCTCTCTTCCAAAAACCCTAAACACCATTGAAGCTCTATTCGGCCAAACACAAAACCATACCATCCAACCACCCAAAATTTTATCCAACCAAGTTTTCTAAACCTAAACACAATCCTAAGAACATCTCTAGTTGAGAGTTCTTGCAAAATCTTCCATTTGAAGCTTGGAAACCTATTTGGAAAATTTTACCTAGAAGGTGAAATTTCTTGTTTTCTATTTCTAAACTCTTTTTCAAAGTTCTAAGCCATGATTTATCCATGGTTTAAGCTCTCTTTTATGGTTAGTAACTTGTAGAATTTTTTTTTAAGTTTGTTAGGTTTGAAGGAGAAAACCGAAACCTAGAGGAGGTGTGAAAGAGTAATTTTGTCTTCATTTAAGGTAAGAGGAAGACAAATCTTATCATCCATGTGTGGTGGTAAGAAGATGGAGTTTTATTTGTGGTGATTGTAGAATCCATAAGGATTCCTTGTTTATGTTTGTTTAGTAGCTTGTTTGTGTGGTTGTTGGTAGCTTTCCTATTTGATGTTTGTAATAATTTATATGATGTTGCATGTCTACAAGCTTTGATTTGCATGTCTACAAGCTTTAATAATTTGTATGTGTTAGAAATGCATGATAATGTATAGGATGTGAATAACATGCTAAGGTATGCATGAGTGTTCCAAAGAACACAACACCAAGGCTCACGGCCATTGACCCAAAAGGAGAACCAAAATGTTCTCATTATTTTCCTAAAGTGTAATTTAATTAACCTAGGAAAATTAACAAGAGATAGAATTGTTTAGATCAAGGAAAATGAATTTAGAAATCAAATGACCCAAATATATATTTCGGCCAACATGCCAAACCAAGAATTCATGATTTCTAAAATCAATTCCAAACCATTTTCAAGTATAAAGATGCAATATATGTTAAAAAGAATTTTTCCACAATGAGTTTTAAAGAAACAAATTGATTAGAATTAAGTTTAAGGATTAAACTTAATAATTTTATTGTTAGAAAAGAAATACAGTAACTTTCGAAAATTTCTAACATATAGCTCATACTGTATTTTGAAGCATGTTAGTGGTTTTCAAAAGGTTTAAATTATATGGTTAAAAATTAAGTAAATAGAATTTTTACGAAAAAATTAGGAAACCATTAATATAATTTTCTAAGCAAAATACTGTCAATTTTTAGTAAAAACGGGCAATTAAGTTAGAAAAGATGTCCAAAAGACAGTATACGGTATTGAAAATATTTTACGTAGTTTAAACGTATTATTTATTATTTCTGTTTATTTAAACAGTAATTTTTAAGGGATTTGGATCATAAAATGATTTAAAAATCTTACGTGATTGAGAAAACGTATTAAAAACTCTACGCGATTTTAAAAACAGCAAAATATATTTACGCGATTTAAAAACGTTTGTAAAAACGACGAGATTGTGAAAACGCGATAAAATTTCTACGCGATTGACCAAAACGGTACTTTCTATTTTTTTTTCTGCTGTCGGGCTATGAGGTGAACCCGTACAGGCTTTGGAACAGTATTTGTCCGGTGGGACTTACTGTATCTTTTTATCTTTGAGGATATATTTTATTGAGGGTATTCTGGTAATTTCTCATATATTGAGTTTATGCCAATTTTTGGTGGATTGGTTGACGAGGTGAATCACATCGTGTTGTCGATGCGATAAACGTAGTGTGGTTCATTGTCTTTATGAGCTTGGAGACATTAGTGTACGGGATCCCATATATGGACAGTCGGTCGCTCCGCTGAGCCGTGGTAACCGATAGCACACTAATGGACTCGACACGCACTATTTTTAATCGAGATTTCGTAAAGTCTAATAGTACATTGCATGTAGTGCCACAACGTGAGACCGTGAACTACACCACGCCTTGGATGATGGATTCCATGTGACGTGGGGCTATAGACGCAACATGAGACCGCGGAATAGTTTGGTTGGGCAGCCGTGGTACTAATAGATTTTGCGGGTCATTCTCTCTCTGATATCTGTTTGTGTTTAGCTCCATGGAGTAAGATCGTGTCTTATTGTATATGATTATATCTTGGATATTATTTTATTGTATCTGTTTGTTTCATTTGGTTATTATTATGATAAATTGTCTATTTCTTATTTGATTTTATCTGTGATATTATTTTATCCGTGATATTATGTGTTGTTGTGATACTATCTTGTTATTAATTAATGTTATAGCTTTTCATATTACATGAACTGTATATCTGTGATTTGTCGTTTTCTTATTTGCCATGTTTGTGATGATTTTAGTTTGTCTTACCTCTTTATTGTATGTGTTTTCTGTATATTTATTTACGTGGTAAAGAGTTTGAGGAAGAGGAACAGCCTCTTGAGATTTTGTACCCTGAGGAGGAAGAAGAGCAGCAAGCTGAAGACCAGTACGACGACCAAGAACCATCTGATCATCCATATCCATTGGACTTATTTGTTTGGGTATGGCAGTGCCAGGATTTTTGGGGTTTGTGACACTCGAGTTTCACGGTGGATCGTTAGCTTGGCATCTGAGGGGAGATAGAGACTCAGTGACATATGTGGGACAGCTGACTGTGTCCCTACGGCATAGGTTTGATGAAGAGCCAGTGATGACGACTACTGTGTTTCTGCACTTAGAGTTGCCTTTATCTCTTAGGCGTCATTGGGGTGGTGTATCCGCTGAGCCTAGTGAGATGACTATCATATCGACTGCGCGGTCTCGTTTCCGCCGAGTGTCGAGGCATCCTGGATATTTATCTTCTGATGAGTTTCCTGAGAGTGATCCATCAGAAGATTAAATGTTTATGATGTTTTTTTTTTTGGGTACGTCTGCGTATGTATATATTGACTCTTTACTGCTTTTGTTTACTGTTTCTGTTTAAATATTTGTAGTTATGGTTGTAAATTATTTGTATAACTTATAACTTGGACCATATGTTTATTATGAGTGATGTTGTTCTGTTTAGTTTATGTTTTCGCGTTTTTTTTTATTTAATAACATTCTGTTTAACAGGAATTATTTTACAACTCGTATTAGTACGTAACATCTGTTTTACAACTTGGGTAGATTTTATTTATCTTTCTTTTATTTTCTTTATATATGTGACATCCCCACAAGGGTGTTACACCTTAAGCTCCACAACATGAATAAATGAATGTCGCGGCGTTGTGACAGCACGTGTCGCGGCCCAAGATTGTTAACCCCGTGACGTGATAATGAAAATATTAGCCTATAAATATTGTTTTATCATATTTCAAAAGGAGAGCTTTTACATTTTCAAAACACAGCTGCTAGAGTTCGAGCATGAGGTTGAAAGGAAACTAGAGGGACCAAAGTTGGAGGTCATCTTCCTTTTGGATGAGGATTTAAGCATAAAGGATCACATCTATTGAGTTTCTTTCTTTTATTCCTTTACTTTCTCTCTTCTTGTGTCATGAACATGATGTATATGCATATATTTTCGTGTTTCATGGCTAGCTAAGTTGTGTATATGGATTCCTTTAGATCCTTATATGGATATTGAATGATTTTGTAATCCTTTGAGTTTATATAGATGATTTGGTTTTGTTCAATCATATGGCTCTTAATACTCTTGATTGTTTGATAAGCTTTTAAGTGATTTATTAAAATATAATGAACCTAGACATAGGAATTTGGATTTGAGATCATAGGTATGGTTGATGCATGTTTAATTTCATTCTAATGATGGGGTGAGTTAATTCGCTAATGGGATAGAAATATACCTCTTGGCCGTGCATAGTAATTGATTGAGAATAGATCTTAATAAGTGGATTTTGCACTAATTCTCATGGAAACATAGTAAAATAGGTAAATGAAGCATAGTTAATTAACCTAGATATAGGCTTTTAACTAAGTTAGATTCTCAAGCTAACCTAATCCTTTCGTTTATATTGCTTATGAGGATTGCTTGTTATTGGTTGAAGTAGGAGGTGAAGAAGGATTCCCTATTCAATAATCAATATCTTTTAATTTTGATTTACTGCATTGAAGTCTTTACAGTTAACCTACATAACCCTTTATAATTTGAATGTTGTTAGATAGTACTAAGTAAGCTATTGGTTAATATTTAGCTTTAGAAATTAACGTACTCCTCGTGGGAACAATATCTGACTCTTTATTATATTACTTGTGTGACCCATGCACTTGCGATAAGCAAAAGAGCGAGCATAGGCTCATCTTAGTGGGAGCAACATCAACATTAAAGACATCTGGAATCAATTTCATAGACTCTACCCATTCCTCATAATTGGTCCTATCAGTTTTACTATAGCATTCATTTGCATAAGTAAAACTAAAAATCGATATATTGAAGGAAGATTTTTGTTCAAGCACATTACTATTATAAAATTGAGCAAATAACTATAATAGAGCTCTCTTATGCAGTTGTAATCTCGCCTAAATGTCCCGAATTACAATACATGAGTAGACTCCCATAGACATTAAAATCAAGCCCCTAAAACTAGTACCAAGAGGATATTAAAAACCCTAAGGACACAACCTTTAATGCCTTTAACTAATCACTAGAAATTGTATTAAAAAATATGTCCCTAAAGCCAATATCGAGAGGATACTGAAAACTCTAAGAACATAACTTTTAATCCTATTAACAAATCACTAGGAATTATATCAAAGAAGATAAATTGATAAGGTAAGTGCATCATCGACATAATCCCTAATGCAACATTAAGGCAATATTATTGACAAAATGATACCTCAACATAACTGGTTCCGTGGAGATGAGCTCACAATTATGTAAAGTGCCATAAAACAATATCACAATATTGTAAAAACAACTCTCAGAATCAAATTATATAAAGGACAATAATTTCCTACACATTACATAATATTTTATGCATAAAATAACACATAAATTATTTTAGTGATGAAGTAATATTAAGTCTGAGAGTATACAATATATCATAAGTCATATAATGTCAAATGTATACACAAAAAATTTACGGACCAAATTCGAAGAGTACCATATAATTTTAATCATTTTAAGATCCAGAAAAAATTAAATAAAAAAGTTAAACAATACCAAAAAACTAAATAAAATTCACCAAAAATTTAAATTAGGAGCGTGAAACATTTAGAAAAAAAAAAGGATAAAAAATCAATTTTTAATGCCTCTCATGCGCTTGAAGTGAGAGTGGACATCACTGGGAAGCATCATCTTTCCTACCCGAATGGCTAGTATTCTGATCACATGATCCACTCGCAACCTGGTTTGGCGATACGGGTTGTTCGCGATTTCTCCCTCAATCCTTCACCAAATTATGCGATATTGGTGCTATAGAAATATGTTTGCCCCAATGGTTTAATATGTTAAGTTTTGATGATGACAAATACAAGACAAAAAAAATAATGCTTATGCTTGATAGATGTGTTTTATAGATGACAAATGCATCACAAAAGAATATTGATCATGTTACATATATGTGCTTAAAAAAGATACATTGGATCATGCATGATTATGTACTTTATAGTTATAATTCACTTAATAATCATGCAATGAGATATATAAAATATTTTTATATGCATGTTAGACTAACTAGAGTTATACATTTATGAATCATGCATATTAAGATATTAAGTTATGAATTTGGACTAACTATACTTGTTTTAAGTGAGCAATACTTTATAAGATAGTCGTAGTATCAAGAGCGAGTGTTGCAACTAGAAAGCAAAAGATCACAA
The DNA here is from genome assembly GCA_029884605.1 of Ormosia emarginata. Taxonomy (NCBI): domain Eukaryota; kingdom Viridiplantae; phylum Streptophyta; class Magnoliopsida; order Fabales; family Fabaceae; genus Ormosia; species Ormosia emarginata. The sequence goes on along the minus strand of JAQQTP010000082.1, from coordinate 2,976,814 downwards.
CTATGCTCAACTCAAGAAGAATGAGAATGATAAAGATGTTCTAAGCAATTTACAAGATTTGAAAAGAAGAAATTTGTGGAAGCTTGGATTACATCAAGAAGCCTAAGGACTAGAATTGGTATATTTTTCTTTTAGGTTTTCTCCTATGTAAAGATACAGATTTTACAAAAAAATAACTCAAATATGTTTTGAAGTCTTTAAAAATGGTTCTTACATGTTTAAATACCCAACAAACTATTTTTTAAAAGTTAATCTTAGTGGTAGTTCGCACCTTTGAAAAATAGTCAAGTTTGTGTTTTGTAAAACTGACATTTGGTTACTATTTTGATCATCACTTTCAAACTACTTTGAGTTTTATTGTGAAACTTATTACATATGAATATAGACTCAAATATCTTTCCAATGAGTGATCATTTGCTTTAAACGGATAAGAAATGAAGAAGTTATGACATTCAAAGTCAGTTTTCAAAAATAGTCAAGTTTGAGTTTTGAAAAGCTGACCTTTGATTACTCTTTTGATCATATCTTTCAAAATACTTTGATTTTTGTTCTAAAACTTATTTCATTTGAAAATAGACTCAAAGATCTTTCCAATGAGTGGTCATTCGCTTTAATCGGATAAAAAATAAAGAAGTTATGACCTTTTAAAGTCAGTTTTCAAAATAAAAAATGTTGTAATCGATTACACAAGTCCTGTAATCTATTACAACGTTGACAGAAGCTATGTAATTGATTACTAGAAGTATGTAATCGATTACCAAGTGCCTAGAAACGTTCCCAATGACTATAAACGACTAGTTTTCATAAAAAAATCATTTCTAAACACTACCAACGTCTATTTTATCACTTGAGCTCTATATATAAGTATTGTATGAAGCTTATACATCTCTCAAACACCTGATTTGATCTTTGAATCACCAAAATCATATTTTGAGCTCTTTATTGCAAAATTCTTCTATTCATTTGTTCTTCAATTTGTATTATCCACTCTTGAGAGAATTTTCTATCATCCATACTTTGTTCTTCAAGTTGTATATCTTCTCTTGTAAAAGTTTTTATTCTTTCTATTCACCTTGAAATCATTGTAAGAGGGTGAGGTATCCTTCAAGAGAGAAAAGGGTGAGGTATCCCTTGTAGTGAGACTCAAACATAAATGGTGAGGTATCTCAAAGGTGTTATGAGTGCTCTTGATTATAAAGGTCATCAGGTACCTGTGAAGCTTGAAGAATTGGAGGCTCTAGCATAAGGGTGAGGTATCCCAAGGTATGAGGAGTGCTCTTGTTTGTACAAAAGTTTTCCTAGCATTCTTGAAGTCTAGGAGATAGTGAAGAAAATCTCAAGTTAAGCTTGGGGACTGGATGTAGGCCACAAGTGGTTGGTGGCTGAATCAAGATAAATTCTTGAGTTTGATTCTCTCTTCCATACACTCTTGAATTTTAGTATTTAGTGTAGTATATTTATCTATTACATATCTTGTCATCTTGATGATTTGATTCTATGAACTTGATATCTAACTTATTTGTTTAATTTATCTTATAACCCAAATGGTATTTATGAAATCACTAATAGTTGCACCTTTGTTAAACTTATTCCGCTGTATTTATTACTTGAGTGATTCAAAATGCTTAATTTCTCAAAGTTGCATTAAAATTTGTAATCACCCAATTCACCCCCCTCTTGTGTGATGGTTATCATGGTTAATAAGTGGTATCAGAGCTTCGTGCTTTGGTAAAAGCTTAACCGCTTGGAATTAAAGATCCTTATTTGTTGGCAACCATTAAAAGCTTTTCAAAATAAATGTTTTGAAATTGATAAACCACCATTCTTTGGTGGTGTGAATTTTGTTTATTGGAAAGCTAGAATGAAAATTTATATGCAATCTATTGATCTTGATTTATGGGATATTGTACTTGATGGATTTACTTGCAAATCAAAACATTCTTGGAATGCCTATAACAAAAAATGTTTTTCCTTGAACATTAGAGCAATGCAAATCTTAAGAAATAGTTTAAATGATGATACTTATGCTAAAATTAAGAGTTGCTCTAGTACTAAAGATATATAGGATGCTCTTGATTCTATTTATCTTGCTAACAATGATTTCTTGCATAAAGTTATATATAGAGAGCAAGAAGAGCAAAAACCTCTAGAGGAAGACAACATTAAAAAGTGTCCTCGAGAACATGTTCAAAGCAAGAAAATGAGCTTAAAGCCTCTTGGTGATGATGGTGCTCAATTTGAAGAAGAGGCAAAGCAAAACAAAATTGAGAAAGAATATGTTCTTGAATGCTTGATGGACAACAATGAGGAAGATGGCGATTCCCTTAAAAAGGACTTTGAGGTTAAAAATGTTAAACCATATTATAGTCCTTCCTATAATAAGCTAAAATGTGCATATGATGAATTATATGATGATTTGTTGAATTTAAAAAATAAAAACTTATCTTGTTTAGAAAACATTTCCTCTTTTGAAAATGAAATTAAAACTTTGAAAAATGAATATGCTTTTCTTGATGAAGAAATGCCTTTGAAATGTGAAACCTCAACTTTTTGTGAAAAGTGCATTGATTTAGAAAATCAAGTTGATGACTTATATTCCAATTTTGTCAAAGCAAACGATTCTAATTGTTTACAATCCATAATTGTTAATAAGAATGAAATTGATGTTATTTCACATGAAAATTCAAGTAAGGCTTGTGGCAAAAATGACATAGAATATAAAAACAACAAAAGACTTATGTTTTCTAAAAATGATCTTTAAAGGACCAAGTCGTCATTAAATTCAATTGTTTGTAATTTTTGTGGTCATTTAGGACATATCTCATTTGTGCAATTATAGAAGAAATCCTTATATGAAAAATAACTTAGTTTAGGTTCTGAAAAGTCTTAAAGGTTCTAGTACTAGCATTCAAGGACCCAAGATGAAATGGGTACCAAAATGTCCTCCTAGTGTCTCAATTATGCATAAAGTTTCTCAAACGGATGGACTAATTGGTCAAAAGAAAGAGGAATCATCGAGAAGAATGCTTCTAAAGCCCATTGGTAGAAGTTTTGGTCAAAGAAGGAAGATGACTTCAACCAAAGCTTCTCAAGTACAAAATATGGAACTTGCAAAGTTCAAAACACCAAAAGAGAAGCAATGGGTAAGGAAAAGAGTTTCCTTGACTACCAAGGCCAAGGTATCAAAAGTTTCTATCTCTTATGCTCATTCACTTGTAAAGTCAATGAATTGAGGTATATGCCTTGTAAGCCTTAAGTGATTAATTGAATCATGTGTACTTGGTAAAATTCGAATATTATATATAGTACATAATTATATTCTTGTTACACTATTTTCTCACTAACTTGCATATTTCTTGATAATAGGGTATTCTATGACTATGGATGCTTTCTATACTTTAAATTTTCTATATATCTCTACATGTGACAATATGCTAGATAAGTTCACTTCTTGTTTGAAATAACACATTTGATGAAAACATCTTAGAACTTGGCATATTGGATAAATCATAAATCTAATTCTTGCTAAAAATCATAACTTTTGCTGCATAAAGTTACAATCTTCTGCATAATTTGTAGTTTTTACATAAACATGTGTTTTGGATCAAGAACTAGTCAGTTTTTATGCTTACATGATGTTTGGAATTGTTTTGGGAAGTTTTAGAACTAATTTAAAAGCTTTGAGTTCCATCCTTTACTGTTTGAAGTGCAAAAACTGAATTCAGCAAGCTTGTAATCGATTACAAGACCTTTGTAATCGATTACAGAGGCTCTGTCAAGCGTTCTAAGCAAAGTCAGAGAGCCTGCAATCGATTACACATACTATATAATCGATTACAACGTTCCAAAACTCATGTAATCGATTACACCAACCCTGTAATCAATTACAAGGTTCCCAAAAAGTTGGTAATCGATTACACCAAACATATAATCGATTACATGGATTCCAGAGGACTGGTAATCGATTATACACACATTGTAATCGATTATACAGGCTTTAAAAATGAGTTTCAGTGCACAAAAAGTCATATTTCTTTTGTTACTCACCTTTTCTCTTAGTATGTGCTTAATAATCAATGAAATGAAATATCTTTTGCCTTTGTGAACCCATTTATTGTTTTTTTTAATGCTTATTTGCTCATGAGTTTGGTATAATGACTAACCTCTATGGATCCAAAATTGGTGGATACCAAAGAAAATTCTTTGAATTCTGTTGTAGGGTGACTATTTACTCAAGCATGCATTGAAGTGAAATACAACTACGCCACTTGAGAAAAATTTGAAATGGTCCAAGTTCTCCAAGAGTAATGAAAACATAAAAGGATGACATGGAGCACCACAACATTCTCAAGGAGCCTTGATGCATATAAGTTAGAATCACCTACAAAAACTCAAAGAGTACACTTTTGGTGACATCAATCTCTTATCCTCATCTATGCTTTAAATTGAATATCATGTGATATTTAGAGAAGTATAGAGTTGTTTTTACATACCTTGCATGATCATTGTTTGCCCCAAAATGCTTATATATGTTTTGATGATGATCATGTCTTTCTTGACAAACTTGAATCTTGCTTTGAAAATGCTTAAACTATGCTTTTGGATTCAAGTGCATATGTTCTTCGTTTATTCTTGTAAGAGCTAACATTGCATGGTTGATAATGTGGTACATGTTTTACATTGTATATCAACCTAAATTATGCTTGTAAATAAGTTAAAATGATATTTGATGCTAACCTATGTTTTAGAGAACTTTTGAAATATAGTCATCAAATATTGAAATGTCAAGTATATGTGGATAAATGAGAAATGTTAAAAGAAGAGGAACATGAGGAGACTTTCTTCAAGTGAAATGGAATGAAATACTCAATGGAAGAAAGTACAAACTCAAATGATCTATAAATGAAGAACATTCTAAAGGAGCATCATTTTCTATCTAACCCAATAAGTATCTCTATCCCCAAACGATTGTGGTATTCTATATGCTATGGATTATATGATACTTGTTGATAAATTGATTTTAAAAGAATAGATGTTTTCCTTACATGAGAAGTATGCTTAACATTGACAAAGTGCCTAATTGGACATTAAATTGCTAGTTTTGTCATTGCATATGGGGTGAATGACATTAGTTCTATACATATAGCATATTTCATCATGATGAATGTTTGATATCTATGATTCTCTTGATCTATGGTTTCTTAGTAGTATAACACTTATGAGAATCATGCTATTTTTGAAAAGAATTTCTTATTTGATTTAAAAGTTTTTTTTAAGGCAAAATCTCCTATCATATTTGAAAGAAGCTTTTAAAGTTCCATATCCTTGAGAATCCTATGAACTTGACCTTGAAAGTATTATCACCTCCTAATTGTCTTGAAAAATTAGAAATCATTCAATTTGTACTATAAATGTTGTACTATCTTCATTGCTTTGAAATGTTTTATTAAATCTTGAGAGAGTATTTAAGAAAGTTTCCAAATAAATATTTTGAAATGTTCTATAAAGACTATCTTAATACTTCAAAAGATAAGCCTTGTTCTGCAAAAGTGTTTTATCTTTCCAAGGCTCTTGTTTAATGAGAAAGATAAGAGATGTCCTTTCAAATGTTCATTTGACTTGGATTTGTTCACTCTCAAGGAATATGTGGTTTCAATATAAAATCCTTCTACCCTTCTAAAATGCTTTTGGAAATGTAATGTGTTATTATAAAATTCTTTTTGAAAGGGGGAGAAGTTTTAAGATGGTTTGTGATTGATGGATTAAGAATATATATCTTTGCCTTGCTTTTCTTTATGGTAATGTGCTTACATGATCTTGGCATGCATATTTCCCTTTATCTATCTTGTGCTTCAATAAGGGGGAGCTTATCTTCCATATCCTTGTTGACAAAGAACATATGTATAACTATATTAAACTATTATGTTTGATATTTTGATAATATGTATATTTTGAGGGAGAGTCTAGTTCTTAAATTATTGCTTATATCTCTTGGCTTACATTCTTATTTAACATGAAGTGTTTTATTGTTAATATTATCAACATGTCAACATAGATCATCTCTTATTGTCTTTCCCTCTATCAATGAAAGAAGGTAAACATTCTTAAACTTTATATCTTTTGATTCTTTCATTGAGAAATGCTTGATATGTGACAAGTTGTATGATCTTTCATTTGAAAACCTCAAATCTATGATCTTACACGAATATTTCGTAACTCCTAACAAGTGATATCAAGTGGTACTTATTTATCATGTGGTATGCAAGATATTATATGCTAGACATAATTTCTTAAGCTCATTGCTATCATGTGCTAAATGTTGATGTACCAAAATATGACAAGATTTGCATGAATAATCTTTTATATCTTGAAAGCATGCTTATTTCATCTCTCTATTCTTGAATCAAGTGTAGAATCAAATAAAGGGAGATAATTATGTTTTGAATAACTTAAAGCAGTTTTTGGTTTTAATGATCTTACTCTTTCTGACAACATGAGTTTTATCTATAGGATGATAGAAAATATTATCTTCGCTTCCTAAGCCTTTTTGTTGATGTCAAATAGGGGGAGTGAAAATTGGAAAGAAAAATATGTTCTTGTACTTATTGTTTGATATGCTTACATGAATATCTATTCATGTATATTCCTTAACATATTTTTTTTTGGTGATTTGTCATCATTAAAAAGGGAGAGAGCGTGGAAATAGGTTTGCCCCAATGGTTTAATATGTTAAGTTTTGATGATGACAAATACAAGACAAAAAGACTGATGCTTATGCTTGATAGATGTGCTTTATAGATGACAAATGCATCACAAAAGAGTATTGATCATGTTATATATATGTGGTTAAAAGAGATATATTGGATCATGCATGATTATGTACTTTATTTAGTTATACTTCACTTAATAATCATGCAATGAGATATATGCATATTAGACTAACTAGAGTTATACATTTATGAATCATGCATATTAAGATATTAAGTTATGAATTTGGACTAATTATGCTTGTTTTAAGTGAGCAATACTTTATAAGATAGTCCTAATACCAAGAGTGAGCGTTGCAACGAGAAAGCAAAAGATCACAACTATGCTCAACTCAAGAAGAATGAGAATGATAAAGATGTTCTAAGCAATTTACAAGATATGAAGAGAAGAAATTTGTGGAAACTTGGATTACATCAAGAAGCCTAAAGACTAGAATTGGTATATTTTCCTTTTAAGTTTTCTCCTATGTAAAGATATAAGTTTTACAAGAAAAGAGCTCAAATATGTTTTTAAGTCTTTAAAAATGGTTCTTACATGTTTAAATGCCCAACAAACTATTTTTGAAAAGTTAATCTTGGTGGTAGTTCACACCTTTGAAAAATAGCTAAGTTTGTATTTTACAAAACTGACATTTGGTTACTATTTTGATCATAACTTTTAAATTACTTTGAGTTTTATTTTGAAACTTTTTGCATATGAAAATAAACTCAAATATCTTTCCAATGAGTAGTCACTTGCTTTAAGGGCTCGTTTGGTGGTCAAGATAAGAGAGACAGGATAGGATAAACTATCATATCCTATTTGAAACTATTGTTTGGTGAGCCAACAGGATATGATAAATTAATCCTGTCACTTATCCTATCCTGACTATTTAGTTCAAATTCTATCCTGAGGGGAGGGCTGGGTTAGAACTCAACAGGATAGGATAAGGTGATTTAAAGTATGATATAAAAAATATTTTAAATATAAAATAATTAAAGTATAATAAAATATAACATGGTTACTACAAACAAATATATAATAAATATAAAATATTTAAAATAATAAAATACTAATAATTAATTTTAAAAATTATTTTTATTTTGTCTCAAGGCTAATTTTGTTATTTATATTATTTTAAAAACTGAAAAATATAAAATTATTCTAATAATTTAACTATATGTAAAGTAAAAACTAAAAATGAATATTTAAAATTATAAAAAATTAATTTAAGTTAAACAATATTTTCAAAATTTTAAAAATTATATGTAATTTTATCATAAGGATAAATTTGTCTTTTTATATAATTTAAAAAAAATTAAAATTATAAAAAAATAAAATCAAATAAAATATGAAAACATTCCGAATAAAAAAAAAATTTTAAAATCATACTAAAATTATAATGTTATCCTCGCATTGGTTATCTCATTGACACCAAACGTCAGATAAGATAACAGTTTATCCTGCTAATATCCTATCCTACTCCTATCCTGCTCTCTTATCCTATCTGCTCTTATCCTATCCTGACCACCAAACGAGCCCTAAATGGATAAGAAATGAAGAAGTTATGATCATTTAATGTCAGTTTTAAAAAATAGTCAAGTTTGAGTTTTGAAAAGCTGACCTTTGATTACTCATTTGATCATATCTTTCAAAATACTTTGAGTTTTGTTCTGAAACTTATTTCATTTGAAAATAGAATCAAAGATCTTTCCAATGAGTGGTCATTCGCTTTAATCAGATAAGAAATGAAGAAGTTATGACCTTTTAAAGTCAACTTTAAAAACCAGAAATGTTGTAATCGATTACACAAGTCCTATAATCGATTACAACGTTGACAGAAGCCATGTAATCAATTACCAGAAGTCTGTAATTGATTACCAAGTGCCCAGAAACGTTCCCAATGGTTATAAGCAGGTAGTTTTCATAAAAAATCATTTCTAAACAATACCAACGGCTATTTTATCACTTGGGCTCTATATATAAGTGTTGTATGAAGCTTATACACATCTTGAACACTTGATTTGATCCTTGAATCACCAAAATCATATTTGGAGCTCTTTATTGCAAAATTCTTCTATTCCTTTGTTCTTCAATTTATATTATCCACTCTTGAAAGAGTTTTCTACCATCCATACTTTGTTCTTCAAGTTGTATATCTACTTTTATGAGAGTTTCTATTCTTTCTATTCATCTTGAAATCATTGTAAGAGGGTGAAGTATCCCTCAAAAGAGAAAAGGGTGAGGTATGCCTTGTAGTGAGACTCAAACACAAAGGGTGAGGTATCTCAAAGGTATTGTAAGTGCTCTTGATTATAAAGGTCATCAAGCACCTGTGAAGCTTGAAGAATTGGAGAATCTAGCACAAGGGTGAGGTATCCCAAGGTATGAGGAATGCTCTTGTTTGTACAAAGATTTTTCTAGCACCCGTGAAGTTTAGGAGATAGTCAATAAAATCTCAAGTTAAGCTTGGGGACTGCATGTAGGCCACAAGTGGTTGGTGGTTGAACCAGGATAAATTCTTGAGTTTGATTCTCTCTTCCTTACACTCTTTAATTTGAGTATTTAGTGTAGTATATTTATCTATTGCATATCTTATAATTTTGGTGATTTGATTCTATGAACTTGATATCTAGCTTATTTGCTTAATTCATCATATATCCCAAGTTGTATTTGAGTAATCTATAATAGTTGTACCTTTGTTGTGCATGTTCCGCTGTATTTATTACTTGAGTGATTCAAAATGCTTAATTTCTCAAAGTTGTATTAAAATTTGTAATCACCCAATTCACCCCTCCTCTTGGGTGATAGTTGCCATGGCTAACAGGTGCCTTTGGATTTTGAATCTATTGATCTACAAAACTCCTATAAAAAGTTTTGAGATTGTTCCACCAAATTTCTAGGTTGTTTTGAATATAATATGGTTAGGTCTCACGGTTTTTCAATGATTTCTCCTTTGTTACCCAACGTTTTAATGTGTTCTTGGTATCAATGGATTAGTATAAGCATAATCTACAATAAACCTAAATCAATTTGTGGAATTAAACAACTAAAAAGCCGAATCACAAAATTAGAATCTGTTAGGGTTCTTCACAAATTTTCAAGAAATTCTCTTTGGATTCTAATCTGTTTGATGCAATTTATATGTCGCTAGACTCATTAAATCCCGATCTACGAAAGTCGTAACTTACTTTTTGAAATTGGTTGAAGAAAAGAAATTTGAATTTCACATGAGGGTTTTTGAGTTTCCTTGTTCATGCTTCATACAAATCTTTTAAAAAAAATTGTCAACCATAATTATGATTAAATTGGCTCTGATACCAATTATTAGAATTTTGAGTCAAAACCAAAATATAATAACCCCAAATTATTTGATCAATTTAATGCTAAATTATAGCATGCACAAATAATATAAATTGAGTTATAAGATTACTTGAAAAAGATGATGAGGCGTTGTCTATAACTGAAATCTTGAAAACAACTTCAAGCGGTATGAAGGAAAGAAACTATTTCTATTCTACAGTAATTTGCTCTTGCATTAGTTTCGATAGGACGACTGCACGCACAACTGTGATTAAGAATATGAGTCTTTTTCTTGTGTATATAATCACATAAGCATGAGCTAAACTTACCAATCATGGTAAGCTCACACACAAGCCTCAATAACAAAACTCAAACTCATTTATGAGTAATGCTTAATTATAACAATACTGATCACTATTTAGATTATAATAATATACTCTAATTATTTCAATATCTAATTAATCTGAATTTTTAAAAAATATAATGTAACTTATACTAGTTCACATAAAATTAATAAAGTTAATAAAATTAATCTAACAAGCAGAACTCCGAAAATAAGTGAATGGTAAGTGGTTAACACTAGTTTTATAACTTGATTAATCATTTGTTATTCACCAATTTCACCCGGCTCTGATAAATTGACTTGATTTAACTTCTAAAAATTCCCGCAAAATTGATATAACACATAAGATATTACTGCTACTACAATTACCAATTTAAACATTGAGCCATTGAGCTGGGCTAAGGAAACACAGCTCTCGACAGTTAAACCATCCAGATATTTTCCTATGCAAAGCTATTCGATCCACTAGTATATACCACCTCCCCTGGACCCCCAATGACAGCAACGAAGTACTAGTTGTTTTCAATTACACCAACCACAAGCGAATAAAGCTAGATAAAATAAGAAAAATGGAATACCGTCAAGTGAACAAGTTTCTAAGGCAAAAACGAGATATAAAACGTGATCTTTTCAAAGTCCGTACAAGAAATAGAAAGATTCGGCTCAGTATGTATCTTTCCTTCGTTAATCATCGTTTTCTACAGCAACATTTTCAGAAGATACATTTTGACACTCTTCAGCAAAAATAAATAAATAAATTTTGACACTAGTTTGACACTCCTTTAAGCTAGTTTGGCATACCAAAATTTGACAAACAGAAAGTCTTCCTGCATTGTTACAAACTGACCCCGATTCCACAGGATTTGGAGTGTTAATTTCTAGCTCCGTTAATTATAGTAGTTTGATTAAGTTCATCTGCTAGGTAGACTGCTATGAGTAGACGAACATTTTTCAGCAAACACACCCACGGGTTTCTTCCTTCTAAAGATAGTAGTAGAGGAGTGAGAAACAAGAATTCAGTTCACAATGGATCTAGACATCTAGACACAAAACAAGTATTCACGGACTCCCCAACTATCATCACTTTTTTAATGGTGAACGAGGCTTTTTTTTTAATCAATCTCAAAGCATCATCGCAAAACCTCTCATTGATCTTAACTAAAAGGTTTTAATTATTTAAAGCTGTTTAACATGTAGGACACTTTTTTTATCGCATAGATGTATTGACAACCCCGGCCCCGCAAGTGGTTCGTAATTCTGAGCATAGACACAAAATAGAATAATCATCATATCCCACTATCACATTAAATAAGCACAGGAATTGGAGAACCTTTAAGCCGTGTGGGGCTACAAGCATTTCCTGTTTCCTAACCAATCTTCAGCAATACCACACCCCACATGAATGGTGGAAACTAAGGTGTTCTTGGACAAACAGGGATAATACACGGCTCATAAACCAGACAGTTATGCTACTACTATCTGTACAACACCATAAACCATTAATGGCAGGAGTAAATGAGGTCATACTCACCAAAAAAAAAAAGAAACAAAAACAAAAAATTAAAAACATGTCCGTCCGCTAACAAGATGACACACACTGCCCATTAAACCTATCTTGGTAATTCCTCCCAAAAGAGGAGCTAGAAATCATTGATCTATGAAGTCCACATCCAAAGTTATCAGCAATTAGCAGAAAGTACTTCGTTATTTTCAGTTACATCAGCTACAAACATAAAAGGCCCAATAAACAAGAATCTAAGGTCATACCAAGCAAACAAGAAAGCACATGACAGAACCTTTTCGGGTCTGTCAAAGGAACAGAAGGATCAAATTTGGTCACCTAGTTACCTTGCCGTGTCTAATCCATCATCCTTTCCTTCAACACCTTTCTCCTTTTCCCACCAAAAGAGACAGGGGATTAGAGATAAACATCTCTTGTGAATCCAAGTTGCTCTAGATATGGGCCACTATCATAGGTTATCTTTCTCAAGCAACGCTTATGATGCTATCACCATTGTTGAAGCACGGCATTGCATGTAAAGCTGAATGTCTTGACGATGTCTGTCTTTGACCAGAAGACAAGGATAGCCCGAGGGACAGTGTTAGTGGATCAACAGCTGAGCTCAAACCCGCAGTGATATCAGACACTGCAGAAGCTTTAGGATCTGGAACAACAGGAATTGTACAGACCAGCTTGGTTGGCCCATTCTGTTCCACATTTCCTTGTCCCAGAGTGAGTTTTTCAAGTGGATTCCCAACTTGAACTGAAATGACTCCAGAACTAACATCCTTGGGATATACCGGCATCATTGGAAATCCATTCATGTTGCTACTTTCAGGGGTTGCAGGGCACACAGGATGTGAACGAGACAAATTATCTTGATACTGGATCTGTTCTTCCTCCATTAGGATTGCAGAGACCTGACACAGAAAATCGACGAAGATCATTAGAAAATAAAATCATGTTCCTCCAATCCTCCAAGTTTTTTTTTTTAAAAAAAAAGGTTAACTTCTAGACAAGTCAACTCTTTCAATAGCAGATAACCAAAAACTGAAATCAAGTGATTCTATTCTATTGTACTTCTCCTCAACTACCAAAGGAATTTAATTAAGAAACACAAGATACATAACCAAATGGCAGGAGTTTAATATTCTTTATCATTTTTCAGACCATCAACTTTGTATTAATAATCTATAGACTTAGAATAACTCATTCAACATAAATTCAGGCTAAAAAAATATTTTTTATCAGAAGACACTATGAATAATATGTTGATGGAATTACCGTCTCGGTGGTGATGTCAAAGAGGCTGGATCTACGGCGTCGGCGACTGAGGTTGTTCCGGCGGAGAAAGTACTTCTGAGCATGGCTGGCAACCTGCGTTGGCGTCCGTGTTTTGACGTAGTTCCTTGAGATCCCTCTCCAATCACCTTTCCCTACTTTCTGCAATCCCAGCAAGAACAGCTTGTGCTCTTCCTCCGTCCAAGGAACCCCTGATCAACAAACACCCACCAAACCCACCACAACAACAAAAATCAACACTCTACCAATGCAACAAATCAATAATTATATTCATATTCCCCTTTCAAACAATCGAAGAAACCCACAATTATTACATTAAACAAAAAAAATCCAAATTTTGGCGTAGTTATCAATCAATTATATATATAAAAAAAACAAATTTGTAATAATAAAGCGTTGCAGAGAAATCCAGAAGGTAGTGATCAGACCTCGCTTGCGCTCGCGATGCCGGCCAGAGTTGTGGGGAGCGGCGTCGTCGGCGGAGGCGTAACCGGCGGCAAGAACGTCTACTTTGTTGTTTGAGGCGTCGTGAGGATTCTCGTACTGCGAGAGGTTGTTCATACTCACGCTCTTCCTCATCGAATCAACCACGACTCTCACCCCGAACAGCATGATCTCGCCGGCGCTGGCGCTAGAGACGGCGGAGTCAGCGGCGGCACATGTGAGAGGCATCCTCCGATGAACCGTTGGTTGGTGGGGTTATATCGGAGGAATCTTTTTGAGTCCGTACAAGGCGAGTTCGAGAGAGAAGAAAAATGAATATGCAGTGGGCGTGTGAGAGCGAGCGAGATTAATACGAGAGATAGAGGGGGAGACAAAGATAAGGCGGCAACATGTGTAGTCGTGTAGAGCATAACTACACAGACATGTTGAAAAGGTATTGGTTTAGGGCGGAAGAGTATGTGATGTTTGTGCATACACATTGGAGAAATTCATAAATACTTTTAAAATAAAAAATTTCTCTTGCTATTTACTCTATAACATTAAAAATATATTGAAAAACAGTAGCATAAGATGGTATACAGACATTTAATAAAGAGAAAACTAACATTGTGCTATTTTTAAAAGATTGGATTGAAATCAATTTAATTCTTAAAAGATAGATGACATCAATTAACTCTAAAATATAAATTATATTAATTTAATTCTTTAATAATATAAAATAACATCAAAATCATCATTTTGTGAATAAATAATGAAATTAAAAGATTAAATTAATATTATTTTTTATTATTAGTGACTAAATTAATGTTAACTATCTATAATTTAGAGATGATATCATTCTTGTATTATTGAGGTATTAAATTTATGTCAATTTCTTTAGTGGGCTAAATTAATGCACTCTCCACATTTCAGGAACTAAACTAATGTTACCTATCTTTAAAGGATCAAATTAATACCAACTCAATCTTTTAGGAACCAAAATGGTAATTTTCTCTTTAATAATACATTGTAAATTGTTTCAAGAATATTTAAGAATCTCTCTTACATATTATTATAGATTTGAATTCTTTAGTTTTAGGATGTAGGGGTGTCTAATGGGACAGGTGAATTAGGTGAGTTGTGGCATTTTTTACCTGACCCACTCATTAAACCAGTGTGTTGAATTGGATTATGTTGGATTGGGTTGGGTCGATAATATCTTTCTATTCAACCTAACTCAACCCAACCCACTCAAACTCATGAGTCCGACATACATTAAAAAAATTATCTATTAAAATAATTGTCAAAATATGAAATAAAAAATTCATTATACATAATACATCATAATTATAAACTGCATATGTAAAACAAAGCCTTCTTTATACTTGAAGCATCACCATGTCTTATCCCTGAAACATCATAATCCGAATAAGAAGTTCGCATATAGGTTTGAGTTATAAAATGTGAGTTTTAAAATTTCTTCTTTCTTGAAATAAACTTAGTAAGTAATTGAAATTTATAAGTATTACTAAAAAATATATTTAAATTGATTAATATACAATATTGATACCAATTAATATTTAATAATTTAAAGAGAAATATAAAACTAACAGACTCTCTTTTTTTTTTAACAAGAGTAAACCCATGACTGGGTCCTACTTAATAAAGACACTATACAACACTAACGAAAAAAACATAACATACTTATTTCTTTTTGTATCACTCTTGATGCATCGACATCCGTTCCTTGTCAACACCGCACGCTATCGACTCGAATAGTCATTCTCTCGATGTTGTCTCCGAACTCGAATATCTACCTCCCCATATGTCTAAGACAACTCATTCCTTCTACTATTTAATTTTAACAATACTAGTTATAATATAAATACAACATAAAGAACAACCATGAGATCATCTACACCAATACCAACATGGCAGCACAGAGATAACACAAACAACAATATCAAACAGGGATATCATACCAGAAATATGATCATGCCATCAATATTAATCTACTATCATTATCCAATCATTTATAAGTTCAAATATCATAAACAACAATTACGATAATGCCCTCAATATTGTCTAATTATCATCATCATCATCCAAGTATTCAAAACAGTTGTCATAGCCAATATTCCTCAATTAATATATTATACGAGATATAAATATCTTCTCATAAACACACATGTGCATTTAGACTCAGACTGTTCAAAAATGCAACTCCATGGAGGTTTTCAAATCAGATCTCAAAGAAATGAACAAAAAGATCTCTACTTAACTGCCTCGAGAACGTGCTATAATTCTCATTTTGCACATCTGCAAGCAATACAGCAATGAATCGTGTCGGGGTTGATTAAGAATAGTGTCTCAGCAAGATCATCGATGTGGCAATCGCAAGTTCTAACTCACGGTTTGATGGCATCACAACCCACAAAAGGCAACCCGCACCCCGAATGCCTTTAAGGTCAACACCTGACTTACACTACGCATATCGCACCCACTCAAGAGGTGTATTACGTTTCTCTTAGGCAATTAAACTATATCCAAATCCATCTGGACCATTCCAATGCATACCATGTAATGCACAAAATACCAAATCATAGATAGAATACAAATCACAGGTTTAACTCATAATTTTTCAAAATATATTTTATACAATGCACTAATATCTCAGTGCAAGTCCAACTACAAAGGCCAAAATAGCTATTAGCTATACTTTATACAATGCACAAATATATCAGTGCAAGTCCAACCACAAGGGCCATTCTTTTCAAATTCGTTTGTTCAATTAAATCATATGCCTCAACGCATATTTTTTCCAATGCATCTAAATGCACCAATGCCAATAATATCTTTCCAATGATCAAAACTCCAATCTGCTTTCACAAACATTTTCCATACAATGGTTTTACAAGAATCATACATATTTTTTAATAACAAAATCATGTTATCACATTTTCATAGTTATAAAACACTTTTCTTACAGTATTTTCAAAATCGCATAACATTTTTGTTATGTTTTCACAATTCAAAAACATTTCATCGTATAGTTTTGTACCATAAAATTCTTTTTTATATTTTCACAATACAAACACTATCATGTTACGTTTACAAAATTTTGTAACATTTTTGTTACGTTTTTAAAATGCTGCAACTCTTCTGTTGCACTTTTAAATCGCATAATAATTTTTCTTTCAACGTTTTTCTCAATTGCTTAAAAATATACGTTTCTCAAATCGCATAGTATTTTTCTACTGTTCAAAATCGTGTATTTTAAAAATCATTCTTTTAAGTCGCGTAAATCATTTACCATCATTCTCAAAATATTTAAAACACTTTCCAAATCACATAACGATTTTCCGTCATTTTCACAATCACGTAAAAATATTCTATCACTTTTGAATCACATAGTGATTTTTCAACAAGATAGTTCAAATCACGTAAAATATTTAAACGTAATTCAAATCGTAGAAATATTTTTTCAGTATTTCAAATCGTTTTTAAGATACGTAAAATATTTTTCAACATTTTACAATCACATAAAATATTTCTCAATATTCCAAACATTATTTTGGATTTAAATAAATTAATATCATTTTCAACACATTTTTCATATTTGCGTAAAAATATTTTACTTGCATTTCAAATTGTTTTTAAGCTATGCAAATAATTTTTCACTACAATTTCATTACAGAAAATATTTCTTAACCTTCAAAAATTCCTTTTCAACTTTTCTCAAAATAATATAACTTTATACTTCATTTAATATATTTTCTTACTCAAGAAAATCTTTTTCCATAGTTCTTTACTCAAAATTCTTTT
Source organism: Ormosia emarginata (assembly GCA_029884605.1). NCBI lineage: Eukaryota > Viridiplantae > Streptophyta > Magnoliopsida > Fabales > Fabaceae > Ormosia > Ormosia emarginata. The sequence continues at coordinate 2,959,370 of JAQQTP010000082.1, read as the reverse complement.
TCAAATATAACCCACAAAATCATTTTTCCATTGATTTAAATCAATGTTTCAAACTTTAAGAATTTCCTAACGTCTTTCAAAACTCGAAAATCAGTTATATATGTTAAAATTTTCAAAATACCATTATATTCTCCATTTTTTCCAAATCATTTCCAAAATCAACCTTCCTCAAAATAAATTGAAATTCAAATGTTTTCAACCTCTTTTGTTTTTCGTTACGAAAATTTCTCGTTCTTTTCAAATTCTGATAAAATCGCTTCTAATTCCCTTTCCAAATCCTTGTATTAAATCAATTATATTTCCAAATCTTTCGAGTGAAAATCACTTTATAAAATGTTTCATCAAAATCAAGGTATTACAAGCTTTTCAAAACGCGTACGACTATTTGGCCAAATTATCAAAACATTTTTCCTTCTAAGTCAATATGGTTTTACACAAATAAAACTACTAAAATTTTGCTTTCAAAACCGTAAGACTTATGATCATAAAAACCAAACCTATTTGTTTAAATTCATTTTCACTTTCTTTGCAAATCCTTTTTCACTTTTTTTGAAAATCCTTAAAATCAACGTTTTGCCCGCTTTGTTTTCAAAACTCATGTTTAGAAAAACACTTAGGATCTTTTTACACAAAATAAATTAATAAAAATCCTTCCAAAAACTCATGTTTCATGTACTTTTTTGAAAATAAACCCTTTGTTTATTTTCCATGCTTTTCTAATCAATCCAATTTTTATTCTTCCATGAAAATATTATTTTGTAAACACCTATGTTGAGGTGTCTTGGCTGAAATTCTCAATGTTCTAGGGATCCAAAAATTAATTCACTTATTCTTGAAAAATTTCAACATGAACCCTAATTAAGGGTATCAAAAAAACCATAGCCTTCACCCTTGGCCATTGGAGCCAAAAATTGATTTTCTTTTCATATTCACATCATGGCATACACATATATATTTCATCATAAATTCCACAAGCATGCCATATACTCATCATACATATTTTAAGCATACTATCAAAGCCATAAAATCATGCAAAGTATCAAGATAAAGAAATAATCAAAGCACATAAATAATCACAAATAAATTACATGACCATGGATATGAATCCTCACATGGATTCACCATCCATCAAATATAAGACCATCTCTCGCCACCATACTTGGTTGGTAAGATGGATCTCCCTCTTACCTCTTGAAGATCCTCCAAAGCTTCTTGATTTTGCTTCTTTTTCCAAGTCCTTCACCACCAAGGGCTTCTCAAATACAAAATAAAATACATAAAAATTAGTATACTAAGCTTGATTAAGAGGAACCATGGATCAAACATGGTTTAGTTCATGAAAAAGAGAGAAGAAATGAAGTTTCCTTACACTTCACCTCAAAAGCCCAATAACTTTGATCTTGAAGAAAGTCCATGAAGATGAATGATTTAGAGAAAGTCTCAAACATGAAAATTGCTTAGAATATCATGCAGATTCAAGATCTATGGTTGGATGAAATTAAAAGAGATTGGAAGGTTGTTTTAAGTGTCTTAGCCGATGGTGTGTTTAGGATAAGAGAATGGAGTTTTTGTGTTTTGTTTTGGAGAAGATCATGAATAGAAAGGCAATTATGATACAAATGATAGAAAACAACAATTTTGCTCTTCTTTGGAGTGTATGGCCATAGCTTCACTTGAAGAGAAAGAAGAGAATATTTTTGCTAAGTTACTTTGCATGCAACTTGCAATAATGGGAAAAGGTGATAGATTATTGTCTTCATCTTTTTCTTTGGCCTAAAAAGCTACTCAAAATTGTCCCCCTTTCCTTTGCATCTCCAAACCATCCCCCCCTCCAAGTAGTCTTCTAAGGATGCAAACAAAACAATAAAGGAACATAATTGACTAAAGCAAAGCATAATTGACTAAAGCAACTAATAATACATTGAAACTTTTCCTTTAGCTTCATAAGAAGCATAAAACTGTCCCCCCTCTCATTATGCATTCAATAATATTGTCATCATTATTAGCCACTATCTAGAGCATTTCTAGCCATTGATTAATTCAATGGTTAGGATTTAGGTATACTTTTGATTAGAAGACTTAATTTAGGTCATTGGATCTTTCTCCTTGAAATTCTAGTCATTAGATGCATCTTCAAAAATAAAGGGTCAAGATTACTCCTTCTTACTTTTAATCCAAGGGTCATAATTAATCATAGCCATTTTAGAAGACCAAATCTCCACCATTGATTAAATCCTAATCCAATGGTCATAAATGGTCTTTGCTACTTTTTAAGACCAAATCTCTACCGTAGATTAAATCCATATCCAATGGCTACAAATGGTCATAGCCACTTTATATGACCAATTCTACACCGTTGATTAAATCCACATCCAATGGTTATAAATGATCATAGCCATTTTATAAGACTAAATCTCTACCCTTAATTTAATCTTCATCTAATGATTATAAATGATTTTATTCACTTTTAAGATCAAATCTCCATCGTTGATTAAATCAATGGTGAATATCCAAACCACCAATATTGATTTAACAATATAATATTTATTTTTATCTGCTAAAACCCCATGAAAGAATATATTTACTGTATTTTTATCACCCGATAATTAAATACAGTACCAAACACAGTACAAGAAATTTTCTAAAACTGTTTCTGGATTCAAGTTTAGTAAGATCCCCTGTCTCTGTCTAAACAGTACAACTTTTTCTATGCGTAGAAAAATTTTCACTTTGCGGGATCCACCTCGGCCCACGTATAGCCACCTGGGCCCACATACACCCCTAGGCCCACAAACAGTAAAAAAAATTTCATAATCATCCACAAAAATCACAAATATTAGAAAACGCACAAATATCAAATCAAATTACGTAAAATAATTAAGACCTAATGGTAAAAATTAAATTACATAAAGTTTTCCCTGGCCCGAAAATTTTTATTTTCCGGACACGGAGTAAATAACTCAAAACGATAAAATACACTGACGGAATAATTAACATAATTTTACACCGCTCAGAAATTACTAAACACTAAAATTCTGTTAACTATCAAAATTACTGTTTACGAGATACAAAATTTTAGGATGTTACAGCATATGTCCCAAGTAAAATAAAAATTTGTATAACCAATCTTATACAAACACAATAAGTTTCCAATAAGATAAATAAATATAATAAACATAACAAGTCTTGTTAAGTTAACACAAGACTAAAATAAACTAAAATAAGTTAACAAGTCCCAAAAGCTATAAACAATAAACCACATTAGTCAACTAAAGTCAATACTATAACATATAATATATGAATTGGCATAATTATTGATTGACATAATCATTTACTTCATTCTCAATTTTGTCAATATACTATTTGTCATTCAAGTGATCCATTAAATCACAATGAGATCACAATGCCTACACATAAACCTAATTGACACTATAAAAAAACTAAAGGAAAATAACATAAAATGTCACAATGCCTAAATAACTTTTATAACAAAAAAAAGAGAGTAAAGTACAGGGACCTCCCTTAAGGTTTCCCAATAGTACACTTAGCCCAATTCTTAACCAAATATTACAGCCCGCCCCACCCATTGGATGTCATTAACGATTTTGTTGGAATATTTTAACAAAATATTCTATTATTAAATCTAGTTAACTATATATAAAAAAAAAAACAAAAAACACAAACAACCATTGAAGAAACAACCGTCGAGCCATCACTTTCCACCCATTAAAAACCAACAAACCCAGCAACCATGGATGTGAATGGAAAAAATAAAGGTAACTATTTTTGGATTCAACCTTTAATCCCATTTTCTCTTCTTCGATTTTGTGTTCTTGGACTGTTGCAGTTATACACTCCTACACTTGGTTCCTGGTTTGGAGGGAAGGTGAGTTCCCTAATTTCAATTGCATCTTCCATATAACCTTGTCCCATGTATTTCCATCGATTGATAGGTTGGATACACAAGGGAGATGACATCTTCTTCGAACACACATCAATCAAGCTTTCGAAGGGAAAGATTTGTGAACAAAAAATGCAATTGTGGGGGGCGTACAACAATCAGATGCTTAAAGTCATATGCACACAAAGGCTGACTCTACTATAACTGCCAAGAGAAGAGTTACAAATTCTTTGAATGGGTGCAAGCAATGGATAGCAATGAGGTTGACACATGGGGTGTAAGAAGTGTAGCAACAATAGACATTGGCAATCAAGTTCTAATGGAGTTTGAAAAATTAAAAGCATCACTTAATATGATTAGTGACAAAATGAAAACATATGGAATATGTCTTTATATATTAGGGGCTTTAATGTTGTGTTGTGTATGTATATTTCTATTGTTGTATATCACACTAATTGTAGTTACAAACAAGTGAAAATGAATTTGACTTCCCTATAGTTTTTTACATGAACCTTGTTTATGTAGAAGGATAGAGAAAAGGCAATTAGCATAGCCAAATGACCAGTTGATACCAAAAAATAAGGCTGCATATCATATAAATATTATAACTTCATAAGGGCCCAACATAAAAAAGTAGTTTGCCACTTTTACAAAAGCCAAAATATCAAAAAAATAGTGGCTACTGCTCAATACTCATGGAGTAGATGGACCTTGTAACACCCCAAATTTCCTGAACAGTTGATAGTAATTTTGACAGTTAACGAAAATTATACTATTTAATGATTTATGTGTACTGTAAAATTATTTTGAGTATTCCGTCAGCGTATTTGATCATTTTGAGTGATTTACTCCGTGTCAGGAAAATAAAAATTTTCGGGCCGGGGAAAACTTTACGTAATTTAATTTTTACCATTAGGTTTTAATTATTTTACGTAATCTGATTTGATATTTGTGCGTTTTCTAATATTTGTGATTTTTGTGGATGATTATGAAATTTTTTTACTGTATGTGGACCCAGGGGGTGTATGTGGGCCCAAGTGGCCATACGTGGGCCCAAGTGGTCCCGATAAAGTGAAAATTTTTCTACGCATAGAAAAATTTGTACTTGTTTAGATGGAGACGGGGATCTTACTAAACCCGAATCCGTAAACGCTTTTAGAAAATTTCTTGTCTTATGTTTTGTCATCGTATTTAATTATCTAAAACATGATAAAAATACAAGAAATATAATTTTTGTAGGGTTTAGCAAATAAAAATAAATATTATAATTTCCACATTAAGTCAATATTAGTGGTTATGATAATGGACCAATAGGAAACAAGTCTAATATTGGAGACTTTGATATCAACTGTCAATTTAATCAACAGTGTAGGATAAGTCTAATATAATGGCTATGACCATTTATAGCCATTGGATTTAGAATTGATCAAGGGTGGAGATTTAGTCTTAAGTGACAAAGACCATTTATGACCTTGGATGTAAAGTTTGAAGAAGTAATCTTAACCCTTCATTTTGGAGATACATCTAAGGGCTAGGATTTAAAGAAGAAAGATCCAATGGCCTAAATTAAGTCTTCTATCTAAAGCTATACCTAAAGTCTACCTTAATCCTAACTATTGAATTAATCAATGGCTTAGAATGCTTCAAATAATTGCTTGGACTTTTAAGATTGAATCTTAACCATTGATTTAATCTATGGTTGAAATTTGATCTTATATAATTGCTTGGACTTCAATTGTGACCCTTGGATGGCAATATGGAAGGAGAGATCTTGACCATCCATTTAGTAGCTTTATCTAATGGCTAAGATTAAAGGAGGAAGAAGATCCAATGGTCCAAGTTTGTTACTATTACTTGGAAACTTTTCAATAATTTGGTGTCTTTGACTAACACTCTAATTATTCACTCATTTCTCACTCACTCTCCACGGCAATGCAAGGAAAAAGGGGGGCCAAAATCATTTCATGCATTTCTATCTTACTTTATCTTCTTTTCTATCATCTTTCTCAAGAAACAAAAACAAGACAACTCTTCCATTTTCTCTCCAAGCTTGGTTCGGCCATGGCACCCAAATATACCTTCCATCACTCTTTAATTTCAAACAACCATATTTCTTGAATCCTTACCTTATTCTAAACAACTTTCATGTTGGAGACTTCCTCTAAATCATTCATCTTCATAGACTTTCTTCAAGATCCATGTGATGGAGTATTTATGGTGAAGTATAAGGAAACTTCATTTCTTCTCTTCTTTTTCATGATCTAAGCCATGTTTGATCCATGGTTCCTCTTAAGCAAGCTTAGTATACTAATTTTTATGTATTTTGTTTTGTATTTGAGAAGCTCTTGGTGGTGAAGGACTTGGAAAAAAAAGCAAAACAAATAGCTTTTGAGGATCTTCAAGAGGTAAGAGGGAGATCCACCTCACCAACCAAGTATGGTGGTGAGAGATGGTTTTATATTTAGTGGATGGTGAATCCATGTGAGGATTCATATCCATGGTCTTGTAATTTATTTGTGGGTGTTTATGTACTTTAATTATTTGTCTATGCTTAGTATGCATTCATCATGATTTTATGAACATTGATAAGATGCTTAAAATATGTATGATAAGTATATGGCATGCTTGTAGTATTTATGATAAAATATGTATATGTGTGCCATGATGTGTTGATGGAAAGGAAAACAATTTTTGACTCCAATGGCCAAGGGAGAAGGCTACGGTTTTTGATGCCCTTAATTAGGGTTCATGTTGAAAATGTTCAAGAACAAGGGAATTGATTTTTGGGTCCCTAGAACATGGTGAATTTCGGCCAAGACACCTCAAAATAGGTGTTCACAAATTAATATTTTCATGAATGATAAAAATGGATGATTTGAAGAATATGGAAAATAAACAAAGGGTTTGTTTTTCAAGAGAACAAGAACACAGTTTTGAAGGGATTTTTATTGATTTCTTTTGTGTAAAAATTTTCTAAATGTTTACTAATCATGATTTCGAAAAAGAGACAGGCAAACGTTGATTTTAAGGATTTGCAAAGAAAGTGAAAAAGGATTTGCACAAAAAGTGAAAAAGGATTTGTAAAGAAAGTAAAAATAAATTTGAATAAATAGGTTTGGATTTTATGACCTTCGGTATTTCGGCTTTGAAAATAAAGATTTTAATGGTTTTGTTTGTGTGAAAACAAAAATGATAAATAATTGAGTTAGAAGGAAAATGTTTGATGGCTTCAATGGCCAAATACCCTACGGTTTTGAAAAACTGGTTATGCCTAAATTGTTATGGAACAAAGTGATATTTTATAAAATGAAGTGTTTTGTCTCTTGAAAGATTTGACAGTTTTCAATGAAAACATTCACGATTTTTGAAGACTTGCGGATACCTTAATTTTATAACAAAATGATTTTCACACAAGAATTTGGAAAAGGAATTAGAGCGTTTATCACTTGAGAAAATCAAGTTTTTGTAAACGAAAATGTTTTTGAACTTCAATTTATTTTGAAGAAGGTTGTGTTTGGAAATGATTTGGGAAAAATGAAGAATATAATGGTGTTTTGAAAATTTACTAACGTATAACTAATTTTTGAGTTTTGATGTACGTTAGGAAATTCTTAAAGTTTGAAACATTGATTTATATCAATGAAAAGTGATTTTGTGGGTTATATTTGAAAAAGAATTTCTTGAGTAAAGAACTATAAAAAAGATTTTCTTGAGTAAAAAAATATATTAAATGAAGTATAAAGTTATATTATTTTGAGAAAAGTTGAAAAGGAATTTTTGAAAGTTAAGAAATAATTTCTGTAATGAAATGGTGGTGAAAAATTATTTGCGTAGCTTAAAAATGATTTAAAATACAGTAAAATATTTCTACGCGATTTGGAATACGTTAAAATATTTCTACGCGATTTGGAATACGTTAAAATATTTCTACGCGATTTGGATTATGTTTAAATATTTTACGTGATTTGAACTACTGTTGAAAAATCACTACATGATTGAAAAGTAATGGAATATTTTTACGTGATTTTGAAAATTGCGGAAAATTGCTATGAGATTTAGAAAGTGTTTTAAATATTTTGAGAATGATGGAAAATGATTTACGCGACTTAAAAGAATGATTTTTAAGATACGTGATTTTGAAACAGTGAAAAAATACTATGCGATTTGAGAAACGTATATTTTTACGCAATTGAGAAAAACGTCAAAAAAATTATTATGTGATTTAAAAGTGCAATAGAAGAGGTACAACATTTTGAAAACGTAACAGAAATGTTACGAAATTTTGTAAACATAACAATAGTGTTATGGTATTGTGAAAACGTAATAAAAATGTTTTAGAATTTTAAAAACGTAACAAAAGCGTTACGGTATTGTGAAAATGTAAAAGAAGTGTTATGGTATTGTGAAAATATAACGAAACGTTTTTGAATTGTGGCGTAACAAAAATGTTATGCGATTGTGAAAATACGGTAAAAGTGTTTTATGACTAATAAAAACATGATAACATGATGATTAATTATGGCTAAAATAAAAATGAACATTGTATGAGAAAATGATAAGTTTTGCCTTATGGATTGGCATTTGGTGCATTTTACATGCATTAGAAAGATATGCTTGTGATTGGCATTGGTGCATTATATGATGCATTGAAAAATATGCATTGAGACATATGATTAAATTGAACAAATGAAATTGAAAAGATTTGGCCTTGTGGTTAAACTTGACTTAGATATATTCGTTGAGTTATAAAGTATAGCTAATAGCTATTTTGGCCCTTGTGGTTGAGTGGGGAATGAGAATTGATAGTGAGGTCTATGATGGATCTTGGGGGCATCAAGGCGCGACGGTCAACCAGTGGATATCTGTTTGTGGGCTAAGGCTAGACCATATGCCACTTGGCGATGTAGTCCATTGCAATGCATTGACGATACCCGACAAGAACACGATTCTTTTCAACGACTGGAAGATTGTCTTGGGCTAAGGTGACAATTAGACAGAGCATTCTCCTCGAAATTGTGAAAACCTCTATGGAGTAGTTTTTGAAAAACGAGTCTATTTTGCATTTTAATAGCATTTATATCTATGTGATATATTAATTGAGGAATATTAAAAATGACAACTGCTGATTTTTGAATACTTAGATGATGATGATGATAATTAGACAATGTTGAGGCATTATCGTAATTGTTGTTTATGATAATTAAATTGATATATGATTGGATGATGATAGTTGATTAATATTGAATATATTATTAGAAGTCCGGTATGATATCCCCTAACCATTTTTATGGATTTTCAACCTTTTGTGTGTTTACATCTCACGTTGGTCTTTTCCTAAAAGTGGTTAGCACGCATGTTGGCATTGGTGTAGGTGATCTCACCTCTTTGTTATGTTGTCTTGCTGTGTCTGTATTGTTAAAATTAAACAATAGAAGGAATGAGTTGTCTTAGACATACCGGGAGGTAGATATTCTGAGTTCGGAGACAACATCAGAGAATGACTATTCCAGAGTCGATAAATTATGCAGTGTTGACAAGGAACAAATGTCTAATGCATCAAGAGGGATACAAAAAGAAATAAGTATGTTAAGTTTTCTCGTTAGTATTGTACCGTGCTATTAAGCAGGACCCGTCATAGGGTTTGCTACTGTTAAAAAAAAAGAGTCTGTTAGTTTTATATTTCTCTTTAAATTGTTAAATATTAATTGGTGTCAATATTGTATATTAAATATATTTTCAGCAACATCTATAAATTTCAGTAAGTTTATGTTTCTGTAACAAGAAAAGAAAAAAAATTAAAACTCACATTTTATAACTCAAACCTTGTGTGAACTTCTTTTCAAATTATGAGTCAGGAGTCAGACATGTGATACCCTAAGGAGGGTGTTACAGACCTTTAACATAAATCATTATAAACTCCTAATTAAGACTATATTGTATATTAACAAAAAAGACAAGTTGCGTTCACATAAGTTAACCCGAAAAATAAGAAAGACAATGCAGCGTATTCACTTTAACTGAGCCACACAACTAGGTTTCCATCCAATTCTACTATGGTTGTTGTCCCCACTTGACCTTCAGCAGATCCCACTGGACCTACAGCAGCAGCATGTGCATTCACACTGTTAACATTCTTGGTTTGACTAGATTCACCTTGTAGAAATGGTCCCACAGTTGCTAAATTGGCCCAAGCCCTTTTTACTTTGAAGTATGATTTAGGTCTGATCTTACTCTTCCCTTTGTCTTTTGTCTTGGAGCCAGTTCTTGCACTAGACAATTGACTTTGTGGAGGTGGTCCAGTCAAACTATTATCAGTTGGTTCATTTATGGATATTCTAATAGTGGTCCCAGTCCTTTTTCTGTAACATCCTTAAGAACGTGTCAGGCTTGTATAGGATTCCAGAGATAGTCAGATACTTGCTTGATATGTCTGTGAAGTTTCATGGCAAACTGAGTTAATTTAGTTACTTTACCGTAATACAGAATGTGGAAACTAGCTTAAAATAACTCAGAAAATGACATGAATTACCTAGATAAGAGAAATAATTATGTATAAGTTGTTTTCAAGTCATAAATTAGTTAAGTAAGGTGCAATTAAAATTTGGAGGTAAACTAAGCTTGTTTGGTATTTTTAAGCACACCGAGTAAGTGTTTTGATATCAAATGGACTCAACACAGATATAGAAATTAATGGAAATGAAGAATTAGGTAATTAGATAAATATTATGATTTATTCTAATACTTATGAAGGTGAGAAAACTTGAAATAATAAGATCAAAGTATTCTTAGGATATAGAAAGTTTGGTGAAAAGACCAAATTGCCCCTAAGTCATGTCTTTTAAAAGTGAGATATTTCTCACTTTCTCTCATCTCTTTCACGATGGTTTTCCAGCAGAAATGAGAGTGAGAAATGGAGCAAAAGAGCAGCAGAAGAGAAGAGAAGAAGAAGGAAAGATCAAAGGCCAAGGGATCAACCAAGGTAGGGGTGCTTGATTTTCATCATTTTCCCTTGATCTTCATCTTGTTTCTTGGTTGGGCTTGATGAGGAAAATGGGATTTGGGTGAAAATAGGAAGTTAGATGCTAGTTTCTTGCTCTTTTAGTTGAAAAGAGTTAGATACTACATAGTTTGATGCTTAGATGATAGTTTGGAACCCTAGGGATCCATAGTTTTCTATTGGTTAGTTATTTGGAAAAATAGGTTTTAAGGTTGAGGTTTGAGTTAAATTTCAGTATTTATTGATTCCAACATGATTAGAGACCATGATTAGGGTTGGAGAACACTTAGAATCCATGATTTGAGGATTAGACCTTGGTTAGAAACCAAGATTTGCATAACCCAATTCTGCAGAAACAGGGAAACATCTGAGTAGCTTGTGATGTTTGTTGCATAACTTGAGCTACAGACATCATATTGACATGATTCTTATGTCATTTGAAAGCTAAGACATAAGACTTTATGTAGTAAAAATTTTAGAATTTTTGAATAAGTTAATCAGTACCATTTTATGTTTGAATCCGAGATATATTCTGCAAAAAAAGGCATTCTGGCAGCCAATAAACCATATTGCATAATTTCTTGTTCCGATGTCGTATTTGCATGAAACCAGTGGCATTTGAAAGCTAACATGTAAGGCTAATTGATTGTTAAATTTCAGAATTTTTAAGTGCTTAGTTTGTTCCCAGTTTCATTTTAAAATTAGGTCATTTTTAGGTAAAATAGAGAATGCCCTGTTTTAGCTTCTGCATCATGTCGCATAACTTTGGCTACACTTAGCCAAATGAAGTGAGGTTTGTGGAATTTGAAAGATATGATAAAAATCTATTTGCATATAAAATTTCAATTTTTTAGAAGTTATGATGCATATTTGGTGCAATATTGAAAATCAGTCTTTTTGAGGCAAATATTGAGGTGTTTTAGGATGGTTTGAGCCCTAGGAACACTAGTAGATCCTTTAATAGTTATAGTTGAGTTATGAAAGTGTAGTAAGAGTGTGTTTTCTCTTTGATGGATAGGATCCCTTGTTTAAGCATTGTTAGGAGTATTGAGAAACTAGATGCAAGTAAACAAGCTAGTTGGTAAAAGTTGAGGGTCATAGTACCTAGTTGACAATAGTAGAGTGTTATAGTGCATGAAAGCTCTCATAGAGTTAAGGTAGAGCTAGTAATGCAAGGATAGAAAATATGTTAAGTAAGTTTGACAAGAAAGGAAGTATAGCGCATGAAAACTCTCAAAGAGTTGAGGTAGAGTTAGTAATACAAGAAAATGAAGTATATTATGTTTGTATGGTAAGAGTGGCACGAATGCTCTCAAAGAGTTGAGGTAAAGTTAGTAGTACAAGGACAAAGATCAGGTGCTGGTTATGCAAGAGTTAGGCATAATGCCACAATATACACAGGCACTCATGCATATACATATTTGTTATTCCTAAGAAAAGTTAAGACAAGGAAAATTGAGGAAAAGACCAATTCACAGTTCATAAGGTAGGTTAAGGAGGTAACATATTCTCTCCCTACCTGGTGAGTTAAGGAGGTAACATATTCCCTCCCCACTGCAGAGAGAAATAACAAGTTCATGACATTCATGACATCCATGACATTGTATTCACATAATTACATTGCATCTCATTATCATACTCATACAACATAACATAATGTATGCATATTTAGGCAACTGTATGGGTGGTTGTCTTATCTTGCATTTATAGGCAGTTGTATGGGTGGTTGCCTTATCATTTGTATAAAATAGTTCAGTACAAGATAGCTAAGAGTGAAACAAATTAAATTATGTTGCCAGGGAACATTACATAGAGTGAGAATGTAATTGTTCTTTAAATATTGAGTTGTTGTTACAGTTTTATTTATAATATTTGATGAATATTTTCTTGATTACTAGTTATAGTTTTACCTATGTTTGATTATTGGATAATAGTTTGGTTACTAGATATAGTTTTACTTATGATGTTATTAGGTTGTATATATTCATTGTGAATAAACGACCGCTGGTATTGGTACACTACTATTGAGAATTATAAAATTTCATCCCGGGTGTTCCATGTAAATCCAAGTGAAAGATTATCCAAGGCAAGAAGCAGCAGAAGATTGAAGATTAGTTTAGTTTTATAGTTATTAGTTTAAATTTGTATATCTTGTATATATGTTTATTTCAAGAAGTAAACAATTGGATAAATAACATTATGTAAATTTTGATACAGTTATAGGTGTATAAGTGGATATTTAGAAGTAATATAACTAATATTATTTATCCACGTATAGGTTTGATATACTAGGATTTCAGTATTAGGATATTACATTTTCCCTCTAGTAATATTTAAGTGCAACAACCATATCAGAAACCAACCATGGGTAATTAATACATAAAGTTGTAAAGAATGATTATTTAAATGATTATCACCCTTGGGGTTTTGCTTGCTTATTTCCTTGAAGTTGCTACAGGTGCTCTTTGATAGGTTCTTTTATTGTGCCCAAGTTGCTTGTAGTTATCACATCTGACAGTAGCTAACCTCCTTATAAAACCAGGATCACTAGGGGCTTCACTATAATATCCCTTTTAAATTAAATTCTTATATATAATAATATTTAATTTGTATTATGTATTCATAAGACATACGTGTGATTTATTAAATTATTATTAAGGACGTACGTTGAATTAAAAATATCTGCGTACAAGGGAAGTACGTGAAATTAAAAATATCTGCATATAAATTAAATTATTTATTTATAGTGAATCCAAAAGGCTAACAGTAGATATTTTAGAACGCTTAAAACTGTGAAAAATATTTATAAGATATGTTAAATATAAATTAAGAAAAATTGAATAAAACAAAGCTCTAAATCCCTAAGTAATTATGCTAACTAATTTGGTTAGTAGTTTAGTTAGTTTGGGAAGCTAGATTGATAATTAAATGTGTGTTTAGGATAGTTGCGAAAACTTGATTATTGTATAAAAACTTTTTGTTATAATCAATTATAATTGATTCATTTTTATATTTTGATATGTTAGGTGAAAAATATTTTAAGCTAATCTGTTTTGTTTGGATAGTATAAAAAAATCATTTTTATGCATTAAATTACCAAAATAGATATAGAATGATTAAAAAAGTTATTTGATTGAGGACAAAATGGTATTTACATATCAAAGTATAAGAAATAATTTATAAACTAGAATCATAAGCTTCAATCTTCAGTATTATGAAAAAAAAACTTCTATAATACATTAAATTTCGTGTAAAAGCTTACGTTGATTTTACCAAACATGTTATAACACTGTTGAAATAACTTTTTTTCCAAAAAAAAAGCTATTTCAAGCTAAAAAAAGTGTTACTAAACACACTCTAAGTTAGGTTTACTTGGTTAGAGTAACTAAGTCATCATGAATCACCCATGAACCAATTAAAACCTAGACATTTGGTAGGTTTCTAATTGGTTAGAAACTTGGAGAAGTAATACTTGGTTCACTTTTGATTGGTTGGTTAGAAAATATAAAAAGAAAAGAATTGAAGAGAAAAAGAAAAAGATGAACACTCCATAAGCTAGGAGGTTCGACCAAGGTAGAGACAAGGAGGAAGAAGAGAAGAAAAACCAAGAAAAAATTGGAAGAAAATATAAATCTACAAGCTAGTGGAGGAACAAGAAGATTTGCAAGAAATCTAGACTAGAATCAAGCTTCAAATCCTCCTTTGTTCAAGTTTCTTAGAAGACCAAGAGGTATGGAATCATGTTTCTTGAGTTGTTCTTATTTCAAAAAGTGTTCTAGTATGCTTTACATCATGTCTTTGAATCAAGAAGTCTTGTTTATAACTATTTTTGCTAGATTGGAACCCTAGGCTAGTAAGACTTAAGTTATGTTCTTGAGATTTTGTTTGGGTTTCTATGAATGATTATTGAAGAATAAGGTTTTGATGGAGAAAGAATCGTAAGGATGATGTTAATTTTGAGGAAATATGGTCAAGAAATAAAGATTCAAGAACTAGGGTTTCATTCAATTTAATTTGGGAATTTTGGTCTAAACTTTGATTTAACGTGAAATTGATGCTAAAAATGGATTCTTGATGCTAGAAGTGATCTGAAAATGACAAGAATGAGAAGGAAATCTTCTTTGTCACAAAATGGTGAATTCGGCCAAGCATAGTAATTAGAGTTAAATTTGCTTGTTGATGAATTGTATAGCATCTTATTATTGTAGTTATAAAAAATAAATAATATGAAATTTTATTGATGTTGAAATTGTGATTAAACGGTTGATGCCATAAAAGATGATCAAGTGAAATATGTTGATGACATATTTTGTGATTGAGTAATGGAAATTATCTTGAATGATTGATTATGTTAATATCACAAATTTTGAATTATTGATGTTGTTTTTGTGAAAGAATGATATTCAAGGTTGTGACATTTCACTAATTGACATTGAGTCTAAAGATATGACATCAATGTTTAAGAAAAAAAGATGTAATGATTTTAAAGTCTATTAAGATAGGTTTGTGGGCACAGAGGAATTAAGTTGTCTTTGAGCACAACAAAATCTTAATAGAAAGTTTTAAATTGAAAGGACCCATTAAGGAAGTTCATGGGCACAGAGGAATTAAGTTGTCCTTAGGCACAGTGGAACTTAATGAGAAAACTCACATTGGGTCAAGTCCATTTAAGTTAGGGGACGCCCTAGAAAGTATGAGATGTTACCAAGTGGCTTCAATACTCAAGAGGGTTGGGTGAATTGAGTTTGTAAAACAAGTTCGCAATTCTTTCGCAAAACACTTGACTATTGATTTTTGTTGAAGCTATTGACTAATTGAAATGAATGAATTGATAAGAACAATGTGTATTGCTTAATAACCAACCAAGAGAGAAGTAATCAAGCAAAAGTATAAGCAATGCAGAAATATAAAGAGAAGAGTTTAGAGAATCAAACACAATTATTTATCCTGGTTCGGCCACCAATCCACTTGTGACCTACGTCCAGTCCTCAAGCAACCACTTGAGATTTTCCACTATATCTTCAAGCTTCAATAGGTGCTTGACTACCTTTACAAACTTGAGCCCTCAACTCCTTGGGATGCCTCACCCTTGAGCTTGAGTCTCTTCAAACAAAGGGATGCCTCACCCTTTACAAATTGAGGGATGCCTCACCCTCTATCTTATACAGCAATTAAGATTGAATTTGAGAAGCTCTCACTAGAGTAGATGATACAAATTGAAGCTCTAATAATGCTCACAAAGATATCTCAAAGATTGGACAAAAACAGAGCAAGAATAATTTCAGAGTTTGATTCTCGTATGATGTGTTGCTATGATGTTTTTAGGTTCAAGAACAACCCTTAATGATGCTCCAGCAAATGTATTTAAAGCCCATTAAAAGAGCCATTGGGGGTGGTTAAAGCCAAGCATTAAATGCATTCAATATAGCCGTTGGGCATGTCAGAACCTTGGTAATCGATTACAAGCCTTTGGTAATCGATTACATGGAAAATAGAACGTGTTCTTGGCTTTCTGGGCTTGTGGTAATCGATTACATGACCTGTGTAATCGATTACACACCCTCTGACTTCATGGTAATCGATTACAATATTGGTGTAATCGATTACATGGCCCTTTTGGTCGTGTTCTTGGCTGTGTGGGAACATGGTAATCGATTACATGACTTGGTGTAATCGATTACACGTTCTCTGACTTTATGGTAATCGATTACAGTTTTGATGTAATCGATTACATGCCCCTTTTGGTCGTGTTCTTGGCTTTCTGGGAACACGGTAATCGATTACATTACTTGGTGTAATCGATTACACGTTCTCTGACTTTATGGTAATCGATTACAATATTGATGTAATCGATTACAAGGCTTCTGTTTGGCTTGTAATCGATTACTAAACCTTGGTAATCAATTACACTAAACTTTAAACACATTTTTCAAGCCTTAAAACAGATTTAAATCATTCCTAACTTTAGAAAACATGGATTAAACAAGTATAGAACATTATTTGGTATGATCCAAGGTAAAAGAAGTTCTCTTTTAGGAATTGATCTTTGAAAGCCATATTGATTCAAATCATTTTTGAAAAACCATTTGAGATATCTTGGGAGCATTTAACATTGATGTGCTATAATGCCTATATCTAAACCTCTTGATTTCTTCCTTTGATCTTGGTTTGCTCTTTCGCTCTTTGATCTTCATCTTTGTCTTTGTTATCATCAAAAACCATTTGACATGCTTCAAGACACATGCATTCACATTCTCTCCCTTTTTGATGATGACAATCTGAACATTTAAAGGAAGAGAAACAATTGCATATATATATATATATGTATATCAGAGATTTAAGCGCAACTCTCCCCCGTAATGTATGCACAATATAGGGTTAGTGAAATATTTATGTAAGAGCTTTAAATCGAACTCCCCCGTACTAATGCAAGTTACTAATCTCTCCCCCGTTGGCATTATCAAAAACACATTAACATTAAGTGGAAATTTTGACAGCATTTCCTCTGTTTTTCATGATTTCCCAACAACAACAACAACAAAGAACAAAGTGGCTCAGACAGGCAGATTATAAACAATTATTCATGTGTATATAAACAACAATATATCAAGATGATTCAGAAAAGCAATAAACATCAAAAGAACCAACTGATTTTTATATATAAATGTATTTCCAAAATCCATATACAATCAAATATCAAAGAAACAAAGAAACTATCATGGCAGAGGTCCATGATCACTATCAGTGGCCTCGCTATCGCTCTCTACATCAGCAGCAACATCTCCAAGGTCCACGTCATCGTCGCCAGTATCAAGGTCGTCTTCAGAACCAAGGAGCTCCTCATTCTCAACAGGAACTTCAGTTGGAGTGGCAGAGGGATCAACGAATGATAGAGGAGTAGCAGGAGGAGCAAAGGAGGTGGATGGTGCAGCGGGTCTGGTGCCCTCCAGATGCGAACGAATGGCAGCAAGCTCCTGATCAGAGTAGTCCATCCTAAGCTCGAGGTGATCCACCTTCTGTTCAATGCGATCCATGTAACATCCCAAAAAATACATATTTGATTATAAATCCTCATTTTATAATATTCTTGATTTTTAGGAATTTTTCGGAAACGACGAATATTTTAATATATTTCTCGTTTTGCGTGTGCGCAGAGCAAAGCTGGGAAAACGCGATGTTTTCTCTGCGAACTTGGAACTATGGATAAGTCGACGGGGATCTTACTAAACCCGAGGCTTGACACATGGATTACGAGGTTTCGCGATTTTTTTGAGAGATCTTAACAGATAAAGTAAATTCATACAAATAAGAATTTATCTGTCGATTTGTTAATGCATGACTCACCCAACAATAACTATTGTCCAACAAATAATAATATGAAATAAAAATCTTATCACATTATTCAAAGAATTTCCTTGTGGTAAACCTTTTTTAGCCTTATTGTCTAAATAAAATTCTCCAAAGGTTAATTTAAAAGCCTATTTTAGGAAGCTTCCATGAAGTTTCCTATTTAGCACATTTCTCACTCCCTTCTCTACTCTTCTCTACTAACCACCAAGAAGGGGGGGGGGGGATATTAGCTTGCATTAAATCATTTTACTCACATTCTCCATTTCTCTCTTCATTCACGTTCTCCTTCTTTCATTTTCTTCTTCTTCTTTCTCCTCTTCTACTCACACACCCACACACATTGGAGTTTATCTCCATCATTCACTAAATCCATCACATTCCAACTCTCCTACTCCATTCCAGTTCCCCTCAACCCTCTTTTGGGTTCTTCTTCTTCTTCCATTTTTCTTCCACCATTGAAGCAAAGCTTAGAGCTTTAAGGTAAAGCTCTTAACTTTCTTCCATTATTCTTGCTATTTTCGTTTCTCTTAGTCACCTTGGTGGCCAAGAACCTATTTTTCATGGTTTGAGTGAACATTGTGGTGATCACTCACATTTGTGTTTTTCTTGAAGGGGGAAAACAAAAATTAGGGCAAGAAGGTGTAGCACCATTGTGTTGCCTTCCAAATAGGTAAGAGGAAGATGATCCTCCTCAACCAATCTTGGTAGTGAGGGAATGTCTTGTGTGTTGTTGAAAATGAATACGGGAATCCATGTTGGATCACTCTTCTATTGCATGTTGTTATTTCTATGATTTCTAGATGTTTGATTTGTATGATTATATGGATTTTTGCAATGTGCGTTTGTTAGCAAAAGAAATATGTTTTGGACTGGTGGTAAAGGTGTACCCTTTTGAAATTTGAGGGCCACGGTTACTTGAAGAGGAGGATCTGCAGAATCCTTGATTTTGCACTAGCGCTCGGGCGGCGCGTAGGGCGCCAGGCGCTCTATGCCCGAGAATTTTCCTCGTAACACGGTTTGGACAGGCGCTCAAAGGCGTTTCGTGTTGGGCGCCCGGGCGCTCAACCGGCGCTCAAGGCGTTACAGAAATGGCGCCTGGCGCTCATGACATAAATGACCAGAAATGTGAGGTTCCATAATGAATCCTTAAGGAGTGTGTTATTGCTTTGACAACTTGATAACTTTGCCTGATATTAGAATTGAGAAAAGAACATGAGAGTGTGAGGCCTAAGAGCTTAAATGAATTTCAAGTTATGTGGAATATGGAATTGGTCCTGAGAATTAACCTTGAACATGAACCTTGGAAAGGGAAGCAAATACTAAGTTAGGATTCATAATGAACCTAATAATGCATCAATTGACTTGAACCTAGTATTATGTTGTTATGGGTCCATGTGAGTGACCGTATATGGATATTGATGCTATATTGGCCTAATGTGGCATAGTGTGAAATTGTATGAGATTGTGGATCATACATGTGCATGCATAGTGTCTTATGCATGGTGATTGTCCGTGTGGACTATTGTAAGGCCTAGTTGCCTAGGAGATTGAACACACCTTAGTGCGGGTGCGAGTAGACAAGTGTGGGTCTTGTTATGACCTTGGGGGCGTCGGGGTGCGGGTCCTCCACAATGGGTAGTTGGTAGCTCCTTTGCCCGTGGGGCAAACCGATTAACGCATTGACGATCCGGACTTGACACCGTCCCTATATCGTGATCTAGTGAAGAATGTCATCCGTGCAATGCCATGATTGTGCACGAGAAAAAATTTATTGATAGCACTAATCGGTAATTGAGTCAGTCGTACATGTCTCCCGATCTTTCTCTCCGATTGATTGAGTTTAGCTCCATGGAGTAGGGGTTTGAGAGAACATGCATATGAGTCGTGATATATATATACATTGCTGGTATTATCCGTTCTCCATATTGTGACTTGTTTGCTTACTATTGCAATAACTACCTGCCTGGATCTGTTTAATTGTTTACTGTTGAAATTAACGTTTATTATTCGAATATGCCGTTTCTAAATTGCTAATTGGGCGCTATGCGCCGTATTATTTCCTGGCTGCCATAACTGGTAATGATGGTAGGATATCTTACCTTTTTCTTGTATTTCTATTATTTGCTGTTTATGTGTACCCCGTACTGATCGAAGACGACGGTGAAGAGACAGAAGAGCCTGCCTTCCCCGCTTCGGCCTGCACAGGATTGACTTTGACTGCGACGATGTCTGCACGCATGCGCGGATTCTTGGGAGATGTGCGTCGACCTTCATTGGGGGGCCGAGTGCCGGCACATCAACCCGAACTCCGACCGCCGCGCGTGTATGTGGGAGACGTGTCGATAAGTTGCCCGGAGACGTCATGAGGCACCCGTCCTCACTTGCTACCTCGCCTTACGCTTGGAGTTTTACCCGCCTATCGTGAGATGTGGGGTCCCCGCTATTACACCCCGCAGGATTCTTTCGACTCCACCGCTTTCCCCGTCCCGTGCATCCGTGGTTCCTATGGATGAGTCCACATGAAAACAAAAGGTGGATGAGGAAGATCCCGATGAGGGTCCTCCCGATGATCCCGAATCGGTCCCTTTTTATTTGAGGGGTCGATGATCATTGGTGGCTACCATGGCCGCTGTTTTTGTTTTTGGGGGCCCGATGTATCTTTCTTTTTTTGATTTGGATTATTATATTTTGTATATGCATGAGGGTATATATGCATGTTTCCTTGGGGTGGGTATAGTTTTGCTTTTTGATGATGGCCAGGCTTGTATTTATGAAATAGTTGTATTAAACTCTAGATATATATATGCATGCTATTCAGGTGCAAATTTCTATGTATTGTTTTATTCGTTCCTTTTATTCACATTCTGCATTATCGTATCATTATTATTATTATTTTAAAAAAAAAAAATATTGCCAAGTTTGCTCACATGGTTAATCATCAATTAATTAAAATGAACCGGGTCTTAATCGTTGTTTAATCAATTTCCGCATTTTATTTTATTTGACAATGTGACGTTCCCTCCCAAAAAGGGGCGTTACATGAAGTTGGTATCAGAGCCCCGGTTTATGTTTTCTTTGGGTCTTGAGTGTGAGTCTGTCTTTTTTTCAGTCTTTGTGTGAATCTCTCGTGATGGGTGTCTTGAGTGGATTCCTCCGACTTTTCTTATGTTTTCGGAATCTAATTTGAGAGAAGAGCAAGATGGCAAGAGGTGGAGATATGACATCCGCTATTGAAGCGATGCAGAGAATGGTCAAGTCATCGCCCAACAAAATGAACGCGCTTTCAACAACAAGAAAGAGTCGACGACATTGAGTCGAGGCGATCGCCGACGCGCAAAACTTAGCAGCGAGTTTCGTCGTCATAACCCTCCGCAATTCAAGGGGAGTTTGATCCCGACAAGGCTAATCTATGGATCAAGGAGCCGGAAAAAGTCTTTCGTGGCATGAATTGTGCGGAAGACAAGAAGGTAAACTATACGACTTTTATGCTTGTCGAAATGCCGAAGACCGGTGGAATGGAGCTCAAAGGGCATTAGAAGCCGAAGGAGCAGAGGTCACCCGGGAACTGTTCAAGGAGAAATTCTTGGGCAAATACTTTCTGCGAATGCGAGACACGCAAAGGAGATGGAGTTCCTCAACCCGAGACAGGGAACATGACCGTCGGCCGAATACGCGGCCAAGTTTGAGAACTTGGAGAGATTTTCAACACATTACCAATCAAACCGATGAAGCCCGAAATGCCGGAAATTCACCGAAGGACCGAGGTACGAGGTAAAGAAAGCCGTGATTACCTTGAAAATGAAGGTATTCTCGAATCGTTAGACACTTGATGCGAAGTTGAAGCCTTGGAGCAAAGCTAGAGACGCGAGAAACAGAACTTTGGGCCCGTACGGTCCCAAAGAGGTGGAGGCAATTGGTTCAAACCGCTTTCGAAGAAACCCTATTCCCGACCAACGGGAGTCAACAACCAACCGGTGGAAATTTCGGTGGAGGTTCTTCCGGGAACCGAATCGGTCGAATACGACCTACCCGTCCAAATGCCCGAAGTGTGGGAAGGATCATCTCACAAGAGATCGCACGATAAAAGGAATCATTTGCTTCGTATGTGGCAAACCGGCCATATGTCCGAGATCGCAACCAAGCAAAGGTTGAACCTTCACAATGCAACCCGAGCCAAGAAACCGCAAGCCGGAGGTCGAGTTTATACTATGAGTGGAGCCGAAGCTTCAATCCGAAGACTTGATTCAAGGAGAAGGCGCCATAGAAGGTAATCTTTTAAAAGTACCGTGGTCATGACTGGGGCAACCCATTCTTTCATATCATATGACCGTGTGCTACGACTTGGTTTACCAAAAGTGTCTCGAACTACCTTTTGAATTGACCGTTTCAACCCCCATCGATAAACCGGTAGTTACTACCAAAGTCCGTTTAGAGTGTCCTTTAATTGTTGAAGGTCGAATCTTTTCGTCGATTTGATCTGTTTACCTCTTTCACGCTAGATGTAATCCTAGGGATGGACCGGTTATCTTCCAACCATGTTCTCGTTAGATTGTTCTAGTAAGACCATAGTCTTTCCCGTGGATGAGAATTCTAGATACTTGACGGCCAACCAAGCACGAGCTTTCTTGAAAGAAGGAGCTCTGTGGGTACATGCTATTATCTTCCTTGAAAGTCGAGAGTGAGGCCGATTTGAGTACTATTCCCAGAAGTGAAGGAATTTCCTAAGATCTTCCCCGAAGAAGTACTGGTTTACCGCCGCACGTGAGATCGAGTTTGCTATTGATCTAGTACGGAGCTGGTCCCGTGTCTATAGCACCGCACCGAATGTCACCGATTAATTAGCCGAACTTAAGCAAAGCTAGAAGAGCTTTTGGAGAAGCAGCCGTTAGACCAAGTGTGTCTCCGTGGGGAGCACCCGTGCTACTAGTTCGAAAGAAGGACGGTACCTCGAGATTGTGTGTGGACTACGTGCAATTGAACAAGTTGACAATCAAGAACAAGTATCCTCTCCCGAGAATTAACGACTTGATGGACCAACCGAAGGGGCAGCGGTATTTTCGAAGATTGACTTGAGATCCGGGTATCATCGATAAGAGTGAAGACTCGAGGATATACCCAAGACTCGCACCAGTACGCGATACGGCCATTACGAGTATCTTGTGATGCCGTTTGGTGTGACGAATGCGCCTGCTATTTTCATGGACTATATGAACCGCATCTTTCGTCCGTACTTGGATAAGTTTGTTGTCGTCTTCATTGATGACATCCCGATATATTCTCGAATCGGGAGGATCATGCCGAGCACCTCAAAGATAGTTCTTCGATTTTGAAGGAAAAGGAACAAATGCCAAGCCGTCGAAGTGCGAGTTTTGGCTAGATGAGGTGAAGTTTTTGGGTCATGTGATCTCAAAAGAAGGAATCGCAAAGGTGGATCCATGCAAAGTGGAAGCAAGATTGCAGTGGGAACAACCGAAATCGTGACGGAAGTCCGTAGTTTCGTTGGTTTAGCTGGATATTACCGGAGGTTCATAGAAGGGTTTTCCAAGATTGCCGAACCGCTCACTCAATTGACGAAGAAGAATCAAGCTTTCGAATGGACTGATAAATGTGAGCAGAGTTTTCAAGAGTTGAAGAAACGGCTGACTACCTCACCTGTATTAGTGTTACCTGATCCGAATGAACCGTTCGAGGTGTATTGTGACGCTTCGTATCAAGGTTTGGGATCTATCCTTATGCAACACCGAAAGGTGGTAGCCTATGCTTCGCGACAGTTGCGAGTGCATGAAAAGAATTACCCGACTCATGATTTGGAGTTGGCAGCTGTGGTTTTTGCTCTGAAGATATGGAGACATTTCCTTTATGGAGCGACATTCAACATCTTCAAGGTGACCACAAGAGCTTGAAGTACTTGTACGATCGAAGAGCCGAATATGAGACAAATGGAGAGATGGCATGGAGTTTTTAAAGGATTATGATTTCCGGTTGTTGTACCACCACAAAGGCGAACGTTGTGGTGACGCCTTAAGTAGAAAGACTATCGTGTTTCGCCTTGATGATTAAGGAAAGGGATCTCATCGAACAATTTAGAGATGTATGGTCATTTGTTAAGTTGGAACCCTAAGAATTTGCATGAATATGGTTACCATCTCAAGCGAGTTGATGGAAGACATACGGAAAAACAGACTACCGATGAATTCTTGCAAGGAATAAGAGAACAAATGAAACAAGGCGAGAAAACAGAGTTCGAAGAAGGAAAGATGGAATTTTGAGATTCCGAGGTAGAGTTTGCATTCCTCGTGACCAAGAGCTTAGACGATATATTGTGGATCACGCCCACACTAGCAAGCTAAGTATGCACCCCGGCATAACGAAGATGTACCAAGACTTGAAGAAGTTATTCGGTGGCATGGACTAAAGAGTGATGTCACTAGATGTGTATCGACTTGTCTAGTCCGTCAAAAAGCCAAAGTGGAACATCAACGACCTGTGGTTCTTTGCAACCCTTGTCTATTCCCGAATGGAAATGGGACAAAGATCGCAATGGACTTTGTTGTGGGATTGCCAAGGACGAGGATGGGACATGACTCGATTTGGGTGATAGTTGATTGACTTACAAAATCGGCTCATTTCCTCCCGATTAACATAAGGTACACACTCGAAAGCACCCGACCGTATGTTGGGGAAATTGTCGATTACATGGTGTGCCTTCTATTCGTATAATCTCGGATAGAGATCCGAGGTTTACCTCAAAGTTTTGGCAAAGTTTACAAGCTTCGTTGGGACGAGATTGCGCCCGAGTTCAAGATATCATCCGCAAACCGATGGTCAATCTTGGAACGATTCAATCCCTAGAGGACCTACTTCAGCTTGTTCTATGGAACAGGGAAGTTGGGATGAAGTTCTACCACCGGTGGAGTTCACCTACAATAACGCTTATCATTCGAGTATGTGGATGGCACCCTATGAAGCTCGTATGGAAGACGGTGTCGAACACCATTATGTTGGTACCAAGACGGCATCACTTGCTGCCTTTAGAGACAATTACAGTTTTAGGTGTCATTCCCGTCTTACGATTGGACCGTTACATTATCCAGCAGACGACCGAGAAGGTTAAGATGATCCAAGAGAAGATGAGAACCGCCAGCCTTACTGGTGGAACTTGCGGATAAGAGAAGAAAGCCTCTTGAGTTTGAAGAAGGTGAGCATGTGTTCCTAAAAGTCACACCATAAACCCATCGGTTTGAAATCTAGAAAACTCACTCCAAAATTTCTTGGACCTTACCAAATTCTTCGTCAAATAGGTCCAAAGAGCTTACCGTATAGCCTTACCCCCTATTCTTTCAAACATACATAATGTATTCCATGTGTCACAACTTCGTAAATATTTACCTGATCCAAGTCATGTCATAGCACCGACACGATGCTTAAAAGAGAACTCGACCTATGAAACGTCTCCTGCGAGAATCGAGGATCGACGGATAAAGCAACTACGAGGAAAGGAGATTCCATTGGTAAAGGTGATTTGGAATGAAGCAACCGGTGATGCGACTTGGGAATTGGAAGACAAGATGAAGGAGCAACATCCAATTTTTTGTTGAGGTATGTAAATTTCGAGGACGAAATTCCTTTTAGTTGGGAGTGTTGTAACATCCCGAAAAATACATATTTGATTATAAATCCTCATTTTATAATATTCTTGATTTTTAGGAATTTTTCTGAATTTTTTCTAAACGACGAATATTTTAATATATTCCTCGATTTCTTTGCGTGTGCGAGACGAGCAAAGCCGGGAAAACGCGATGTTTTCTCTTACGAACTTGGAACTATGGATAAGTCGATCGGGGATCTTACTAAACCCGAGGCTTGATCACAATTTACGAGGTTTCACGATTTTTTTTCGAGAGATCTTAACAGATAAAGTTAATTCACAGTGTGGGGGAGAATTTATTTGTCGATTTGTTAATTTCTTTTCTCCTGTTAACAATAACTATTGTCCAACAAATAATAATATGAAATAAAAATCTTATCACATTATTCAAAGAATTTCCTTGTGGTAAACCTTTTTTTAGCCTTATTGTCTAAATAAAATTCTCGGTTAATTTAAAAAGCCTATTTTAGGAAGCTTCCATGAAGTTTCCTATTTAGCACATTTCTCACTCCCTTCTCTACTTTCTCTACTACAAAGCCATTTGGAAGGGGGGGGATATTAGCTTGCATTAAATCATTTTACTCACATTCTCCATTTCTCTCTGGATGGATTCACGTTTATGCCATTCTTTCTTTTCTTCTTTTCTTTTCCTCTTCTACGGCACACACCCACACACATTGGAGTTTATCTCCATCATTCACTAAATCCATCACATTCCAACTCTCCTACTCCATTCCAGGTCCCCTCATTGCTATCTTTTGGGTTCTTCTTCTTCTTCCATTTTTCTTCCACCATTGATAGCAAAGCTTTTGAGCTTTAAGGTAAAGCTCTTAACTTTCTTCCATTATTCTTGCTATTTTCGTTTCTCTTAGTCACCTTGGTGGCCAAGAACCTATTTTTCATGGTTTGAGTGAACATTGTGGTGATCACTCACATTTGTGTTTTTCTTGAAGGGGAAAACGAAAATTAGGGCAAGAAGGTGTAGCACCATTGTGTTGCCTTCCAAATAGGTAAGAGGAAGATGATCCTCCTCAACCAATCTTGGTAGTGAGGGAATGTCTTGTGTGTTGTTGAAAATGAGGGAATCCATGTTGATCACTCTTCTATCGATGTTGTTATTTCTATGATTTGTAGATGTTTGATTTGTATGATTATATGGATTTTTGCAATGTATATTAGCAAAAAAAAAATATGTTTTGGGAAATGAATGGTAAAGGTGTACCCTTTTGAAATTTGAGGGCCACTTTTACCATAGAGAGGATTCTCAGATCCTTGATTTTGCACTTTGCTCAGTATTTATCGCCAGGCGCTCTATGCCCAGAGAATTTTCCCTCGTAACACGGTTTGGACAAACAACGCTCGGGCGTTTCCAGTGTTGGGCGCCCGTGCGCTCAACCGGCGCTCAGGGCGTTACAGAAATGGCGCCAGGCGCTCATGACATAAATGACCAGAAATGTGAGGTTCCATAATGAATCCTTAAGGAGTGTGTTATTGCTTTGACAACTTGATAACTTTGCACTCGATATTAGAATTGAGAAAAGAACATGAGAGTGTGAGGCCTAAGAGCTTAAATGAATTTCAAGTTATGTGGAATATGGAATTGGTCCTTGAATTAACCTTGAACATGAACCTTGGAAAGAAGCAAATACTAAGTTAGGATTCATAATGAACCTAATAATGCATCAATTGACTTGAACCTAGTATTATGTTGTTATGGGTCCATGTGAGTGACCGTATATGGATATTGATGCTATATTGGCCTAATGTGGCATAGTGTGAAATTGTATGAGATTGTGGATCATACATGTGCATGCATAGTGTCTTATGCATGGTGATTGTCCGTGTGGACTATTGTAAGGCCTAGTTGCCTAGGAGATTGAACACACCTTAGTGCGGGTGCGAGTAGACAAGTGTGGGTCTTGTTATGACCTTGGGGCGTCGGGGTGCGGGTCCTCCACAATGGGTAGTTGGTAGCTCCTTTGCCCGTGGGGCAAACCGATGCAACGCACCGACGATCCGGACTTGACACCGTCCTATATCGTGATCTAGTGAAGAATGTCCGTGCAATGCCATGATTTGGCACGAGAAAAAATTTATTGATAGCACCGGCCTCGGCCGAGTCACGTACATGTCTCCTGATCTTTCTCTCCGATTGATTGAGTTTAGCTCCATGGAGTAGGGGTTTGAGAGAACATGCATATGAGTCGTGATATATATATACATTGCTGGTATTATCCGTTCTCCATATTGTGACTTGTTTGCTTACTATTGCAATAACTACCTGCCTGGATCTGTTTAATTGTTTACTGTTGAAATTAACGTTTATTATTCGAATATGCCGTTTCTAAATTGCTAATTGGGCGCTATGCGCCGTATTATTTCCTGGCTGCCATAACTGGTAATGATGGTAGGATATCTTACCTTTTTCTTGTATTTCTATTATTTGTCAAGCACATGTGTACCCCGTCGATCGAAGACGACGGTGAAGAGACAAGAGCCCGCTTTCCCGGCTTCGGCCCGCACAGTTTGACTTTGACTGCGACGATGTCCGCACGCATGCGCGGATTCTTAGGAGATGTGCGTCCGACCTTCATTGGGGGGGCTGAGGCCGGCACATCAACCCGAACTCCGACCGCCATGTATGTATGTGGGAGACGTGTCGATAGCACTTGCCTGGAACGTTCATGAGGCACCACTTGTCCTCACTTGCTACCTCGCCTTCGCTGGAGTTTTACCCGCCTATCGTGGAGATGTGGGGTCCCCGCTATTACACCCCGCGGCAGATTCTTTCGACTCCACCGCTCGGCCCCGTCCCGTGCATCCGTGGTTCCTATGGATGAGTCCTCTGATGAGGAAGATCCCGATGAGGGTCCTCCCGATGATCCCGAATCCTGGTCCCTTTTATTTGAGGGTCGATGATCATTGGTGGCTACCGATGGCTCGCACAACACACACTGTTTTTAGAAATGTATCTTTCTTTTGATTTGGATCAGTATATTTTGTATATGCATGAGGTATATATGCATGTTTCCTTCTGGGTATAGTTTTGCTTTTTGATGATGGCCATTGTATTTATGAAATAGTTGTATTAAACTCTAGATATATATATGCATGCTATTCAGTGCAAATTTCTATGTATTGTTTTATTCGTTCTCTTTTATTCACATTCTCTTATCGTATCATTATTATTATTATTTTAAAAAAAAAAAAATATTGCCAAGTTTGCTCACATGGTTAATCATCAATTAATTAAAATGAACCGGGTCTTAATCGTTGTTTAATCAATTTCCGCATTTTATTTTATTTGACAATGTGACGTTCCCTCCCAAAAAGGGGCGTTACAATCCATCCGGGCATCCACGGTGGTAGCCAAACTCCGCAATCTATTTGAATCAAGTAGAAAATAAGAATACAAA
Source organism: Ormosia emarginata (assembly GCA_029884605.1). NCBI lineage: Eukaryota > Viridiplantae > Streptophyta > Magnoliopsida > Fabales > Fabaceae > Ormosia > Ormosia emarginata. The sequence continues at coordinate 2,930,058 of JAQQTP010000082.1, read as the reverse complement.
GGCCAAGCTCCAATGTGGCATGGAGCTGGTGCAGGCTGCACGTCCTCATCCTCATCATCACTCTCAGGACCATGAGGAATGTGCCCATAACTGCCATGTGCCAAATAGTACCAGCGTCCATCGATCTTGCGCAGCTGGAGCTTCTTCAAGGTGTGCAGGCCAATGGATCCAAGGGTCCCTTGGAGCTGGTATCCTTGGATTCTTCACCAAGGAGATGCGACAGATGCTCCAAGATGGCACACCAACATGGCGTAGGGCGGGCGAGTTCTTCTTCTTCTTCACATCCAAAGCATGTGCCGAATGATGTAGTTGGCCCTTAGCCTACCGGTGGTCATGGCCCACAAGACCACAACATCATCCCGCAAAACCCGAGAATAATTCCCGCCTTTCACAAGCCTCTAACCACCAAATAATGGAGTACCCTGTTCTCCATTGTTAGGCCGATCGCCATAACTCTCTTGTTGTTCTGGGAAGCACGTAAGCGAATCGGGGACATCAAAGCACTCTTATACTCAAACTCGTCACCCCGCATTTTCGTTACCATAGAAACCGGTCCCAAAGATAGGTTAGCTTGGTCAACCTACACCATTCTTCCCGAGTGATCTTAATCGAGTTTTCTTCACTTCGAGATCAAGCAATGGTTTTCATACCTCGGTTGGCATAGAACACACGAACCAGGTTGGGATAAATGGCTTTCTCGAATCTTTGAAGAACCCAAGCAAGCCCACCTCTCAATTAGTTGGAAACACTCCGGGGGTTCACCGGTGCGGAAGGATTGTGTGAGATACCTCGGGAGATGAGCTTCCTCACCGGAAGTTCTTCCCGATGAGTTCACCTTCTTGGTGGTGGAGAAGTGTCTCGTGAGGTCCAAGCCGAGAGATGTTTCGTGGAGGAGCACTGGAGGACTCACCAACAAGTGGTCCCTGTTCTTGCACGTTTAGCACGTTGGGATGGGTCACCATGGATGAGTGATTTGGGTAATGTGGTTCGTGGGGGATGAAGAGGAGAAGAGAACGAAGGTGGTGGGTGAGAGATTTTGGGAGTGGATTGTGATGGGATTTGATGATGGGGATGTGTGAGGAGAGGGATTTTGAGTGAGATGAAGGTGATTTTGGAGAATTTGGTGGAGGTTTGAGTGAAAAGGAGAGAGTTGAGAGGGTGAGAGGAGAGCTTCGTGAGAGAAGAGGAGAGAGAGGTGAAAAGTTTAGAATGAGTGACCTTTCGCGCGTCGAAGCCTTTTAAACCCATCTGTAATCGATTACATGGGTTGTGTAATCGATTACCGCTTCTATTTTCCTTGTAATCGATTACAATTTCAATGTAATCGATTACCGCTTTCTGAAAACCTTGTAATTGATTACAAAGATATGTGTAATCGATTACCGAGTTCTGATTCAATGTAATCGATTACGCTTTGTGTAATCGACATGGCTTGACAGAACCTTTGTAATCGATTACAAAGTCTTGTAATCGATACGACTACTAAAACTCGCTTTTGCATATTAAACAGTTAGGGATCAATTTTAAACCATTCAAGTTGATTGCAAAGCATCTTAAATCAATTTCAAACATCATTTAGGCAAGTAATTCACACATATTTTGATCCAAAACACTTAATCATACAAGATTGCTACTTTTACCAAGAATTACCCCATTTGGATGGATTTGTGATGCTTTTGAGTTTCTTGGGGATAATTGACATGAAGGAGCACCTGCAAAACAACTTTGGGGAAATCTCCGACGCTCAAGTCAGTATGGAATTGAAAAACAATATTTATGCAACAAATAACCATGATTATGTAGAAAAGGGCTTGATTATGCAGAGAAAGTTTCTTTATGCAGCAAAATGATGGATATGCAGCAATTTAGCTTATACATGATTGATCTAATATGCCAAGTTCATTTTTTATATAATAGAAGGCTTCTTTTGCTAAAGGTTTAGTGAAAATGTCTGCTAGTTGCTTAGTGGTTTCCACAAATTCAAGCATGCAATCACCCTTTTGAACATGATCTCTTATGAAATGATGCCTTATTTCAATGTGCTTTGTTCTTGAGTGTAAAATGGGATTCTTAGATAGATTGATTGCACTAGTGTTATCACATCTTATGGGGATGTGATCCAGCTCAAGACCATAGTCTAGAAGTTGTTGCTTCATCCAAAGGATTTGAGCACAACAACTCCCAGCTGCAACATATTCAACTTCAGGTGTTGAACAATGCCACACTATTTTGCTTCTTGCTATGCCAAGAAACTAGTGAGCTTCCAAGCAAGTGGCATGTCCCACTAGTACTCTTCCTATCCATTTTGCACCCAAAGAAAATCAGAATCGGAATAACCAACCAAACAACATGAAGCACCCTTAGGGTACCATAATCCCATTTGTGAAGTGCCTATTAGATATTTCATAATACGTTTTACAGCACTTAGGTGTGATTCTTTAGGATTTGCTTGAAATCTAGCACACATGCATACAAAACATGATATCCGGTCTACTTGCGGTAAGATAAAGGAGTGAGCCAATTATACCTCTATACTTAGTGATTTCTACCGATTTACCTCCTTCATCCTTGTCCAAGTAACAGAAGTTCCCATTGGTGTAGCCATTTGCTTTGCTCCTTCCATTCCAAACTTCTTGAGCAACTCCTTGCAATATTTTGATTGACTTATGAAAGTCCCATTTCTTGTTTGCTTGATTTGAAGTCCAAGGAAGAAGTTGAGCTCACCCATCATGGACATCTCAAACTCACTTTGCATGATATTGGCAAATTCTTTACAAAGAGAGTCATTAGTAGCACCAAATATAATATCATCAACATATATTTGAACAAGTAAAATGTCATGCTTTTTATGTTTGATGAAAAGAGTTGTGTCAACCTTTCCCTGAGAGAAACCATTTTCCAAAAGAAACTTGCTCAACCTTTCATACCAAGCTCTAGGAGCTTGTTTTAAGCCATACAAGGCCTTTTTAAGTTTAAAAACATGGTTGGGTAACTCAAAACTTTCAAAATCAGGAGGTTGATCAACATATACTTCTTCTTGTATGAAACCATTTAAAAAGGCACTTTTGACATCCATTTGAAAGAGTTTGAAATCCATGATGCAAGCATATGCAAGTAACATTCTAATGGCTTCTAGTCTAGCTACGGGAGCATACGTTTCTTCATAATCTATACCTTCTTCTTGATTATAACCCTTAGCTACAAGCCTAGCCTTGTTTCTTATTATTAAGCCCGTTTCATCAAGTTTGTTCCTAAAAACCCATTTGGTGCCAATTATTGGATGATCATTGGGCCTTGGGACTAATTCCCAAACTTGATTCCTTTCAAATTGATTTAATTCATCTTGCATGGCCAAGATCCAATGTTCATCATTAATGGCCTCATTTATGTTTTTAGGTTCAACTTGAGAAACAAAAGCCATATGATTACATGCATCTCTAAGAGAGTTACGAGTGATTACCCCTTTTGATACATCACTTATCACTTTGTCAAGAGGATGATATCTTGATGTTTTCCATTCCTTGGGAAGATCCATGATTTGAGAGTCCTCTTGTCTTGGGGAATCATATGGGCTTTCTTCTTGCTTCTTGACTTCTTCTTCTTGATTTCCAAGGTGAGTTCTTGCAAGGATTTCTGCAACATCATCAACAAGCTCCTTTCTTGGCTCGTTTGGGTTAGTCTCATCAAATGCAACATGTATGGACTCTTCTATGGTCATAGATCGTTTGTTATAAACCCTAAAGGCCTTACTATGTATAGAATAACCAAGAAAGATTCCCTCATCAGATTTTGCATCAAACTTCCCCAAGTTATCCTTTCCATTATTTAGAACAAAACATTTACATCCAAAAACATGAAAATGTGAGACATTTGGTTTCCTTCCTTTGTATAATTCATAGGGGGTTTTCTTTAAAATTGGCCTTATTAGAGCCCTATTCATAACATAACAAGCGGTGTTAACCGCATCCGCCCAAAAATACTTAGGAAGGTTGGCCTCATTGAGCATAGTTCTTGCCATTTCTTCTAAAGATCGATTTTTCTTTCTACAACACCATTTTGTTGTGGTGTTCTAGGGGCTGAAAAATTATGCTCAATGCCATGTTCATCACAAAACGTTTCAAATTCATGGTTTTCAAATTCACCACCATGATCACTTCTTATGGATGCAATACAAAAACCTTTTTCGTTTTGGATAACTTTAGCAAGCTTTTTGAATGATTGAAAAGCATCATTTTTGTGAGATAAAAACAATGTCCATGTAAACCTAGAAAAATCGTCCACAATCACTAAGGCATAGTAATTCCCACCAAAGCTCATAGTTCTAGAGGGACCAAAAAGATCCATGTGCAAAAGTTGTAGAGGTCTAGAAGTTGAAACCACATTTTTAGCTTTAAAAGAGACCTTTACTTGTTTTCCCTTTTGACATGCATCACAAAGTTTGTCTTTTTCAAATTTGAGCTTTGGAAGACCAATTACTAGTTCTTTAGAAACTAATTTGTTTAAGTGATCCATGTGAATGTGAGCAATTCTTCTATGCCATAACCATGAATCATTTTCTCTAGTCATAAAGCAATTAGCATCATTTGAGGAAATGTCATCAAGGCTAATCATATATATGTTATTGACCCTATGACCAACAAACCTAACATGTTTATCATCCTTACTCTCAATTATGCAACAATTTGAATCAAATATAACTCTATTGCCTTTATCACATAATTGACTAATACTAAGCAAATTATGTTTAAGTCCTTCAACAAGCAAAACATTATCAATAGATGATGAAGGAATCTTACCAACTTTGCCAATTCCAAGAATCTTCCCTTTGTTGTTATCACCATATGTGACATGACCATGTTTCTTGAGAGTAAGGGAGGAGAACTTGGACCCATCACCGGTCATGTGCTTGGAGCAACCACTATCAAGATACCAATTTGAGCTCTTGGTCTTCAAGCACACCTACAACACACATTCAAGTTTTAACTTTTGGTACCCAAATTGTCTTGGGTCCTTGTGTGTTAGAGTTAGGCATGGTGCCTTTAGGAACCCAAACCCTTTTTATTCCAACTTTAGTATTTATATTCTTTCTAACATTGCAAGTGGATGCACTATGCCCTTTCCTACCACAATGAAAACATTTGATAAAGGGCTACTTGAAGTTTTTGAGGAAACAAAGAAGTTCTTATAAGATTTTTGATGGTTGTTTGGATTAAATCCTAAACCGGCTTTTTGAAAAACACATTTTTGTCTCCCTAACAACACATTCAAGTTGTCTCTTCCAAGGTGAATTTCGCAAGAGTGTTGTTCAAGTCTTCAATTTCTTTTTCAAAAGCTTTACATGATAAACAAGGTAATGATATGGATGCATTATCATGTGAGGAACAAGTCATGCATGATGAATTAGCATCTATGAGTCCTAAGGTCTCATTTTCAATTTTAAGTTCATTTATCTCCTTAGTTAAAGTAGAAACCTTGTTGTCAATAGGAGATTGTTTTATTTGAAGACAAAATCATTTTAGTGAGTCTCAAAGATTCATCATGCAATTCTTGAAAGGCATCTTGCAATTCATCATAAGTAGGTGGAGGTTCTAGGTTAGAAGAGGTTACCTCGGTGTCGCTTTCTCCATTTTCTTCTCCTTGAGCCATGAGGCAAAGATGGGCTTCTTCATTTTCGGAATCGTCGGAAGAACTTAAGTCATTGTCCTCCCAAGCTATGTATGCTCTTCTTCCTTTCTTTTCCTTGGAGGGTCTTTTCTCAAACTTCTCCGTCTTCTTGAGATATGTAGGACACTCCATTTTCATATGCCCCGATTTTCCGCATTCGTAGCATTTTGGAGGAGTAGAGGATCCTTCTCCTTTGTGATATGCTTTCTTTTGAGGAAAGGGTGGTCTTCTTTGAAGTCCCTTTTTCTTTAGGAATCTTCCAAATTTTCTCACAAGGAGACTAAGATTCTCCTCACTTAGTTCAATATTTTCAGCATCCTCTTCACCATCTTCATCATCATCTTCAAGTATGGAAGAGGTGGCTTTGAGTGCAATTCCCTTTTTCTTCTTATCTTGCTCCTCATTTTGACTTAATCGGTTTAGTTCCAACTCATGCTCTTGAAGCTTTCCAAAGAGAGTGGCCAAAGTCATTGCGGCAAGATTTCTTGATTCCGATATTGCCGTCACCTTGGGTTGCCAATTTCTGCTCAAACATCTCAAAACTTTGTTAATAAGATCTTCATTGGCAAAAGTTTTTCCCAATGAAGCAAGATGATTAATTATATGAGTAAAACGTTTTTGCATTTCTTGAATGCTTTCCCCTTGGTTCATTCTAAACAATTCATATTCGTGAGTGAGTGTGTTAATTCTAGATCTTTTTACCTCACTTGTACCTTCATGAGTTACTTGCAATGTATCCCACATTTCTTGAGCGGTCTTACAATTTGACACCCTAAAGAACTCATCATATCCTAAAGAGGTAGTAATGATATTCTTGGCTCTCAAGTTGTATTGAACCTTTTTCTTGTCATCATCGGTCCATTCATTTCTTGGTGTATTTGTTCTAACACCATCAACTAGACGTGTGGGGATAAAAGGACCATTTTCAACAAGCATCCCACACATCAATATCAATAGCTTCAATAAAAATCTTCATTCTTTCTTTCCAATATGCATAACCGTCCCCATTGAAAAAGGGAGGCCTATTTATAGAAGAACTTTCATTAGAAAAACCATTTGAAGCCATCTTTACTCTTGAAGCGGCTAAGCTCTTTATACAAGAGTCTAGCTCTGATACCACTTGTTACCAAGTGGCTTCAATACTCAAGAGGGGGGTGAATTGAGTTTGTAAAACAAGTTCGCAATTCTTTCGCAAAACACTTGACTATTGATTTTCGTTGAAGCTATTGACTAATTGAAATGAATGAATTGATAAGAACAATGTATATTGCTTAATAACCAACCAAGAGAGAAGTAATCAAGCAAAAGTATAAGCAATGCAGAAATATAAAGAGAAGAGTTTAGAGAATCAAACACAGTGATTTATCCTGGTTCGGCCACCAATCCACTTGTGACCTACGTCCAGTCCTCAAGCAACCACTTGAGATTTTCCACTATATCTTCAAGCTTCAATAGGTGCTTGACTACCTTTACAAACTTGAGCCCTCAACTCCTTGGGATGCCTCACCTTGAGCTTGAGTCTCTTCAAACAAAGGGATGCCTCACCCTTTACAAATTGAGGGATGCCTCACCCTCTATCTTATACAGCAATTAAGATTGAATTTGAGAAGCTCTCACTAGAGTAGATGATACAAATTGAAGCTCTAATAATGCTCACAAAGATATCTCAGAGATTGGACAAAAACAGAGCAAGAATGATTTCAGAGTTTGATTCTCGTATGATGTGTTGCTATGATGTTTTTAGGTTCAAGAACAACCCTTAATGATGCTCCCAAAGAAATTGTATTTAAAGCCCATTCATTAAAGAGCCATTGGGGGTGGTTAAAGCCAAGCATTAAATGCATTCAATATAGCCGTTGGGCATGTCAGAACCTTGGTAATCGATTACAAGCCTTTGGTAATCGATTACATGGAAAATAGAACGTGTTCTTGGCTTTCTGGGCTTGTGGTAATCGATTACATGACCTATGTAATCGATTACACGCCCTCTGACTTCATGGTAATCGATTACAATATTGGTGTAATCGATTATATGGCCCTTTTGGTCGTGTTCTTGGCTTTGTGGGAACATGGTAATCGATTACATGACTTGGTGTAATCAATTACATGTTCTCTGACTTTATGGTAATCGATTACAGTTTTGATGTAATCGATTACATGCCCCTTTTGGTCGTGTTCTTGGCTTTCTGGGAACATGGTAATCGATTACATTACTTGGTGTAATCGATTACACGTTCTCTGACTTTATGGTAATTGATTACAATATTGATGTAATCGATTACAAGGCTTCTGTTTGGCTTGTAATCGATTACTAAACCTTGGTAATCGATTACACTAAACTTTAAACACATTTTTCAAGCCTTAAAACAGATTTAAATCATTCCTAACTTTAGAAAACATGGATTAAACAAGTATAGAACATTATTTGGTATGATCCAAGGTAAAAGAAGTTCTCTTTTAGGAATTGATCTTTGAAAGCCATATTGATTCAAATCATTTTTGAAAAACCATTTGAGATATCTTGGGAGCATTTAACATTGATGTGCTATAATGCCTATATCTAAACCTCTTGATTTCTTCCTTTGATCTTGGTTTGCTCTTTCGCTCTTTGATCTTCATCTTTGTCTTTGTTATCATCAAAAACCATTTGACATGCTTCAAGACACATGCATTCACATGAGATCTCAATTAGGAAACTGGCCGATGTGAGCAAGAAGAGGAAAGTAATGTAAAATGATTTATATTAATGTGATGGTTCTTATGTTTGATTATATTTAGTAATTAATTTTAAAGTATTAATATATAATTATGTATAATGTTTTGTATAGAAAGTATTTTCTACAGTGAATACAGCTGGACATGGCATAGTTCAAAATATATAATTTCCTTAATTGTGTGATTTCCCTACTGAAAATTTTAAGATTCTCACTCCTTATCTCTTATGTTCAGAGAAACAAGATGATGCGTATCACACTATTGATTGATATTGATACTCACTTTGTTTATCACCCTGCCACTAAAGAAATTCGTATTCTGATAAATGACATTAACATCCACTACTTCATCATGCACGATTCAGACTACTGACCAAGCGTGCATGATGTGGTTGTATATAGATGAACATAGTTGACTTGATTACTTTTTGGGTATGCTTTGTCTATTGATGTTCTGACTAGAATTGATTATTCAAACATTGTAGATGTCTTTTTTTTTTTGTTATAGTTTTGAACCTGTTCAGGATTTATAAATATTGTAGATATATGTACTGGCACACCATATATAAATATTAAATATAAATGCTGCTAGTGTGTTATTAAATTTTTAACCAGAGATCCAACTCTCTTACTTTTGTTCCTAATTCTGCAACCAACTTTGCATTTTATTAGATTTATATTCCATTGATACGGTTATCGTATGAGTTATAAATTTTAAATACACACACACACACACACACACACACACAACACGAGAACTTAAACTTAATTAATTTAAGTTTTAAATTAATTCCATTATGTATTTAATCGTTGCACATATTTAATTAAAACCTAAATAAATAATGAAATACGTAATATTCTATCAGATTAAGTAAATGTAAATATAAATGAGGTACATATCAATTATTTAGCCTATTATTAAAATATAATTAAATTACTAGTAGAATGTTATATTATGGTATCATAGCAATAATCTAAGGTGTGCCTGTGTAGGTAAAATTGGTATGGTCTAGACCTAATTTAAAATGCATTTCCTAGGAAAATTTTATAAATGGTATGCATAATATTATATGCATATCGGTCTTAGTATGATGTGATTTATTCTTAACCACAAGTATAGTATTATTGAGACTGTTCACTTCAATATTTATCTATCTCTATGTGCAGGGATAAAATGACACCATATAGATGTACCCGATAGAATACTTAACTTCAACTAAAAGTGAATACTTCTAATGCTCCTAATGAAAGGGTGTGGAATACTCTAGAAGAAATGACTAATGCTATATGGGATCAAGCCACAATTTCAAATAATATTTTGTAGCACTTACAAAATAATCTTAATGGAAATAATATTGTTGGGAATAGAAATGAGGAACCAAGGGAAGAAAATAATCAAGATGACAATAAACAATTCCCAGGTCTTGCTGAATTTCGAAAGAATAAGCCATCATCTTTTTGGGGGGAGTATGATCCAGCTTTAGTTGAGAAATGACTTAGAAAGTTAGAGAAGATATTTGAGGTAATGAGTTGTACTGATGCCTAGAAGGTTACTTATATCATCTATATGTTAGAAGGAGAGGTGGAGTATTGGTGGCAATGAGCTAGAGGATTATTAGAGGCATAAGGGACAACAATTACTTGGCAGGTATTTCAGAATACTGTTCTGAATAAAAACTTTCCAGTCAATATTAAGAATGCAAAGGAAACTGAGTTTCTGAAGTTAGAACAAGGTAGTATGACTGTGGGTCAATATATTGCAAAATTTGAAGAATTAGCTAAGTTTTTCACTTACCTAAGAAATCATCAAGATGAAGAATGGAAGGCAATAAAGTTTGAATCTAGATTAAGACCTGAACTTCAGAGTGTTATGGCTCCTTGAGAAATTAGAAATTATTCTATGTTGGTTAATAAATGCAGAATAGTATAGCAAATTGAGATAAGGATAAATGAGGAAAAGGAAAAAACAAATGTCTTGAAAAGAAGGGTGGAAAATGAGAAGAAAAAAGGGAATAATACCCGATTTAAGCTTAACTAGAACAAACGAAAACCAATACAAGATAGTATTGGGGAACAACATTGTTCTAAATGAAGAGATTCCATGGTAATAGACCTTGTATGAAAGGAACTAAAGTTTGTTTTAATTATGGACAATTTACTCTTGGTGTTTTCTAATGAGGTCATTATATCCGAGATTGCCCTAAACTTCATACTCAAATTCCTTCTCAAAGACCTCAAGCCAAGGGACGTGTTTTTACTTTGACTGTAGAAGAAGCTAAATAGTCTCCAAGTTTGATATAGGGTAAGTGTCTAATTCAAAATCATTTCTTAACTGCACTGTTTGATTTAGGAGCTACACATTCATTTGTATCCCTTGATTGTGTGAAAATTTTGAAATTGTTTGTTTCTTTGTTACTGTATGATTTATTAGTTTCTACTCCCACAGTAGGAAAAGTGGTAACCTGCCAGGTTTGTTTGTAATGTCTTGTTTATGTGCAAAATAAATTGTTAGTGACAGATCTAATTTGTTTGCTTATGAAAGATATTGATGTTATTTTTGGAATGGATTGGATGTCTCAAAATCAAGTTGTTCTCAATTGTTCTGAGAAATCTATAAATTTTGTCAAAACTTTTGTGTCTAAATCTATTGAGGATGAGTCTGTTTATTGCTCTTCCATTCAAGTTAGGGAATATTTGAAAGAAGGTACACAAACATATGTTCTCTTGTTTTTGTTTAAATTTAAAAGAACAACAAAAATTAGAAACTATCCCTGTAGTGAAAGAATTTCCAGAAGTATTTCTTTCAGAAATAAATAATTTACCTCTAGAAAGGGAAATTTCTTTCTCTATTGATTTGTTACCAGGAACAAGTCCTATCTCAATACTACTCTATAGAATGTCCCCATTGGAGTTAAGTGAATTTAAGAATCAAATAGAGGAACTTCTGGCCAAGAAATTTATTCGGCCTAGTGTATCACCCTGGGGAACCCCTGTGTTTTTTGGAAAGAAAAAAGATGGAAGTTTACGATTGTGTGTGGATTATAGACAATTGAATAAAGTGATCATTAAAAATAAATACCCACTTCCAAGAAATGATGATTTGTTGGATCAACCTAGGGGAGCATCGATATTTTCTAAGATAGATTTGAGATCAAGATACCATCAAATTAGAATTAAGCCAAAGGACATTCCTAAAACTCCTTTTAGAACTAAATATAGACACTATGAATATCTAATTATGCCTTTTGGATTGATCAATACCCCAGCAATATTTATGAATTACATGAATCGCATTTTTCGACCTTATTTGGACCAATTTGTGGTTGTTTTCATAAATGATATTCTCATTTAATCGAAAATAACAAAAGAACATGAACAACATCTTAGACAGGTCCTTCAAATCTTACAAGAAAAACAATTGTTTACTAAGTTAGAAAAATGTGAATTTGATAACTGTCGAGACTACCAAATTTAGATCAATTTATAACCAGTTTACCAAAATTACTTACAGCATAAGGTAAAACTAGGTCGAGCCCACAAATCACTCTAATTATGATCATGAAATCAAATTAAGATGTTAGTAAATAGGGGAAATGGGTTTGTAAGATCAAATAATAGAAATAGAAAGCAATTAAAAAAGAGAAAACAAAATTAATTAAGAAATAACCAATCTAAGAGAATTATCCAATCTTGATTTTAAACCATCCTTGATTACTATAGTCCATTCAATTATCAATCGAATCCTTGGCCTTAGATCATATCAAGATGCCTCAAAATGATCTATGGATCTTCTACTAGATACACATCCATAATTTAATTAATTAAGGTTAGACAAATTAAGCATCCATCCAAAAATCTAAATTAACTTAAAAATCAAGATCCAACCAAGCTAAACAATTCATCAAATACCTTTGATGCCTTCTTCAGTCTATGGAATCCTCTCTTAGCACATGATAATTACACAATTAAAATATAAAAATCCCAATCAAATTAAGCATTCAATCAGAATCAAACAAAGATAAGAAAAAGAAGAGAAACTTGATTTATAATCGGAGGTATAACAATTAAAACAGAATCTCAAGATTAAACATCAAGAATGTTAATCCCTTGAATTGATTAAAGGTTTTACCCCTCCATGAATGGGAGGGAAGAACTTAGAAAAAAAAAAAAGAGAACAAAATGAAAACCTAAAGAAAAGAGAGAAAACTTTAAGAAGAAGAATCAAGTAAGAATGGCTAGGGCTTCTATCTATCTCGGGTTTCCTATTTATAAAAAAATAACTAACTTTAAAAATAAGAATCCTAATTTTCCCTAAGTTAAAGTTAATCTCTGCTTCTTAGCTTTCCTTGACAACTGAAATAACTTGATTTGGACTTTAGATGAGAGAGTTATGCTCAATTCACTCTTAATAGGTCTTTGATCCCTTCAGCAGACTTCACAGGGATAAAATGTCATCAAAATGTTGTAGTTTCAATTCATAGTCTCATAATAGTTTGAGTTTTGTGTGTAAGCTTTCCAATGCCACCAGTTTCAAGTCCATATCTCACTTACGACCCAAGTTATTGACCAATTAGTGCATGATCCTCGGGTTCTAGTGACAACACCGTGTTCTAACTTCGTGACCCAATCTGACCTAGTAGACATTTGATTCAAACTTCAAGCTTTGCATCAAAGTTGTAGAGATTTCTCTTACCTTACCTACAAAGTAAAATTCATAATTTTTAGATATCTAGAACTCAAGATATGGACGAAATACATAAATAATGTAAAATCCTAATAATGCTGGAAAAATTAATTAAGCCTAATTTGAGCATAAACTTATAAATTATGGCCAAAACCAATCAATTAAGCATATAAGAGGTCCAAACTAAAAGTAAGGGTTAACTAATGTATGAAAATCGTGTTTATTAAATTTCTCCTCACTTAGCTTTTGCATATCTCGGTTAAACTAAAGATTCAAACTAAGGGACAAGAAACACAAAAACTCAAAAACTAAAACTCAAAGAGATTCACTTTCTAATGACATTCAAGAATGTAAAAGTTTGTAAGCAAGAAGAGCAAGAAAAGATTCAATGAATCAAAACATTCATGAGGTAAACATTTCTTCACATCTCAAACCAACAAGCAAGGTAGCTTCAAATTGAAAAACATGAATCAAGAATGATAGATCCTCACAAGATACACTCTCAATCCCTTAAGTGTTTAAAAGGTAGGTATTTTACTTAATTCAACTCATGAAAATTATACTACCATAAGCCTACTTATCTTCTACTTCTCCACTATCCAAACCACATGCACCAAAAAATCAAGAGAACTTTATTCAAGGTTGTGATGGGGACAAGGTGTGGGAAGGAAGCAATATGGATATGACGAGCTAAATACCCAAGAGAATAAAAGAGCATTGGGGAGGAACTCAATTAACAAGCATGAAATTTCACCCTCCAATTTCATATAATTCACATTCTCTTTACATATTCCTTCTCTTATTATTATTTTTTTATTTTTTTTCGATTTCTTTTCTTTCACAACCCTTTTGCATTTATTCTTTTTCTTTTCATTTTTATTTTCTTCTTTTTTTTTTCAATTGGCTCTTTTTTTTTCTTTCACTAAATATTTTATATATTGCACATTAATTTGCACAACCCCCCACACTTGAACTATTAATTACCCACAAGCAAAAGAGCTTATCCAATAAAAATGAACTAATGCTCTCTTATTCCCTAAAGTAAGGTAAAAACATGATTTTTCACATAAGACATGTAATGAGCTAAGACAAAGGATAGCTAAATAGGCTCAAGAGGGTTAATCAAAGGAAAATGTGCAAGGTTGGCTATTTGGCCAAAGTAGTTAATCATAAAGAAGGCCTCAATCATGTTCATGCATGCAAGTGAAAAGTGTAGCCTAAAAAAGAATTAAAGCAAGTTATAGAGTGATCAATTGCCATGAGTGAAAATAACACAAGAAAGAAGAGAATGATACAAATGTTAAATCCATCCATTAATAGGCTCAAAATCTCATAAAGTATGTATCTATCAAACTCAATCCACCAATCAAACATCCAAAACCAAGCATGTCAAATTCAAGAAGGAAGAAAATTTATTCAATCATGCTATGAACCTTGAATTTTAATTGCTTCAAACTCACAAATCTTAAAACATCAACGGAAAACAATTAAAAACACACATTTTCTTTCTTTAAAAATAGAAAACAAAATTAAAAATAAAAACAGTAGTAAAATCGGATAACATAAACGAAGCAAAAAAGTAAGAGAAACAACAAAAATCAACAACAAAAAATAAAAATAGCAAAAATTAGCAACAAAAAATTAAAAATAGAAACAAAAAATAGAATCAGAAACAATAAAACAAAAATAGCAGAAAATAGTAAAAAAATAAAAAATAAAAAATAAAAAATAAAAATGAAATTAAACATAGAAAATAGAAATAAAACAGAAAACAAAATTAAAACAGAAAACAAAATGTAAATTCCTCATTCACACTTAAATTCTATATTGTCTGTAATGTAAAGCGCAAAAGAAAATAGCATCCCTCAATGAACATCAATTAATCTAGGACAAGTAAAATAAAAGAGAGAGAATAAACATCCTTATCAAGTGAAGAGACTTCCACCGGGGTCCCATTGCTTGAAATGTAGTGACCAAGTTAAGCTTGAAGCATAAGAGCTTCCACTAGGGTCTCACTTGGGGAAATAGGTTTGTCCCAATGGTTTAATATGTTAAGTTTTGATGATGATAAATACAAGACAAAAAGAATGATGCTTATGCTTGATAGATGTGCTTTATAGATGACAAATACATCACAAAAGAATATTGATCATGTTACATATATGTGCTTAAAAGAGATATATTAGATCATGCATGATTATGTACTTTATTTAGTTATACTTCACTTAATAATCATGCAATGAGATATATGCAACATTCTTATATGCATATTAGACTAACTTAAGTTATACATTTATAAATCCTGCATATTAAGATATTAAGTTATAAATTTGAACTAACTATGCTTGTTTTAAGTGAGCAATACTTTATAAGATAGTCCTAGTACCAAGAGTAAGCATTGCAACTAGAAAGCAAAAGATCACAACTATGCTCAACTCAAGAAGAATGAGAATGATAAAGATGTTCCAAGCAATTTACAAGATTTGAAGAGAAGAAATTTGTGGAAGCTTGGATTACATTAAGAAGCCTAAGGACTAGAATTGGTATATTTTCCTTTTAGGTTTTCTCCTATGTAAAGATAAAGGTTTTACAAAAAAGAGCTCAAATATGTTTTAAAGTCTTTAAAAATGGTTATTACATGTTTAAACGCCCAACAAACTATTTTTGGAAAGTTAATCTTGGTGGTAGTTCACACCTTTGAAAAATAGCCAAGTTTGTGTTTTGAAAAACTGACATTTGGTTACTATTTTGATCATAACTTTCAAACTACTTTGAGTTTTATTGTGAAACTTATTGCATATGAAAATGAACTAAAATATCTTTCCAATGAGTGGTTATTTGCTTTAAACGGATAAGAAATGAAGAAGTTATGACTATTTAAAGTCAGTTTTCAAAAATAGTCAAGTTTGAGTTTTGAAAAAATGACATTTGATTACTCTTTTGATCATATCTTTCAAAATACTTTGAGTTTTGTTCTAAAACTTATTTCATTTGCAAATAGACTCAAATTTTTTTTCATTGAGTGGTCATTTGCTTTAATCGGATAAGAAAATGAAGAAGTTATGACTTTTTAAAGTCAGCTTTCAAAACCAGAAATGATGTAATCGATTAACAAGTCCTGTAATCAATTACAACGTTAACAGAAACCATGTAATCGATTACCAGAAGTGTATGATCGATTACAAAGTGACCAGAAACGTTCCCAACGGTTATAAACAGCTAGTTTTCATAAAAAATCATTTCTAAACACTACCAACTGTTATTTTATCACTTGGGCTCTATATATAAGTGTTGTATGAATCTTATACACCTCTTGAACACTTGATTTGATCCTTGAATCACCAAAATCATATTTTGAGCTCTTTATTGCAAAATCCTTCTATTCATTTGTTCTTCAATTTGTATTATCCACTCTTGAAAGAGTTTTCTATCATCTATACTTTGTTCTTCAAGTTATATATCTACTCTTGTGAGAGCTTCTATTCTTTCTATTCTCTTTGAAATCATTGTAAGAGGGTGAGGTATCCCTCAAGAGAGAAAAGTGTGAGGTATCCCTTGTAGTGAGATTCAAACACAAAGGGTGAGGTATCCCAATGGTGTTGTGAGTGCTCTTGATTATAAAGGTCATCAAGCACCTATGAAGCTTGAAGAATTGGAGGCTCTAGCACAAGGGTGAGGTATCCCAATGTGTGAGGAGTGCTCTTATTTGTACAAAAGTTTTCCTAGCATCTGTGAAGTCTAGGAGATAGTGAAGAAAATCTCAAGTTAAGCTTGGGGACTTGATGTAGGCCACAAGTGGTTGGTGGCTAAACTAGGATAAATTCTTGAGTTTGATTTTCTCTTCCCTACACTCTTTAATTTCAGTATTTAGTGTAGTATATTTATCTATTGTATATCTTGTCATCTTGGTGATTTGATTCTATGAAGTTGATATCTAGCTTATTTGCTTAATTTATCCTATAGCCCAAGTGGCATTTGTGAAATCACTAATAGTTGCTCCTTTGTTAAACTTATTCTGCTATATTTATTAATTGAGTTATTCAAAATGCTTAATTTCTCAAAGGTGTTTTAAAATTTATAATCACCCAATTCACCCCCCCTCTTGGGTGATGGTTGCCATGGCTAACACCACTGACCTTCCTTAATTCCCTTGGCTTCACCACAGGAATGCAATATGTTTAATTTATTAACTATATTTTCATTGGTTATGTTCGACCATGGTCCAAAAACAAAATCTACCACAGTAATGACCGTCATCTGGTGCTTGATCTATCAATAATTTCAGCTCTTAAATGCCTTTTATTTGATCTAATTGGACTCCATATGTGCTCAATTGTTGACATTTAGCTAAGTTTCTGATTTAGACCTGTCTTTGGATGTTTATTGTGAAACTATGCTTAAATGTGGTTATAAACACTCATAAATGTATTGTGACTTTCAAGAGATCTATGAGTGATGGAGTCCATTGGCATTGAACCATTGAGAAGAGAGTTAAAGACTCAAGGAAATCAATATCAACCCCTAAAAGCAAAAGAAGAAGGGCATTCATGAAGAATCAAGGTTGGATTTGAAGAAAGTAATAAACACGGCCTATGTCAAATGACACGGGGTAGGCCGTGTACGTCTCTGACTTCACGAGGAAAAATCAATTTTCAGCCCTGACCGAGAACACGGCCCGTGTCAAATGACACGGGGTGAGCCGTGTTCTTCTTTGACTTTGGAATTAGCTGGAGTTCTGTCACCAGAATCAGACACGGGTTAGGCAGTGTCATATGACACGGCCCGTGTCATCGGCTTAGAAGTTTAATTTCGTGTTTTAATGCTAAATTAGGTATCAAAACCTATAAATAGGGTTGCTTAGAGTTCCTAAAAGAGAGTCTGGACTGGGAAACTGCCAAGAGGCTAAGGAGAAGACCAAGAACAAGGGAGAAGGAGATTGGATCGAAGATTGGAGTCTCGAGTTCGACCAATCAGAGATTAATCATCCCCAACCTTTGGAAACTAGTTTGATCTTTAGTTTTCTTCTGCGCTTCTATTCTTGACAATGTTGTTCTTCTGTTATTCTTTTGGTTTTGAATTTGCCATGTGTGGCTAGTTTTCTTATATGGTTAAGGGAAGATGAAACCCTAGTTTTGATTATGTGATTCTTGCATATTTCTTTATATCAATACAATTGTGTTTTTATTCATATGTTTCTGTTCTTAATTTAGTATAAAAGTTTTTATACTCTTTGCCAATTTCAAAAGTGGTAAAACTAGGATTGCTATGCGCGGTTGCGGTGGTAGGACTAGTGAGGCATATGATCTGAGTAATTTAATCCCGGTGTGAGATTGGATCTCAGTGTGATTGGTTTTCTAAATCTTAATGCAATTAATAAGTAGGTGTAAGAGCGGTTGCTTTACAAATAATTATTGATTAGGGATTGATTTGAGCAGTTGCTGAATTAACCAAAACTTAAGGAAAACTGAGAATTAATCTCACAATCACATAAAAACATAGTTCTCTGTGGATCAACCCTTGCTAACTACAACTGGTTGCAAGGTTTTTATTTTTAGTGGAACTTGGCAATTGATTTTCATTCTAAATTTTAATCATAATCCACACCACACCAAATTTTGGCGCCGTTGCAGGGGAACTAATTGTTCAATTGCGCTATTAGTTTGTGTCCTATTTTTTCACTCTGTTTTTATTTCATTTTTTTTAATTCTCTTCTTCCTCCTTTCTGACTATTTTGCAGGTGTTCATGTCCAGTGGTGACGTAAACGAGCAATTGAGGAACCTAAGGCATTACTTTGAACAAGTTAGCTCACAGTTTCCTCTTCAATTCACACCTGTTGACATCGAAGCTGCCTGCCACATAAATTTATCAAATTCTGAGATATCTAAGGAGACACCTGAAGAAGTGGTGATGACAGAATCTACTCTAAGGACGTTAGGTGCTCCAAATGTAGATCAACAGCCTCTATGCATAGAAATTTCAGTAAATGAGGAGGCATTTGAGTTGAAGTCTGGCTTGATTCATCTTTTACCATCTTTCAATGGATTAGCCAGAGAGGACCCCAACAAGCACCTGAAGGAGGTCCATGTGGTGTGCTCTAGCATGAAGCCTGCAAGAATTCCAGTGGATCAAGTCAAGCTAAGGGCATTCCCATTCTCTTTGAAAGATTCTGTAAGGGAGTGGCTATACTACTTGCCACCCGGATCCATCCAAACATGGAAGGATATGGCTCGAGCTTTCCTAGACAGATATTTCCCTGCCTCAAAGGCCGCAACCATCCGAAAAGAAATCTGCGGCATCCAGCAAAGGCATGGGGAATCACTTCATGATTACTGGGAGCGGTTTAAGAGGCTATGTGCTAGTTGCCCTCAACATCAAATTAGTGAACAACTTTTGATTCAGTACTTCTATGAGGCGTCTCAGTAGTGATGGATCGTAATATGATTGATGCTGCTAGTGGAGGAGCATTGGTTGATAAGACTCCTCAAGAGGCTAGGAATTTGATCTCAAGAATGGCTGCGAACACTCAACAATTTTTCACTCGAAATGACACTAGAGTGCGAGCAGTAAAAGAGCTAGAAACGGTCAATCTGCAGCAACAAATGACCCAATTGACTGCCATGGTTCAGCGGTTAATAGACAATGGAAAAGCAGCAATTGTAACATCCCGAAAAATATTTGTTTAAGTATAAATGTTCATTTTATATTATTCTTGATTTTTAGGAATTTTTCTAGAATTTTTCGGAAACGACGAATATTTTAATAAATTTTATCGTTTTACGTGCACACTGAGCTGAGAATTGTTGAGGTCAGTGTAACGCTCCAGAAATTAATTATTTCACCACCAATAGTCATTTTCTAATATTTGTGATTTATGTGAATTTTTCTGTAATTTTTCAGAATTGGTAAATATTTTAATATATTCCTCGTTTTGCGTAAAACTTGAGCAGAGTCGGGAAAACTACTGTAATGCTTCAAAAATTAGAAAATTATATGACAAATAGTCGTTTTATAATATTTGCAATTTTTGAGAATTTTCTGGGAATTTTTCGGAAACGTCGAATATTTTAGTATATTCCTCGTTTACGTGCGCACTGAGTAGAACCAGAGAAATACGATGTTTCCTTTGCGAACCTTGGACTATGGACATGTCGACGGGGGATCTTACTAAACCCGAGACTTGACACAGTTTACGAGGTTTCATAATTTTCGAGAAATCTTAACAGATAAAATAAATCAGTACTGCGAAAAATTTATCTGTCAGATTAATTAAATACTGACTTCTGTCAACTGTAACTATTATCCATTGGATAATAATGTGTAATAAAAATGCTATCACATTATTTAAATAAAATCCACTTTATGTCTAATCAATCCACTTTAATTCAAATTTAATGTTAAAAAATCAAAGCTTCTTTGAAAAGCTTTGACCAAACATTGACTCAAATGCCCTTGGCTTCTCTTGGAAGCCAACTCTCCTCTCTCTCTTCTCTCTCTACACGGCTGGAATGCAGCCCAAGCAAGGGAGAATTTGTTTTGTTTCATTTATTCTTTTATCTCACAAATTCCATAATTAACCAAAACACTTTCTCTCTCTACCCTTTCTTCTTCTTCTTCATTTTTCTTTTCTCCTCCTTCTCTCTAGACCAACCTCACGGCCAGCCCTCTTCTTCTCCCTCAACCATCACAAAAAATTAAACCAACTACATTTCCTTAATCCTCTCACCATTCTAAACATCTTTTCTTCTTGGAGTTTCTTGAAATTCCTCCATCTTCACTATTTTCTCCAAGCTCCAAGCTTTGAGCTTTTTGGGTAAGTTTCAAGACTTCTCTTCTTTTTCCTCCATTTTCGTGGTCATGGTCTTCATGTTGGCCATCCATACTTCATTTTCCAAGCCATTATGCTATTCTAACAAAGTCACCATTTTTAGGATTTTTTGGAGGTCAAATCCGAAAATTGCAAGAAGCCTTCTTGGAGCTCTCTTGATTTCTTCATTTGGGTAAGAGGAAGACACTCCTCCTCAACCTCTCTTAGCATCTAGGAACTTTGATTGTGTTGTTTGTGGAAAAACCCTAATGAGGGTTATTCTTTGATTTTGTGATTAATGTGCTAGTGTAGTGATTTTAATTGATTTATGCTATTGGATTGAATTGTTGTATACAATGTTATATTGGATTGGATTATGTGATTGGAAATGGAAGAAAAACCTTTGAGGACTCCTCTTGGTGGTCACGGTTTTTAGGTTAGAATTTAGGTAAATTGGGAATTAAATTGTAACTTGCATAAGACTTAAATTAATCAATGGATAAGATAGAATTTAGTGGAAGAAAAATTTGGAATGGAAACTCCTATGAGGGCCACGGTTTTTGAGCCCAAAATCAGGGCTATTGGTAAGCTAAAGTAACAAGTGGAGATTAAGTGAATTTAGAATGTAACCTATAATGTGATGAATTGGAAAGAATTAGGAATTGAATTCCTAGAGGGGCCACGGCCTCTAAGGCCCTTTGGGACCTAATTATGTAACTTTGGCAAATTGGGAAGTATGAGTGACTAGGTAATTAAAAACCTATGCAATGAGTGGATAATTGATAAATTGGAAGGATTTAGTAGAATTAGAGATTTCATGAATCTTAAAGGACTAGGAGTGAGATTGTCATAAGTCTTGAAGTAATTATAAGTGAGTGAAGAACAAGAGAGTGTGAGACCTAAGAACTTGAATAATTTACAAATTGTATGAAAATTGAATTACCTTGGAAGATATGTTTAATTGTAAGAATTGGATTTGACATGAACCTTGAAAAGAAAATAAATTCTAAGTTAGGATTCATAATGAACCTAAAATTGTACAAGTTGACTTGATCCTTATATTATGATGTTATGGGTCCATGTGAGTGACCATTTGCATATTGATGCTTATATTAGCCTATTGTGGCATGTTATATAATTGCATGAGATTGTGAATCATACATGTTCATGCATAGTATCTTATGCATTGTGAATGTCCCTGTGGACTGTTGTAAGGCCAAGTTGCCTAGGAGATTGAACACACCTTAGTGTGGGTGCGAGTAGAAAAGTGTGGGTTATGTTATGACCTTGGGGGCGTCGGGGTGCGGGTCCTTCACAAGGGGTAGTTGGTAGCTCCTCTGCCTGTGGGGCAAACCGATGCAAACGCACCGACGATCCAGACTTGACACTGTCCTATATCGTGATCTAGTGTAGAATGTCTGTACAATGCCATGATTGTGCACGAGAAAATTTATTGATAGCACTGGCCTCGGCAACCGAGTTACAGACATATCTCCTGATCTTTCTCTCCGACTGTTTGAGTCTAGCTCCATGGAGTAGGAATTCCGGAAAGCATGCATGTCAGTCATGATATACATTGTCATTGTTAATATTCGTTTTTCCTATCTATGACTAATTTGGCTATTACTGTGATGAATATCTCCCTGGAACTGTTTATTTACTTACTGTTGGAATTACTGCTTATTAGTTGAATATGATATTCTGAATTGCTATTTGGGCGCGTGGCGCCGTGCTGTTTCTAGCTGCTATAATTGGTAATGATGGTAGGATGTCTTACCTCTTTCTTGTATCTCTGTTACTTGCTGTATGTGTGTATACTGTGTTGATCGAAGACGACGGTAAGGAGGCGGAAGATCCCAAGTTTCCCGGCTTCTGGCCCGAACGAGACTAGCTTCTACTGAGACGATGGTGGCACGTATGCGCGAATTTCTTGGTGATGTGCGTCTGACCTTCCTCGGAGGGCCGGAGTGTTGGCATATCAACTTGAATTCCGATCGCTGCGTCTACTTGGGAGATGTGTCGATTGCCCTAGCCTGGAGACGTCATGAGGCGTCTGTCCTCACCTGCCACATCAGCCTGCGACTGGAGTTCTACTTGCCCATCAGAGAGATGTGGGGTGACCGTTACTACACCCCTTGGGAGGACTCTTTTGATTCTATTGCTCGGGCTCCTGCCCGTGGTTCTGTGGTTCCCATGGAGGTTTCCTCTGAAGAGGAGGATCCTGCTGAGGAGACGGATACGGTCCCTTCTCATCTGAGAGACTGAGTTTACTAGTAGCTACTGATGGCTACCAGTATTTTATTTTGGGGCCTGATGTATATTTTTATGGGCTGTATATTTTGGTATCTCTGGGGCATATTTGTATAATCATTTAGGGCAGGTATAGTTTTGCTTTTTGGGTAATTCAGGCTTGTATCTAAGTATAAATGATGTCAGCACATTTTATATATATATCTATATGCATGTTATTCAGATGAGAATTTTGTCTGCTATTTTATTCTTCGCCGTCATTTATATTCCGTATTGTTAAAATGATTATCAAAGAAAAAAAAATTCTACTATTTTGCTCACATACTTAAGAATTGAACAAGTTAAACTTAAACGAATGAACCGGGTCTTGAATTGTTAAAACTTTACTTTTTCGCATTTTCTTTTATTTGACAATGTGACTTTCCCTCCCAAAAAGGGGCGTTACAATAAGTTGGTATCAGAGCCCCGGTTTATGTCTTCTTTGGGTCTTGTGTGTGAGTCTGTCTTGTTTGTGCTGTGTGAAATCTCTGTGGTTTGTGTTTTGAAATGAATTCCTCTAACTTACCTTGTGGTTTTCAGTTAACCTGATTTGAGAAAGAGTAAGATGGCGAGAAGTGGAGAAATTGCAGCTGCTATTGAGGCAATGCAGTGGATGGCAGAAGTCATCGTGCAGCAAAATAATCGTGCGACTCAACAACAAGAAAGAGCTGCTCAACAGCTCGAGGCGACCTCTGATGCACAGAACTTAGCAGAGTTTCGTCGTCATAACCCTCCACAATTTAAGGGAGAATTTGACCCGGACAAGGCTAATCTGTGGATCAAGGAACTAGAGAAAGTCTTTCGTGGCATGAACTGTGCCGAAGACAAGAAGGTGAACTATGCTACCTTCATGCTTGTGGGCAACGCCGAAGACTGGTGGAACGGAGCTCAGAGAGCATTGGAAGCCAAAGGATATGACATCACATGGGATGTGTTCAAGAACAAGTTCTTGGACAAATATTTTCCTGCTAATGCGAGACATACGAAAGAGTTAGAGTTCCTCAACTTAAGACAAGGGAACATGACCGTCAGTGAGTATGCAACTAAATTTGAGAACCTGGAGAAGTTCTCAACACACTACCAACACCAAACCGATGAAGCCTGGAAGTGTTGGAAGTTCACCGAGGGATTGAGGTATGAGGTGAAGAAAGCTGTGATCACCCTGAAGATGAAGGTATTCTCAGAACTGTTAGACACTTGCTGTGAAGTTGAAGCCTTGGAACAGGCTAGAGACTCAAGAAACAGGAGCTTTGGGCCTGTACGGTCCCAAAGAGGTGGAGGCAGTGGTTCAAACCGCTTCCAAAAGAAGCCTTATTCCCGACCAGCGGGAAGTCAGCAGCAAACCGATGGAAGTTCTGGTGGAGGTTCTTTTGGGAA
The DNA here is from genome assembly GCA_029884605.1 of Ormosia emarginata. Taxonomy (NCBI): domain Eukaryota; kingdom Viridiplantae; phylum Streptophyta; class Magnoliopsida; order Fabales; family Fabaceae; genus Ormosia; species Ormosia emarginata. Next base: position 2,905,525 of record JAQQTP010000082.1, on the reverse strand, counting down.
CCGAACTGGCCAAAATGCGACATATCCTTCAAAATGCCTGAAATATGGGAAAGATCATCTCACGAGGGATTGCACGATCAAGGGAATCATCTGCTTCAGTGTGGCAAACCGGACCACATGTCCAGAGACTGCAATCAAGCAAAGGCTGAACCTTCATTCAATGCGACTCGAGCCAAGAAACCGCAAGCCGGAGGTCGAGTTTACACTATGAGCGGAGCTGAAGCCTCCGAATCCGAAGACTTGATTCAAGGAGAAGGCACCATAGAAGGTAATCTTTTAAAAGTACTGTATGACTTTGGGGCAACCCATTCTTTCATATCATATGACTGTGTGCTACGACTTGGCTTACCTGTGTCTGAACTACCTTTTGAATTGACTGTTTCAACCCCTATTGATAAACCGGTAGTTACTACCACAGTCTGTTTGAAGTGTCCCTTAATTATTGAAGGTCGAATCTTTTCTGTCGATTTGATCTGTTTACCCCTTTCACAGTTAGATATAATCCTAGGGATGGACTGGTTATCTTCCAACCATGTTCTATTAGATTGTTCCAGAAAAATCATAGTTTTCCCTGTGGATGAGAATTCTAGATACTTGACGGCCAACCAAGCACGAGCTTTCTTGAAAGAAGGAGCTCGGGGTACATGCTACTATCTTCTTTGAAAATCGAGAGCGAGGTGACCGGACACTATTCTGCGGTAGTGAGAGAGTTCTCTCAAGTTTTCTAGAAGAAGTACACGGTTTACCACCGACACGTGAGATCGAGTTTGCTATTGATCTGGTACCGGGAGCTGGTCCCGTGTCTATAGCACCTTATCGTATGTCGCCAACTGAATTGGCTGAGCTCAAGAAACAGCTAGAAGAGCTTTTGGAGAAACAGTTTATTAGACCGAGTGTGTCACCGTGGGGAGCACCAGTATTGTTAGTTCGGAAAAAGGACAGCACCTCAAGATTGTGTGTGGACTATAGGCAATTGAACAAATTGACAATCAAGAACAAGTATCCGCTCCCAAGAATTGATGATTTAATGGACCAACTGAAGGGAGCAGCAGTGTTTTCGAAGATCGATTTGAGATCTGGGTACCATCAGATAAGAGTGAAAATGGAGGATGTGCCCAAGACTGCTTTTCGTACCTGATACGGTCATTATGAGTACCTTGTGATGCCGTTTGGTGTTACGAATGCACCTGCTATCTTCATGGACTACATGAACAGGATCTTTCGTCCTTACTTGGACAAGTTTGTTGTCGTCTTCATTGATGATATCCTGATATATTCCCAGAATCAGGAGGATCATACTGAGCACCTCAGCATAGTTCTTCAGATTCTAAAGGAGAAGAAATTGTATGCCAAGCTGTCGAAGTGTGAGTTCTGGCTTGATAAGGTGAAGTTTTTAGGCCATGTGATCTCGAAGGAAGGGATTGCAGTGGATCCGTCGAAAGTAGAAGCAGTATTACAGTGGGAGCAACCAAAGTCAGTGACGGAAGTTCGTAGCTTTGTGGGTTTAGCCGGATATTACGAAGATTTATAGAAGGGTTTTCCAAGATTCTTGGACCGCTCACTCAGTTGACGAGGAAGAATCAAGCTTTTGAATGGACCGATAGGCTGAGCGAGTTTCCAAGAGTTGAAGAAACGGCTGACTACCTCACCAGTATTGGTACTACCTGATCCGAATGAGTCATTTGAGGTGTACTGTGACGCTTCGTATCAAGGATTGGGATCTGTTCTTATGCAACACCGAAGAGTGGTAGCTTATGCTTCGCGACAGTTGCGAGTACACGAAAAGAACTACCCTACACATGATTTGGAACTTGCGGCTGTGGTTTTTGCTCTAAAGATATGGAGACATTTTCTCTATGGAGCAACATTCAACATCTTCAGTGACCACAAGAGCTTGAAATATTTGTATGATCAGAAAGAGCTGAATATGAGGTAGCGAAGATGGTTGGAATTCCTGAAGGATTATGATTTCCAACTGTTGTACCACCCTGGCAAGGTGAACGTCGTGGCTGATGCCTTGATGATCAAGGAAAGAGACCTCATAGAACAGTTTAGGGATGTATGGTCGTTTGTTAAGTTGGAACCCGGAAGGATTTGTATGAATATGGTCACCATCTCAAGTGAGCTAATGGATGACATATGGGAAAAGCAAAAGGGCGATGAATTCTTGCAAGAAGCGAGAGAATTGATAAGGCAAGGCAAAAAGACAGAATTTGAAGAAGGAACGGATGGAATTCTGAGATTCCGAGGTAGAGTTTGTATTCCCCGTGACCAAGAGCTTAAGCGATATATTGTGGAACATGCTCACACCAAATGGTGAGTATGCACCCGGCATAACTAAGATGTACCAAGATCTGAAGAAATTGTTCTGGTGGCATGGAATGAAGAGCGACGTCACTAGATGTGTGTCGACTTGTTTAGTTTGTCAAAAAGCTAAAGTGGAACATCAAAGACCAGCGGAATTGCTACAACCATTGTCTATTCCTGAATGGAAATGGGACAGCATTGCGATGGATTTTGTTGTGGGTTTGCCGAGGACAAAGAAAGGACACGACTCGATATGGGTAATAGTGGATCGACTCACGAAGTCAACCCATTTTCTCCCGATCAACATGAGGTACAGTTTGGAGAAGTTGACCCAGCTTTATATTGGAGAGATTGTTAGGCTGCATGGTGTGCCTACGAGTATTGTTTTGGATAGGGATCCGAGGTTTACTTCGAAATTTTGGCAGAGTTTGCAAGCATTGTTGGGGACAAAGTTACGTTTGAGTTCAACGTACCACCCACAAACCGATGGTCAATCTGAAAGGACGATCCAATCTTTAGAAGATTTGCTTAGAGCTTGTACTATGGAACAAACTGGATGTTGGGATGAAGTTCTACCACTGATAGAGTTCACCTACAATAACAGTTATCATTCGAGTATAGGGATGACACCCTATGAAGCTCTGTATGGACGATGGTGTCGAACACCATTGTGTTGGTACCAAGACGGTAAGCGTCTTACGATTGGACCAGATATCATTCAGCAGACAACTGAGAAGGTCAAGATGATTCAAGAAAAGATGAGAACTGCTCAGAGCCGGCAAAAGAGTTATGCAGATAAGAGGAGAAAGCCTCTTGAGTTTGAGGAAGGTGAGCATGTATTCTTGAAAGTCACACCCACGACTGGAGTCGGCCGGGCCTTGAAATCTAGAAAACTCACTCTAAAATTTCTTGGACCTTACCAAATCCTTCGCCAGATAGGTCCAGTAGCCTACCAGATAGCCTTACCCCCTTTTCTTTCCAACATACACAATGTCTTCCATGTGTCACAACTTCGTAAGTATTTGCCTGATCCAAGTCCTGTCATAGCATCGGACACAGTACAGTTAAAAGAGAACTTGACCTATGAGGCGCCTCCTGCGAGAATCGAGGACCGACGGATAAAACAACTTAGAGGAAAGGAGATCTCATTGGTAAAGGTGATTTGGAACGAGACGACTGGTGATGCAACTTGGGAGCCAGAAGACAAGATGAGAGAGCAACATCCAGAACTATTTTGAGGTATGTAAATTTTGAGGACGAAATTCCTTTTAGTAGGGGAGTGCTGTAACATCCCGAAAAATATCTGTTTAAGTATAAATGATCATTTTATATTATTCTTGATTTTTAGGAATTTTTCTAGAATTTTTCGGAAACGATGAATATTTTAATATATTCCTCGTTTTGCATGCACACTGAGCTGAGAATTGCTGAGGTCAGTGTAACGCTCCAGAAATTAATTATTTCACCACCAATAGTCATTTTATAATATTTCTGATTTATGTGAATTTTTTTAGAATTTTTCGGAAATGATGAATATTTTAATATATTTCTCATTTTGCGCAAAACTTGAGCAGAGTCGGGAAAACGACTGTAATGCTTCAAAAATTGGAAAATTATATGACGAATAGTCGTTTTATAATATTTGCAATTTTTGAGAATTTTTCGAAAACGTCGAATATTTTAGTATATTTCTCGTTTTGCGTGCGCATTGAGCAGAACAGGAGAAACACGATGTTTCCTCCGCTAACCTTGCACTATGGACATGTCGATGGGGGATCTTACTAAACCCGAGACTTGACACAGTTTACGAGGTTTCATAATTTTTGAGAAATCTTAACAGGTAAAATAAATCAATACTGCGAAAAATTAATCTGTTAGATTAATTAAATACTGACTTCTGTTAACTGTAACTATTATCCATTGGATAATAGTGTGTAATAAAAATCCTATCACATTATCCAAATGAAATCCACTTTATGTTAAATGCTATCACATCCATGGTAACTATTATTTCTAAAAGTGTTCTAGTATGCTTTACATCATGTCTTTGAATCAAGAAGTCTTGTTTATAACTAATTTTGCTAGATTGGAATCCTAGGCTAGTAAGACTTAAGTTATGTTCTTGAGATTTTGTTTAGGTTTCTTTGGATGATTATTGAAGAATAAGGTTGTTGATGGAGAAAGAATCATAAAGACAATGTTAATTTTGAGGAAATATGGTCAAGAAATAAAGATTCAAGAACTAGGGTTTCATTCAATTTAATTTGGGAATTTTGGTCTAAACTTTGATTTAATGTGAAATTGATGTTAAAAATGGATTCTTGATGCTAAAAGTGATCTAACAATGACAAGAATGAGAAGGAAATCTTCTTTGTCACAAAATGGTGAATTCGACCAAACATAGTAATTAGAGTTAAATTTGCTTGTTGATGAATTGTATAGCATCTTATTATTGTAGTTATAGAAAATAAATAATATGAAATTTTATTGATGTTGAAATTGTGATTAAATGGTTGATGCCATAAAAGATGATCAAGTGAAATATGTTGATGACATATTTTGTGATTGAGTAATGGAAATTATCTTGAATGATTGATTATGTTAATATCACAAATTTTGAATTATTGATGTTGTTTTTGTGAAAGAATGATATTCAAGGTTGTGACATTTCACTAATTGACATTGAGTCTAAAGATGTGACATCAATGTTTAAGAAAAAAAGATGAATGATTTTAAAGTCTATTAAGATTGGTTTGTGGGCACAGAGGAATTAAGTTGTCCTTAGGCACAATGGAACTTAATAAGAAATCTCACATTGGGTCAAGTCCATTTAAGTTAGGGGATGCCCTAGAAAGTATGAGATCTCAATTAGGAAACTGGCCGATGTGAGCAAGAAGAGGAAAGTAATGTAAAATGGTTTATATTAATGTGATGGTTCTTATGTTTGATTATATTTAGTAATTAATTTTAAAGTATTAATATATAATTATGTATAATGTTTTGTATAGAAAGTATTTTCTACAGTGAATACAGCTAGACATGGCATAGTTCAAAATATATAATTTTCTTAATTATGGGATTTCCCTACTGAAAATTTTAAGATTCTCATTCCTTATCTCTTATGTTCAAAGAAACAAGATGATGCGTATCACAATGTTGATTGATATTGATGCTCACTTGGTTTATCACCCTGCCACTGAAGAAATTCGTATTATGATAAATGACATTAACATCTGCTACTTCATCATGCATGATTCAGAATACTGACCAAGCGTGCATGAGGTGGTTGTTTATAGATGAACATAGTTGACTTTATTGATTTTTGGGTGTGCTTTTTCTACTGATGTTCTGACTAGAATTGATTATTCAAACATTGTAGATGTCTTTTTTTTTTTTTTTTAGTTTTGAACCTGTTCAGGGTTTATAAATATTGTAGACAGATGTACTGGCACACCATATGTAAATATTAAATATAAATGCTGCTAGTGTGTTATTAAATTCTTTCTGTTTGCATTTTATTAGATTTATATTCCATTGATACGGTTATCGTATGAGTTATAAATTTTACATACACACACACACACATACACACACGAGAACTTAAACTTAATTTAAGTTTGAAATTAATTCCATTATGTATTTAACCGTTGCACATATTTAATTAAAACCTAAATAAATAATGAAATACGCAATATTCTATCAGCATTAAGTAAATGTAAATATAAATGAGGTACGCATCAATTATTTAGTATATTATTAAAATATAATTAAATTACTAGTAGAATGTTATATTATGGTATCAGAGCAATAGTCTAAGGTGTGCCTGTGTAGGTAAAATTGGTATGGTCTAGACCTAATTTAAAATGCATTTCCTAGGAAAATTTTATAGATGGTTTGCATAATATTATGTGCATATCGATCTTAGTATGATGTGATTTATTCCTAACCACAAGTATAGTATTATTGAGACTGTTCACTTCAATATTTATCTATCTCTATGTGCAGGGATAAAATGACACCATATAGATGTACCCAGAATAGGAATACTTCTGCAGAAGAAGTGAATACTTCTAATGCTCCTAATGAAAGGGTGTGGAATACTCTAGAAGAAATGACTAATGCTATATGGGATCAAGCCACAATTTCAAATAATATTTTGTAGCACTTACAAAATAATCTTAATGGAAATAATATTGCTGGGAATAGAAATGAGGAACCAAGGGAAGAAAATAATCAGGATAACAATCAACAATTCCAAGGTCTTGCTGAATTTCGAAAGAATAAGCCATCATCTTTTCGGGGGGAGTATGATCCAACTTTAGCTGAGAAATGACTTAGAAAGTTAGAGAAGATATTTGAGGTAATGAGTTGTACTGATGCCCAGAAGGTTACTTATATCATCTATATGTTAGAAGGAGAGGTGGAGTGTTGGTGGCAATGAGCTAGAGGATTATTAGAGGCACAAGGGACAATAATTACTTGGCAGTGTTACCAAGTGGCCTCAATACTCAAGAGGGGGGTGAATTGAGTATGTAAAATATTTTCGTAAATCTTTCACAAAATGTTTGATTAACAATTTTCGTTGAAGCTATTGGATGATTGAGGTGAATGGATAAATGAGATTGAATACTTCACTCATAAATAAACAAGCCAGGATAGAAAGTATTCAAGCAAAGCTAAATAATAAACTCAACTCAAGCAAATATAATTAAAGCACAAAGTAAAGAGATAGAGTTGAGAAAAACAAACACAAGATATATCCTGGTTCAGCCACCAATCCACTTGTGACCTACGTCCAGTCCTTAAGCAAACCACTTAAGATTTTCCACTAAACTTGAAGCTTGAACGGGTGCTTGAAAACTTTTACACAAAAGAGCACTCAACTCCTTGGGATGCCTCACCCTTGAGCTTGAGCCTCAAACCAGGGATACCTCACCCTTTTCACTAGAGGGATACCTCACCCCCTTTACAACCTTTGAAGGATGCCTCACCTTCAACAAGGGATACCTCACCCTTTATAATCTTTGAGAGATACCTCACTCTCTTTTTCTCTAGAGGGATACCTCACCCCCTTTACAAATAATCAAAGTGTTTACAATATGAAAACTCTCACAAGAGTAGATTACACAAATTGAAGCCCTATAATGCTCTTCAAGAATATCTCAACAATATATGCAACAACAGAGCAAAAGTGATTTAAGGATGAATCTCGGATTATAGCAATTGATAGATGTTTCTCAAGTGTTGTTCAATCATAAATGATGCCCCAAGATGAGTATTTATAAGTTGTTGGAACAATAGAGCCGTTGGGGGCTTTAATGGGCAACATTAAAAGCCAAATAATATAGCCGTTGGGCTTGTCAGAATGCTGGTAATCGATTACAGGGTTCTGGTAATCGATTACATGACAGTTAGAACGTGTTCTTGGCTTTCTGGGTTTGTGGTAATCGATTACATGACTTGTGTAATCGATTACACGCCCTCTGATTTCATGGTAATCGATTACAATATTGATGTAATCGATTACATGGCCTTTTTGATCGTGTTCTTGGATTTCTGGGAACATGGTAATCGATTACATGGATGCTGTAATCGATTACAAGTCCTCTGACTTGCTGGTAATCGATTACTAAGAGTGTGTAATCGATTACTTTCCACTTTGAACACATTTTTCAATCCCAATTAAGTCTCTAGGCCATTTTTATCATTTGGGTACTTGGACAAAACAAGATTTACAAATGTTTACCATAATCCAAGATTGAAATCAACATTTCTTTAAAAATATGAACTTTGAAAACAAGTTGATTTATGAGATCTTTGAAAAACCATTTGAATATAATTGAGATACCTTGAGAGCATTTCACATTTAAGTTCTAAGATCTATATCTAATATACCTCTTTTGATCTTAGTCTTCTTCTCTTGGTCTTGATCTTTTCTTTTGATCTTGAACTTTTCTTTTGATCTTGGTCTTTTCTTTTGATCTTGGTCTTCTTCTCTTGGCTTTGTTATCATCAAAAACTTATTTGATATGTTTCATGACATAAGCATTCACAGGCAGGTATTTCAGAATACTGTTCTGAATAAAAACATTCCAGTCAATATTAAGAATGCAAAGGAAATTGAGTTTTTGAAGTTAGAACAAGGTAGTATGACTGTGGGTCAATATATTGCAAAATTTGAAGAATTAGCTAAGTTTTCCACTTACCTAAGAAATCATTAAGATGAAGAATGGAAGGCATTAAAGTTTGAATTTGGATTAAGACCTGAACTTTAGAGTGTTATGGCTGCTTTAGAAATTAGAAATTATTCTATGTTGGTTAATAAATGCAGAATAATAGAGCAAACTGAGATAAGGATAAGTGAGGAAAAGGAAAAAACAAATGTCTTGAAAAGAAGGGTGGAAAATAAGAGGAAAAAAGGGAATAATACCTGATTTAAGCTTAACTAGAACAAACGAAAACCAATACAAGATAGTATTAGGGAACAACATTGTTCTAAATGAAGAGATTCCATGGTAATAGACCTTGTATGAAAGGAACTAAAGTTTGTTTTAATTATGGACAATAAGGTCATTATATCCGAGATTGCCCTAAACTTCATACTCAAATTCCTTCTCAAAGACCTCAAGCCAAGGGACGTGTTTTTACTTTGACTGTAGAAGAAGCTAAACAGTCTCCAAGTTTGATATAGGGTAAGTGTCTAATTCAAAATCATTTCTTAACTGCACTATTTGATTTAGGAGCTACACATTCATTTGTATCCCTTGATTGTGTGAAAAATTTGAAATTGTCTGTTTCTTTGTTACCGTATGATTTATTAGTTTCTACTCCTACAGTAGGAAAAGTGGTAACCTGCCAAGTTTCTTTGTAATGTCTTGTTTATGTGCAAAATAAATTGTTAGTGACAGATCTTATTTGTTTGCTTATGAAAGATATTGATGTTATTTTTGGAATGGATTGGATGTCTCAAAATCAAGTTGTTCTCAATTGTTCTGAGAAATCTATAAATTTTGTCAAAACTTTTGTGTCTAAATCTATTGAGGATGAGTCTGTTTATTGCTCTTCCATTCGAGTTAGGGAATATTTGAAAGAAGGTGCACAAACATATGTTCTCTTGTTTTTGTTTAAATTTAAAAGAACAACAAAAATTAGAAACTATCCCTGTAGTGAAAGATTTTCCAGAAGTATTTCGTTTAGAAATAAATAATTTACCTCTAGAAAGGGAAATTTCTTTCTCTATTGATTTGATACCTGTAACACCCCTTTGGAGGATGTCACACATAAAAGAAAATAAAATAAATAGAAATAAAATCTACCCAAGTTGTGGAATATTTGTTAAAATTATTACGGGTTGTAAAATAATTCCTGATAGACTGAAGTATGTAATAAAAAGATAATACGAAAAATACGAAATAAAAAAAAAACATCGTCACTAATAATATACATATGGTTAAGTTATAAACTGTACATATAATTTACAACTAAGACTACAACTATTTAAACAAAAACAAGTAAAAAAGCAATAAAAGAGTTAATATATACAGACATACGCTGACGCGCCCAAAAAAAACATCATGATTATCTACTCCTCTGATGGATCACTCTCGGTGTGAAAATGATCATCAGGAGATAAATATCCCTGATGTCTCGACATACGGCGATACCGGGATCGCGCAGTCGACACGATGCTTATCTCACTAGGCTCAGGGTTTTCAGCACCCCAATAACGCCTAATGGATAAGGGTAACTCTAAGTGCAGAAAAAGCGTCGTCGTCGAAATCGGATCTCCATCAAACTGATGACGTAGAATCACAGTCATACGTCCAGCATAGGTAACAAAAGCACGATCCCCTCGTAAATGCCAAGCCAGATCACCTCCATGGAATACCAGCTCTACGAATCCCAAAAATGCAGGCGTCGCCATCCCCCACACAATCAATCCAGAGGGTATGGATGATCGGATGGTTCTTGCTCGTAAAACTGATCGTCGGTCTGCTGATCTCCCTCTTCCTCAGGGTACACGATCTCAAGAGGTTGTTCCTCTTCTTCCTCTTCAAACTCTTTACCGCATAAAAATAAATAGACAATAGACACATACAATAAAGAGGTAAGACAACATAAAATCATCGCAACATGGCAAATAAGAAGACGACAAATAATTACTACACAGTTTATACAATACGAATAAGCTATAACAGTAATACATATTAAATATCCTAGTGTTTCAGAACATCACAGATATAACACAAATAAAGAAATTCACACAGATAAATCAATCTCACAGATAAAATAAGATAAGTAATAGACAACTAACATAAAAATTATCAGATAAATACAAATAGAGAAAATGTAAAAACATCCAAGATGTTACCAGATAAAGATAAATAGAGAAAAATGGAATATTATCCAAGATATACTCAAATACACCAAAACACAACCCTACTCCATGGAGCTAAACCCAAACAGAGATATCGAGAGAATGACTTGCAAAATCTATTAGTACCACGGCTGCCCAACCAACTATTACGCGGTCACACGTTGCGTCAATAGCCTACGGCACTGGGAATCCACCATCCAGGCGTAGTATAGTTCACGGTCTCCCGTTGTGGCACTATAGGCAATGTACTACTAAACTTTACAAACCTCGATTAAATATAGTGAATGTCGAGTACATTAGTGTGCTATCGGTTTACCACGGCCCAGCGGAGCTACCAACTGATCCACATGTGGGATCCCGTACACTAAAGTCTCCAAGTTTATTAGAACAATAAACCACACTACATTTATCGCATCGACAACACGATGTGATTCGTCTCGTCAACCCAAAACACCAAAAATTGGCATAAAGACAGAACATAATTCCAAATATATGAAATTACGAAAATGCCCTCAAGATAAAAATATACCCTCAATGGCAGAAAGCCTGTACGGGTTCACATTTTCCCGACAACGAAATAACCTCAAAAGCCTCATGCGGGTTCACATTTTCCCGACAAAAAAAATAAATATAGTATCGGTCAATCGCGTAGAAATTTTATCGCGTTTTTGAAATCTCATCGTTTTTATAAACGTTTAAAAATCGGGTAAAGATATTTTTCTGTTTTTAAAATCGCGTAGCATTTTTAATACGTTTTCTCAATCGCGTAGGATTTTTAAATTATTTTCTTATTCGAATGCCTTTAAAATTACCATTTAAACAGATAGAAATAATATTTAGTACATTTAAACTACGTAGAATAATTTTTCATACCGTATACTGTCATTAGGATATTTTGACTATCCTATAGGTTCAATTTTTACTAAAAATTGACAGCATTTTGTTTATAAATTTATAATAATGATTTTCTAAATTTTCCATAAAATTTCTATTTACCTAATTTTTTAACCATTTCATTAAATACTTTTTGAAATCTCTAACATGCTTCAAAACCGAAAGTGAGCTATATGTTAGAAAATTTCTTAACATTACTGTATTTCCTAATGATAAAATTATGAATTTTAACCCTTTAGACTTACTTCTAATCAATTGGTTCCTTCACAAATCATTATAGAAAATTTCTTCTTAACTTGTATTGTTTCTTTTTAATTGAAAAAGGTTTAGAAACAAGTTTTTAAAATCATGAATTCCTATAGTGGCATGTTGGCGAATTTTATAAAACTTTTGCATTTGATTTCCAAAATGTCTTTCACCTTTTAAATCATATCAAATGTATTCTATAGTCTAAGTTCATTAAATCATTTTAGAAAATAGTTATCTATATTCAATTTAATCCTTTAGGCATGTTGGCCCAAAATACTAAGTTGGTACCATTTGATTTCTAAATGCATTTTTTCTTTGATCAAATCAATTAGAAACTTTCTTGATTCTCCTAGGTTAATTAAGCTACACTTTAGGAAAAATCAAGAGAACATTTTGGTCCTCCAAACTTGTCATTGCCGTGAGCTATTGGATTGTGTTCTTTGGAACACTCATGCAAATTTACACATGTTATTCACATCCTAAACCTTATCATATAATTCTAACACATGCATTTATATCTCTAACACATGCAAAATATTTCTAACACATGCAAAATATTTCTAACACATAAACCTAATTTAAAGCTTATAGACATACAATCAAAAGCTATTAGACATGCAAGATTATTACAATTACCAATTAAGAAAGCTACTAACACATAACACTTAAGCTACTAGCAACCACAAAAATTAACAAATACACATCAATAAACACACCACAACCGAATCCTTATGGATTCTACAAACAACTCATCTTCTTACCACCATCAAGGGATGATAAGAATTGTCTTCCTCTTACCTTAAATGAAGACAAAAACTTGCTTTCTCACCTCCTTAGGTCACGGTTTTCACTCCACCAAAACACCTTCTAGGTAAAACTTCCAAGGTTGGTTTCCAAGCCTTAGATGGAAGAATTTGAAGAAACTCCCAACTACAAAGGTTCTTAGAATGGTGTTTAGATTAAGGAAACTTGGTTAGAAAAATTTTTGGATGGTTGGAGTATTAGGAAACAAGCTTGGCCGAATATGGTGGAGAAAATGGGCAAGAATGGTGGCTAGGGTTCTTGATGAGAGAGAAGAGAGAAAAGTGATGAAGACAAAGTGATTTTTAGGTCACCAAAGGCCTCTTGGCCGTGGACTTCAAGTGGGGTGCAAGGTGGGCACCTTGCTTGGCTTCATCCAAGCCATTGGATGAATCAAAGGCTAAGATTAAGCCTTGGTGAGCAAGCCTTCTTCTCATTGGTTAGTTCCTGACTCACATGGCTTAGTCACACTTTGCGTAATAAATGCTCACTGAGTCACTAGTGAGTCACTGCTTACGAAAGTTCTACAGCTTACGGTGATTAATTAAGCTACCGATCTAACCGTTCTGCTAATTGTGGGTCCCGCAAAATATTTCCGGGTCCACTGTCACTAAAACATACTGACTAATAAAATAATATTATAATAATATAAAATTATTTTATTTGACAGTTAAATCCTAAAAATTAAAAGATTATTTTTAGTCTCATTTAGAATCGGGTTAAGTAAGATCCCCCAATTCTAAATAATCAAATAAGATTTTCCCGGCCGGAAAATATTATTTTCCTGCCTCGAGCAAATCGCACAAAAAGTCCATATAAAATCACAGACAGTATTTTCGGCATTAAATCAAGAAGAAAACAATTAAAAACAGACAAAAACAGAGAAAACAGTACGTTCGGGACGTAACGGTCATTTTCCCATTTTTTCCCACAACGTAGGTAATCGTCCAAAACGTTCAAATAAAATATCCAAAGAAGTATTATTTAGTCAGTATATCTTTCAGAAAAATTAATACAAGAGGCTTCGAAAAATTTTTTATTTTACTGTCTCAAGCAAACTACGTAAAACGATCAAATAAAATTTGAACTGTATTATCGTAGTTGTTTTCATACACAATTCAAGAACGAAAAATAGGGACACATCGGTCATTCATACCAAAGCATGAAAAACGAGAAAACAAGACATTCGAATATTTTCTAAAAATTGGGGCGTTACAACTCTCCCAAACAAATAAAAATTTCGTCCTCGAAATTTGATGTTCATCCAAACAAATGAGGATACTTGATCCTTCATTTTATCTTCCAGCTCCCAAGTAGCTTCACCCGTCACATCATTCCATATAACTTTCACCACTCGATCATCTTCCCTCGAAGTCGCTTTACCTTTCTCGTCCTCTATCCTGACAGGTAAAGTTTCGTAAGTCAAATTCTCCTTTAACTGTATGTCATCTGACTGTATAACATGTGTCGGATCTGACATATACTTCCGTAACTGAGACACATGAAACACGTCATGCAAATTGGATAGAAACGGCGGCAAAGAAATCTGATATGCTACAGGGCCAATACGTCGGATAATCTGATATGGTCCAATGAATTTAGGAGTAAGCTTCTTAGACTTAATTACTCTTCCGACACCAGTCGTAGGAGTAACTCTCAGAAATACATGTTCACCCTCCTCAAACTCAAGAGGTCGTCTTCGCTTATCCGCGTAACTCTTTTGTCTGCTTTGCGTCGTCCTCATCTTCTCTTGTATCATCTTGACTTTATCCGTAGTTTGTTGTACAAGCTCCGGTCCAACAGTCGTACTTTCTCCATCTTGATACCAGCATAACGGCGTTCGACATCGTCTTCCATACAATGCTTCATAAGGTGCCATTCCAATGCTTGCGTGAAAACTATTGTTGTAGGTGAATTCTATCAAAGATAAAAATTCATCCCAACTTCCCGTTGTTCCAAAACACAAGCACGCAATAAATCCTCCAAAGATCGTATAGTTCTTTCGGTCGACCGTCGATCTGCGGATGATACGCCGAACTCGGTCCGTAATTTAGTTCCCATAGCTTCTTGCAGACTTCACCAAAATCTTGACGTAAACCTCGGATCACGATCAGAAATTATACTTGTCGGTACACCATGTAGTCTGACAATTTCACTGATGTACAACTGGGTTAATCTTTCCAATGAATATTTGATATTGATCGGTAAGAAATGAGCCGATTTCGTAAGTCTATCGACTATAACCCATATTGCGTCATGACCTCTCCTTGTCTTTGGCAAACCAAGAACGAAATCCATAGAAATGTCGTCCCATTTCCATTCGGAATCGGTAATGGTTGCAACATCCCAAATGGGCTTTGGTGTTCAACTTTCGATTTTTGACAAACTAGACAAGTTGACACGCATCTAACAACATCACCCTTCATTCCATGCCACCGAATAACTTCTTCAAGTCTTGATACATCTTTGTTATACCTGGATGCATACTCAATAGACTAGTATGGGCATGTTTCACAATATATCTTCTCAACTCTCGATTACGAGGAACACAGACTCTACCCCGAAATCTCGAGAATTCCATAGTTCCTTCCTTGAACTCTAGTGTCTCGCCTTGTTTTATTTGCTCCCTTATTCCTTGCAAAAATTTATCGGCATTTTGCTTTTCTTTTATGTCTTCCATCAGCTCGCTCGAGATAGTAACCATGCTAACACAGATCTTCCCTGGTTTTAACTCAACAAACGACCACTCATCTCTAAACTGTTCAATGAGCTCCTTTTCCTTGATCATTAGTGCAGAAACACTAATAATCTTCCTGCTCAAGGCATCGGCCACGACATTCGCCTTACCAGGATGGTATAAAAGTTGAAAATCGTAATCGTTCAGAAATTCCAACCACCTTCGCTGCCTCATATTCAATTCCTTCTGGTCGTACAAGTACTTCAAACTCTTGTGATCACTGAAAATGTTGAATGTTGCTCCATAGAGAAAGTGTCTCCATATCTTCAAAGCAAAAACTACCGCAGCCAATTCTAAATCATGCGTAGGATAATTCTTTTCATGAACCTTCAATTGTCGAGAAGCATACGCCACCACATTCCGGTCTTGCATCAACACGCACCCTAGTCCTTGATAAGAAGCGTCACAATACACATCGAAAGATTTCGTCGAATCTGGTAGGATTAACACCGGCGCAGTTGTTAACCTTTTCTTCAACTCTTGAAAACTAGCTTCACGTTCCTCTGTCCATTCGAAAGCTTGACTTTTCCTCGTAAGTTGTGTAAGCGGTCCAGCAATCTTGGAAAAACCTTCAATAAATCTCCGATAATAACCAGCAAGTCCAACAAAACTTCGAACTTCTGTTACTGTCTTAGGTCTCTCCCACTGTAAAACAGTCTCCACTTTCGATGGGTCCACCGCTATACCTTCTTTAGAAATTACGTGACCAAGAAATTGAACTTCTTCCAACCAGAACTCACACTTAGACAATTTCGCATATAACTGCTTCTCTCTCAAAATCTGAAGAACAACACTCAGATGTTCAGCATGCTCTTCCTTCGATTGAGAATAGATCAGAATGTCATCAATAAAAACAACGACAAATCTGTCTAGATATGGACGAAATATTCTGTTCATATAATCCATAAATATAGCAGGAGCATTCGTCACCCCGAATGGCATTACCGATACTCATAATGTCCATAACGAGTTCGAAAAGCGCTTTTCGGCACATCTTCCCCTTTTACACGAATGCGGTGATAACTCGATCGTAGATCTATCTTGGAAAATATCACAGCTCCTCTCAATTGATCCATCAAATCGTCGATTCTTGGAAGCGGATATTTATTCTTGATAGTCACCTTGTTCACCGATAGTCCACACAAAGTCGTGACGTTCCATCCTTCTTTTTGACCAAAAGTACCGGTGCACCCCATGGGGAAACGCTAGGTCGTACAAATTCTTTCTCCAACAGGTTCCACCAATTGCTTTTTCAGCTCCTCCAACTCTACGGCGACATACGATATGGTGCAATTGAGATAGGACTGTTCCCGTGTACTAAATCAATTGAGAACTCGATCTCCCGCTCAAGCGGTAAACCGTACATCTTCAGGAAAAACGTCCCAGGAAAATTGTTGACAACAGGAATAGTATTCACATCCTTCTCATTCTTAACTTCTAGAGAAGACAATACCAGATATCCCTGCGCTCCATCTCTCAGTAAAGACTTGACCTTAACAGCAGTTAAGAATCCAGACTCTTCTTCCTTAGGAAAAACTATAGTTTTCTTCGCACAATCTATGAGGATATGGTTAGAACATAACCAGTCCATCCCTAAGATTACATCTATCTCAATGAGAGGCAAACAAATCAAATCAACCAAAAACAAACGGCCCTTCACAACAATAGGACAATCCAAACAGATCTTAGAAGTAACTACAGGTTTAGCAGTTGGTGTAGATATATTCAACATAACATTCAGAGAAGACATAGGCAACTTCAACTTTTCCACACAATCATATGCAATAAAAGAGTGTGTAGCACCCGAGTCATACAAGACAGGTCGAAGATTACCTCCAATGTCTCCTTCTCCCGAATAAGATCATCGGACTTAGAAATCTCGAGATCCCACCATTGTATATACTCGTCCTCCGGATCTCGGTTGAATACTTCCGACTTCTGCGATTAGCTTTAACATACCGAACGGCGGGTTTTCTCTCCCATTGTGGACAATCCTTTGATATGTGTCCGGGTTGCTTACAATTGAAACAAAGCGTACCTTTAGCTCGTACACTCGGGAGAAATATGACCTTTCTTCCCGCACTTAAAACACGTTGGCGTAAACGCCACCCTTTGTCCAGCTCCACTACCACTTGCACTTCCGCTAACAGATGGTCGTTGAGATTGACTTCCTGTTGGCTTGATATACGGCTTACGCTGAAATCGATTGACATTACTACCTCAACCTCTCTGGAACCTTGTCGGTCCAAAATTCGATTCCTCGATCTCTAGATGGCTCCAACTCTTCAAGTCGAGCACACGCATCCACCAACGCATGAAACCGAGTCATCCTCAAAGATACCACTCCTCGTTTCGGTTCCACCCTTAAACCGATTCAAACTTCCCGCATCTCCACACATCATCTTGTCGTGTCTCGAGCATAATCGAGAATTGAGATAAACTCTCAAATTTTGTGGCATACTCATTCACCGTCATATTCCCCAGCGTCGCAAACCAAGAAATTCCATTTCCTTGGCATGCCTAGCACTCGCAGAAAATATTTATCCGAGAAAAGTATTAGAAAATACTTCCCAAGTGATCTCGGTCCCTTCACTTGCAACACTCGGCGGATTCCTCTCCACCAATGTTCTCAGCATCTCCTCTCGGCATGAAAACAACATAAGTCACTTTCTTTTCATCCGTACATCTCATCCCCTCAAATATTCTCTCTAAATCTTGCATCCACCGACTCGCTTTCTCCGGATCCACCTCGCCTCTAAATTGTGGCGGATTATGACGCCTAAATTCGGATAAATTTAGGGCATCACCGTAGCATCTTCTTTGTTGGGCTGCTCTCAAATTTTGTCTTTGAGAGTAATCACTTCACCATCTGCCGCATAGCCTCAAGAAGAACCAACATCGGGTCCTCATCTCGATTTACGTTAGCACGTCCTCTGCCTCTACCACCATCTCCTTTCTTCAAACATAACAAAACAAAGTCATATACATCCTTTAAGATATTTCCAAAAGGATATAAATCACAAAGATCACAGAGAATCACACAAAGACAAACAAAAATGACTCCACCACAACCCCAAAAGACTCTAACTTGGGCTCGATACCAACTAATGTAACACCCTTTGGAGGATGTCACACATAAAAGAAAATAAAATAAATAGAAATAAAATCTACCCAAGTTGTGGAATATTTGTTAAAATTATTACGGGTTGTAAAATAATTCCCGATAGATCGAAGTATGTAATAAAAAGATAATACGAAAAATACGAAATAAAAAAAAAAACATCGTCACTAATAATATACATATGGTTAAGTTATAAACCGTACATATAATTTACAACTAAGACTACAACTATTTAAACAAAAACAAAAAGAAAGCAATAAAAGAGTTAATATATACGTACATACGCCGACGCGCCAAAAAAAAAAACATCATGATTATCTACTCCTCGATGGATCACTCTCGGTGTGAAAATGATCATCGGGAGATAAATATCCGATGTCTCGACATACGGCGATACGGGATCGCGCGGTCGACACGATGCTTATCTCACTAGGCTCGGGGTTTTCAAGCACCCCAATAACGCCTAATGGATAAGGGTAACTCTAAGTGCGAGAAAAAGCGTCGTCGTCGAAATCGGATCTCCATCAAACGATGACGTAGAATCACGGTCATACGTCCGGCCATAGGTAACGAAGCACGATCCCCTCGTAAATGCCAAGCCGATCACCTCCATGGAATACCAGCTCTACGAATCCCAAAAATGCAGGGCGTCGCCATCCCCACACAATCAATCCAGAGGGTATGGATGATCGGATGGTTCTTGCTCGTAAACCGATCGTCGGTCTGGCCGATCTCCCTCTTCCTCGGGTACACGATCTCAAGAGGTTGTTCCTCTTCTTCCTCTTCAAACTCTTTACCGCATAAAAATAAATAGACAATAGACACATACAATAAAGAGGTAAGACAACATAAAATCATCGCAACATGGCAAATAAGAAGACGACAAATAATTACTACACAGTTTATACAATACGAATAAGCTATAACAAGAATACATATTAAATATCCTAGTGTTTCGAACATCACGTATATAACACAAATAAAGAAATTCACACGAGATAAATCAATCTCACAGATAAAATAAGATAAGTAATAGACAACTAACATAAAAATTATCAGATAAATACAAATAGAGAAAATGTAAAAACATCCAAGATGTTACCAGATAAAGATAAATAGAGAAAAATGGAATATTATCCAAGATATACTCAAATACACCAAAACACAACCCTACTCCATGGAGCTAAACCCAAACAGATATCAGAGAGAATGACTTGCAAAATCTATTAGTACCACGGCTGCCCAACCAACTATTACGCGGTCACACGTTGCGTCAATAGCCTACGGCACTGGGAATCCACCATCCAGGCGTAGTATAGTTCACGGTCTCCCGTTGTGGCACTATAGGCAATGTACTACTAAACTTTACAAACCTCGATTAAATATAGTGAATGTCGAGTACATTAGTGTGCTATCGGTTTACCACGGCCCAATGGAGCTACCAACTCATCCACACGGGATCCCGTACACCAAAGTCTCCAAGTTTATTAGAACAATAAACCACACTACATTTATCGCATCGACAACACGATGTGATTCGTCTCACAACCCAAAACACCAAAAATTGGCATAAAGACAGAACATAATTCTAAATATATGAAATTACGAAAATGCCCTCAAGATAAAAATATACCCTCAATGGCAGAAAGCCTGTACGGGTTCACATTTTCCCGACAAATGAAATAACCTCAAAAGCACATGCGGGTTCACATTTTCCCGACAGCGAAAAATAAATATAGTATCGGTCAATCGCGTAGAAATTTTATCGCGTTTTTGAAATCTCGTCGTTTTTATAAACGTTTAAAAATCGGGTAAAGATACTTTTCTGTTTTTAAAATCGCGTAGCATTTTTAATACGTTTTCTCAATCGCGTAGGATTTTTAAATTATTTTCTTATTCGAATGCCTTTAAAATTACCATTTAAACAGATAGAAATAATATTTAGTACATTTAAACTACGTAGAATAATTTTTCATACCGTATACTGTCATTAGGATATTTTGACTATCCTATAGGTTCAATTTTTACTAAAAATTGACAGCATTTTGTTTATAAATTTATAATAATGATTTTCTAAATTTTCCATAAAATTTCTATTTACCTAATTTTTTAACCATTTCATTAAATACTTTTTGAAATCTCTAACATGCTTCAAAACCGAAAGTGAGCTATATGTTAGAAAATTTCTTAACATTACTGTATTTCCTAATGATAAAATTATGAATTTTAACCCTTTAGACTTACTTCTAATCAATTGGTTCCTTCACAAATCATTATAGAAAATTTCTTCTTAACTTGTATTGTTTCTTTTTAATTGAAAAAGGTTTAGAAACAAGTTTTTAAAATCATGAATTCCTATAGTGGCATGTTGGCCGAATTTTATAAAACTTTTGCATTTGATTTCCAAAATGTCTTTCACCTTTTAAATCATATCAAATGTATTCTATAGTCTAAGTTCATTAAATCATTTTAGAAAATAGTTATCTATATTCAATTTAATCCTTTAGGCATGTTGGCCCAAAATACTAAGTTGGTACCATTTGATTTCTAAATGCATTTTTTCTTTGATCAAATCAATTAGAAACTTTCTTGATTCTCCTAGGTTAATTAAGCTACACTTTAGGAAAAATCAAGAGAACATTTTGGTCCTCCAAACTTGTCATTGCCGTGAGCTATTGGATTGTGTTCTTTGGAACACTCATGCAAATTTACACATGTTATTCACATCCTAAACCTTATCATATAATTCTAACACATGCATTTATATCTCTAACACATGCAAAATATTTCTAACACATGCAAAATATTTCTAACACATAAACCTAATTTAAAGCTTATAGACATACAATCAAAAGCTATTAGACATGCAAGATTATTACAATTACCAATTAAGAAAGCTACTAACACATAACACTTAAGCTACTAGCAACCACAAAAATTAACAAATACACATCAATAAACACACCACAACCGAATCCTTATGGATTCTACAAACAACTCATCTTCTTACCACCATCAAGGGATGATAAGAATTGTCTTCCTCTTACCTTAAATGAAGACAAAAACTTGCTTTCTCACCTCCTTAGGTCACGGTTTTCACTCCACCAAAACACCTTCTAGGTAAAACTTCCAAGGTTGGTTTCCAAGCCTTAGATGGAAGAATTTGAAGAAACTCCCAACTACAAAGGTTCTTAGAATGGTGTTTAGATTAAGGAAACTTGGTTAGAAAAATTTTTGGATGGTTGGAGTATTAGGAAACAAGCTTGGCCGAATATGGTGGAGAAAATGGGCAAGAATGGTGGCTAGGGTTCTTGATGAGAGAGAAGAGAGAAAAGTGATGAAGACAAAGTGATTTTTAGGTCACCAAAGGCCTCTTGGCCGTGGACTTCAAGTGGGGTGCAAGGTGGGCACCTTGCTTGGCTTCATCCAAGCCATTGGATGAATCAAAGGCTAAGATTAAGCCTTGGTGAGCAAGCCTTCTTCTCATTGGTTAGTTCCCGGTGACTCACATGGCTTAGTCACACTGCGTAATAAATGCTCACGAGTCACTAGTGAGTCACTGTTCTCGAAAGTTCTACAACTTACGGTGATTAATTAAGCTACCGATCTAACTTTCGCTAATTGTGGGTCCCGCAAAATATTTCCTGTCCATCATCACTAAAACATACCGACTAATAAAATAATATTATAATAATATAAAATTATTTTATTTGATGCTTAAATCCTAAAAATTAAAAGATTATTTTTAGTCTCATTTAGAATCGGGTTAAGTAAGATCCCCCAATTCTAAATAATCAAATAAGATTTTCCCCGGCCCAAAAATATTATTTTCCCGCTCGAGCAAATCGCACAAAAAGTTCATATAAAATCACGTACGGTATTTTCTCGGCATTAAATCAAGAAGAAAACAATTAAAAACAGACAAAAACAGAGAAAACAAGATGCGTTCGGGACGTAACGGTCATTTTCCCGTTTTTTCCCACAACGTAGGTAATCGTCCAAAACGTTCAAATAAAATATCCAGCAAAGATTATTTAGTCAGTATATCTTTCAGAAAAATTAATACAAGAGCTTCGTAAAATTTTTTATTTTACCGTCTCAAGCAAACTACGTAAAACGATCAAATAAAATTTGAACCTGTATTATCGTAGTTGTTTTCATACAAAATTCAAGAACAGAAAAATAGGGACACATCGGTCATTCATACCAAAGCATGAAAAACAGAAAACAGTACATTCAGAATATTTTCTAAAAATTGGGGCGTTACAATACCAGGAACAAGTCCTATCTCAATACCACTCTATAGAATGTCCCCATTGGAGTTAAGTGAATTTAAGAAACAAATAGAGGAACTTCTGGCCAAGAAATTTATTCGGCCTAGTGTATCACCCTGGGGAGCCCTTGTGTTTTTTGGAAAGAAAAAAGATGGAAGTTTACGATTGTGTGTGGATTATAGACAATTGAATAAAGTGATCATTAAAAATAAATACTCACTTCCAAGAAATGATGATTTGTTGGATCAACCTAGGGGAGCATCGATATTTTCTAAGATAGATTTGAGATCAAGATACCATCAAATTAGAATTAAGCCAAAGGACATTCCTAAAACTCCTTTTAGAACTAAATATGGACACTATGAATATCTAATTATACCTTTTGGATTGACCAATACCCCACCAGTATTTATGAATTACACGAATCACATTTTTCGACCTTATTTGGACCAATTTGTTGTTGTTTTCATAAATGATATTCTCATTTAATCGAAAAAAACAAAAGAACATGAACAACATCTTAGACAGGTCATTCAAATCTTACAAGAAAAATAATTGTTTACTAAGTTAGAAAAATGTGAATTTGATAACTGTCGAGACTACCAAATTTAGATCAATTTATAACCAGTTTATCAAAATTACTTGCAGCATAAGGTAAAACCAGGTCAAGCCCACAAATCACTCTAATTATGATCATGAAATCAAATTAAGATGTTAGTAAACAGGGGAAAATGGGTTTGTAAGATCAAATAATAGAAACAGAAAGCAATTAAAAAAGAGAAAACAAAATTAATTAAGAAATAACCAATCTAAGAGAATTATCCAATCTTGATTTTAAACCATCCTTGATTACTATAGTCCATTCAATTATCAATCGAATCCTTGGCTTTAGATCATATCAAGATGCCTCAAAATGATCCATGGATCTTCTACTAGATACGCATCCATAATTTAATTAATTAAGGTTAGACAAATTAAGCATCCATCAAAAAATCCAAATTAACTTAAAAACCAAGATCCAACCAAGCTAAACAATTTATCAAATACCTTTGATGCCTTCTTCAGTCTATGGAATCCTCTCTTAGCACATGATAATTACGCAATTAAAATATAAAAATCCCAATCAAATTAAGCATTCAATCAGAATCAAACAAAGATAAGAAAAAGAAGAAAAACTTGATTTATAATCGAAGGTATAACAATTAAAACAGAATCTCAAGATTAAACATCAAGAATGTTAATCCCTTGAATTGATTAAAGGTTTTACCCCTCCATGAATGGGAGGGAAGAACTCAGAAAAAAAAGAGAACAAAATGAAAACCTAAAGAGAAGAGAGAAAACTTTAAGAAGAAGAATCAAGTAAGAATGGCTAGGGCTTCTATCTATCTCGGGTTTCCTATTTATAAAAAAATAACTGACTTTAAAAATAAGAATCCTAATTTTCCCTAAGTTAAAGTTAACCTCTACCTCTTAGCTTTCCTTGACAACTGAAATAACTTGATTTGGACTTTAGATGAGAGAGTTATGCTCAATTCACTCTTAATAGGTCTTTGATCCCTTCAGCAGACTTCACAGGGATAAATTGTCATCAAAATGTTGTAGTTTCAATTCATAGTCTCATAATAGTTTGAGTTTTGTGTGTAAGCTTTCCAATGCCACTAGTTTCAAGTCCATATCTCACCTACGACCCAAGTTATTGACCAATTAGTGTATGATCCTCGGGTTCTAGTGACAACACCGTGTTTTGACTTCGTGACCTAATCTGACCTAGTAGACATTTTATTCAAACTTCAAGCTTTGCATCAAAGTTGTAGAGATTTCTCTTACCTTACCTACAAAGTAAAATTCATAATTTTTAGATATCTAGAACTCAAGATATGGACGAAATACAGAAATAATGTAAAATCCTAATAATGTTAGAAAAATTAATTAAGCCTAATTTGAGCCTAAACTTATAAATTATGGCCAAAACCAATCAATTAAGCATATAAGAGGTCCAAACTAAAAATGAGGATTAACTAATGTATGAAAATCGTATTTATTAAATTTTCCCTCACTTAGCTTTTGCATATCTCGGTTAAACTAAAGATTCAAACTAAGGGACAAGAAACACAAAAACTCAAAAACTAAAACTCAAAGAGATTCACTTTCTAATGACATTCAAGAATGTAAAAGTTTGTAAGCAAGAAGAGCAAGAAAAGATTCATTGAATCAAAATATTCATGAGGTAAACATTTCTTCACATCTCAAACCAACAAGCAAGGTAGCTTCAAATTGAAAAACATGAATTAAGAATGATAGATCCTCACAAGATACACTCTCAATCCCTTAAGTGTTTAAAAGGTAGGTATTTCACTTAATTCAACTCATGAAAATTATACTATCATAAGCCTGCTTATCTTCTGCTTCTGCACTATCCAAACCACATGCACCAAAAAATCAAGAGAACTTTATTCAAGGTTGTGATGGGGACAAGGTAAGGGAAGAAAGCAATATGGATATGACGAGCTAAATACCTAAGAGAATAAAAGAGCATTGGGGAGGAACTCAATTAACAAGCATGAAATTTCACCCTCCAATTTCATATAATTCACATTCTCTTTATATATGCCTTCTCTTATTATTATTTTTTTTAATTTTTTTTCGATTTCGATTTCTTTTCTTTCACAACCCTCTTGCATTTATTCTTTTTCTTTTCATTTTTATTTTCTTCTTTTTTTTTCAATTGGCTCTTTTTTTTTCTTTCACTAAACATTTTGTATATTGCATATTAATTTGCACAACCCCCCACACTTGAACTATTAATTACCCACAAGTAAAAGAGCTTATCCAATAAAAATGAACCAATGCTCTCTTATTCCCTAAAGTAAGATAAAAACATGATTTTTCACATAAGATATGTAATGAGCTAAGACAAAGGATAGGTAAATAGGCTCAAGAGGGTTAATCAAAGGAAAATGTGCAAGGTTGGCTATTTGGCCAAAGTAGTTAATCATAAAGAAGGCCTTAATCATGTTCATGCATGCAAGTGAAAAGTGTAGCCTAAAAAAGAATTAAAGCAAGTTATAGAGTGATCAATTGCCATGAGTGAAAATAACACAAGAAAGAAGAGAATGATACAAATATTAAATCCATCCATTAATAGGCTCAAAATCTCATAAAGTATGTATCTATCAAACTCAATCCACCAATCAAACATCCAAAACCAAGCATGTAAAATTCAAGAAGGAAGAAAATTTATTCAATCATGTTATGAACCTTGAATTTTAATTGCTTCAAACTCAAATCTTAAAACATCAACGGAAAGCAATTAAAAACACACATTTTCTTTCTTTAAAAACAGAAAACAAAATTAAAAATAAAAATAGAAGTAAAATCGAAAAACATAAACGAAGCAAAAAAGTAAGAGAAACAAAGAAAATCAACAACAAAAAATAAAAATAGCAAAAATTAGCAACAAAAAATTAAAAATAGAAACAAAAAATAGAATTAGAAACAATAAAACAAAAATAGCAGAAAATAGTAAAAAATAGAAAATAAAAATGAAATTAAACATAGAAAATAGAAATAAAACAGAAAACAAAATTAAAATAGAAAACAAAATGTAAATTCCTCATTCACACTTAAATTCTATATTGTCTGTAATGTAAAGCGCAAAAGAAAATAGCATCCCTCAATGAACATCAATTAATCTAAGACAAGTAAAATAAAAGAGAGAGAATAAACATCCTTATCAAGTGAAGAGACTTCCACCGGGGTCCCATTGCTTGAAATGTAGTGACCAAGTTAAGCTTGAAGCATAAGAGCTTCCACCAGGGTCCCACTTGGGGAAATAGGTTTGTCTCAATGGTTTAATATGTTAAGTTTTGATGATGATAAATACAAGACAAAAAGAATGATGCTTATGCTTGATAGATGTGCTTTATAGATGACAAATACATCACAAAAGAATATTGATCATGTTACATATATGTGCTTAAAAGAGATATATTAGATCATGCATGATTATGTACTTTATTTAGTTATACTTCACTTAATAATTATGCAATGAGATATATGCAACATTCTTATATGCATGTTAGACTAACTTAAGTTATACATTTATAAATCCTACATATTAAGATATTAAGTTATAAATTTGAACTAACTATGCTTGTTTTAAGTGAGCAATACTTTATAAGATAGTCCTAGTACCAAGAGTAAGCATTGCAACTAGAAAGCAAAAGATCACAACTATGCTCAACTCAAGAAGAATGAGAATGATAAAGATGTTCTAAGCAATTTACAAGATTTGAAGAGAAGAAATTTGTGGAAGCTTGGATTACATTAAGAAGCCTAAGGACTAGAATTGGTATATTTTCCTTTTAGGTTTTCTCCTATGTAAAGATAAAGATTTTACAAAAAAGAGCTCAAATATGTTTTAAAGTCTTTAAAAATGGTTATTACATGTTTAAATGCCCAACAAACTATTTTTGGAAAGTTTATCTTGGTGGTAGTTCACAACTTTGAAAAATAGCCAAGTTTGTGTTTTGCAAAACTGACATTTGATTACTTTTTAATCATAACTTTCAAACTACTTTGAGTTTTATTGTGAAACTTATTGCATATGAAAATGAACTAAAATATCTTTCCAATGAGTGGTTATTTGCTTTAAACGGATAAGAAATGAAGAAGTTATGACTATTTAAAGTCAGTTTTCAAAAACAGCCAAGTTTGAGTTTTGAAAAAATGACATTTGATTACTCTTTTGATCATATCTTTCAAAATACTTTGAGTTTTGTTCTAAAACTTATTTCATTTGAAAATAGACTCAGATTTTTCCATTGAGTGGTCATTTGCTATAATCGGATAAGAAAATGAAGAAGTTATGACTTTTTAAAGTCAGCTTTCAAAACCAGAAATGATGTAATCGATTACACAAGTCCTGTAATCAATTACAACATTGACAGAAACCATGTAATCGATTACCAGAAGTGTATAATCGATTACAAAGTGCCCAGAAATGTTCCTAACGGCTATAAACAGCTAGTTTTCATAAAAAAATCATTTCTAAACACTACCAACTGCTATTTTATCACTTGGGCTCTATATATAAGTGTTATATGAATCTTATACTCCTCTTGAACACTTCATTTGATCCTTGAATCACCAAAATCATATTTTGAGCTCTTTATTGCAAAATCCTTCTATTCATTTGTTCTTCAATTTGTATTATCCACTCTTGAAAGAGTTTTCTATCATCTATACTTTGTTCTTCAAGTTATATATCTACTCTTGTGAGAGCTTCTATCCTTTCTATTCACCTTGAAATCATTGTAAGAGGGTAAGGTATCCCTCAAGAGAGAAAAGTGTGAGGTATCCCTTGTAGTGAGATTCAAACACAAAGGGTGAGGTATCCCAATGGTGTTGTGAGTGCTCTTGATTATAAAGGTCATCAAGCACCTATGAAGCTTGAAGAATTGGAGGCTCTAGTACAAGGGTGAGGTATCCCAATGCGTGAGGAGTGTTCTTATTTGTACAAAGGTTTTCCTAGCATCCGTGAAGTCTAGGAGATAGTGAAGAAAATCTCAAGTTAAGCTTGGGGACTGCATGTAGGCCACAAGTGGTTGGTGGCTGAACCAGGATAAATTCTTGAGTTTGATTCTCTCTTCCCTACACTCTTTAATTTCAGTATTTAGTGTAGTATATTTATCTATTGCATATCTTGTCATCTTGGTGATTTGATTCTATAAACTTGATATCTAGCTTATTTGCTTAATTTATCCTATAGCCCAAGTGGTATTTGTGAAATCACTAATAGTTGCACCTTTGTTAAACTTATTCCACTGCATTTATTAATTGAGTTATTCAAAATGCTTAATTTCTCAAAGGTGTTTTAAAATTTGTAATCACCCAATTCACCCCCTCTTGAGTGATGGTTGCCATGGCTAACACCACCGACCTTCCTTACTTCCCTTGGCTTTACCACTGGAATGCAATATGTTTAATTTATTAACTATATTTTCATTTGTTATGTTGGACCATGGTCCAAAAACAAAATCTACCACAGTAATGACCGTCATCTGGTGCTTGATCTATCGATAATTTTAGCTTTTAAATGCCTTTTATTTGATCTAATTGGACTCATATGTGCTCAATTGTTGACATTTAGCTAAGTTTCTGATTTAGACCTGTCTTTGGATGTTTATTGTGAAACTATGCTTAAATGTGGTTATAAACACTCATAAATGTATTGTGACTTTCAGGAGATCTATGAGTGATGGAGTCCATTGGCATTGAACCATTGAGAAGAGAGGTAAAGACTCAAGGAAATCAGTATCAACCCCTAGAAGCAAAAGAAGAAGGGCATTCATGAAGAATCAAGGTTGGATTTGAAGAAAGTAATAAACACAGCCCGTGTCAAATGACACGGGGTAGGCCATGTACGTCTCTGACTTCACGAGGAAAAATCAATTTTCTGCCCTGACCGAGAACACGGCCTGTGTCAAATGACACGGGGTGAGCCGTGTTCTTCTCTGACTTTGGAATTAGCTGGAGTTCTGTCACCAGAATCAGACACGGGTTAGGCCGTGTCATATGACATGGCCCGTGTCATCGGCTCAGAAGTTTAATTCGTGTTTTAATGCTAAATTAGGTATCAAAACCTATAAATAGGGTTGCTTAGAGTTCCTAAAGGAGGGTCTGGACTGGGAAACTGCCAAGAGGCTAAGGAGAAGACCAAGAACAAGGGAGAAGGAGATTGGATCAAAGATTGGAGTCTCGGGTTCGAGCAATCAGAGATTAATCATCCCCAACCTTTGGAAACTAGTTTGATCTTTAGTTTTCTTCTGCACTTCTATTCTTGACAATGTTGTTCTTTTGTTATTCTTTTGGTTTTGAATTTACCATGTGTTGCTAGTTTTCTTATATGGTTAAGGGAAGATGAAACCCTAGTTTTGATTATGTGATTCTTGCATATTTCTTTATTTCAATACAATTGTGTTTTTATTCATATGTTTCTATTCTTAATTTAGTATAAAGGTTTTTATACTCTTTGCCAATTTCAAAAGTGGTAAAACTAGGATTGCTATTCGCGGTTACGGTGGTAGGACTAGTGAGACATATGATCTAAGTAATTTAATCCCGGTGTGAGATTGGATCTTAGTGTGATTGATTTTCTAAATCTTAATGCAATTAATAAGTAGGTGTAAGAGCGGTTGCTTTACAAATAATTATTGATTAGGGATTGATTTGAGCGGTTGCTTAATATAACCAAAACTTAAGGAAAATAGAGAATTAGTCTCACAATCACATAAAAACATAATTGACCATGTTGGTATAAAAGATATGTGAGTTAGCATAATCATATAAATCTAGTGGTGGAATCCATCTCTTAACCATTGTCTTTTAATTGATTTTCCAAATTATATTTACTGTTTTTGTTTTGGATTCAATTTCTGTTTTTAATTTCAACAAACAAAACCCCCGTTTTATTGTTTATTGTTTTTGAGTGTTTAAATTAGGATTCAAATTATAGTGTTAATTGAATTAGTTCTCTGTGGATCGACCCTTGCTAACTACAACTGGTTGCAAGGTTTTTATTTTTGGTGGAACTTGGCAATTGATTTTCATTCTAAATTTTAATCACAATCCACACCACACCAAATTTTGGCGCCGTTGCAGGGGAACTAATTGTTCAATTACGCTATTAGTTTTTTTCCTATTTTTTCACTCTTTTTTTATTTCATTTTTTTTAATTCTCTTCTTCCTCCTTTCCGATTATTTTGCAGGTGTTCATGTCCAGTGGTGACGTAAACGAGCAATTGAGGAACCTAAGGCATTACTTTGAACAAGTTAGCTCACAGTTTCCTCTTCAATTCACACTTGCTGACATCGAAGCTGCCCGCCACATAGATCTATCAAATTCTGAGATATCTGAGGAGACACCTGAAGAAGTGGTGATGACAAAATCTACTCTAAGGACGTTGAGTGCTCCAAATGTAGATCAACAGCCTCTATGCATAGAAATTCCAGTAAATGAGGAGGCATTTGAGTTGAAGTCTAGCTTGATCCATCTTTTACCATATTTCAATGGATTAGCCAGAGAGGACCCTAATAAGCACCTGAAGGAGATCCATGTGGTGTGCTCTAGCATGAAGCCTGCAAGAATTCCAGTGGATCAAGTCAAGCTAAGGGCATTCTTATTCTCTTTGAAAGATTCTGCAAATGAGTGGCTATACTACTTGCCACCCGGATCCATCCAAACATGGCAGGATATGGCTCGAGCTTTCCTAGACAGATATTTCCCTACCTCAAAGGTCGCAACCATCTGAAAAGAAATCTGCGGCATCCAACAAAAGCATGGGGAATCACTTCATGATTACTGGGAGCGGTTTAAGAGGCTATATGCTAGTTGCCCTCAACATCAAATTAGTGAACAACTTTTGATTCAGTACTTCTATGAGGGTCTGCTAGTGATGGATCGTAATATGATTGATGCTGCTAGTGGAGGAGCATTGGTTAATAAGACTCCTCAAGACGCCAGGAATTTGATCTCAAGAATGGTTGCGAACACTCAACAATTTTTTACTCGAAATGACACTGGAGTGCGAGCAGTAAAAGAGGTAGAAATAGTCAATCTGCAACAACAAATGACCAAGTTGACTGCCATGGTTCAGCGGTTAATGGACAATGGAAAAGCAGCAGTGAATGCTTGTGGGATTTGTTGCTCTTCAGGACATCCCACTGATATATGTCCCACTCTTCAAGAGGACCCAAATAAGGAGGTAAAAATAGTAAGGGGATATTCTGGACCTTCTAACAACTACAACCCCTACTCGAACTCATATAATATGGGGTGGAAGGATCATCCTAACTTGAGTTATGGAAAGTAGCCTCAAAATTAACCTTTACCCTATGGACCTCCAGGATTTCAGCAGAGGCAAGCACCTTTTCTTCCAAGGCATTAACAAGTTCAAGCTCCTAGGCAATCTGAGCCTTCACTAGAGGAGTTGGTGAAGCAAATGGCCCCTAATAATATTCGATTTCAGCAAGAGATAAAGGCCACCATTCATAACTTGCAGAACCAAGTGGGCAATTGGCCACAGAGATCAGCAAGGTTCAGAGCCAACTTTCTGGGAGACTTCCCTCACAACCAGATGTGAATCCGAGGGCAAATGTAAGTGCTGTCATATTGCGAAGTGTAAAGAGGTTAGATGAACTTCCATCTCTCCCACAAGCTACTAAAGAGAAAGAGCAAGAGCCTAAGGAGGTAAATGAAGAGCGGCAACACTCCAAGGCCCCCAAGGTAAGTATCCCTGAACTACATCCTAGGCATATCACTAAGGCTCCATTCCCTAGTCATATAGTGAAGAGCAAGAAAGATGAGGGTGAAAAGCATAGAGATGTTCTTGAGACTTTCAAGAAAGTGGAAGTCAATATTCTTTTGCTGGATGCAATTAAGCAAATCCCAAAATATGCCAAGTTTCTTAAGGAAGCATGCACCCAGAGGAGGCGGCTGAAGGGTGATGAGAGAATTAATATGAACCAAAATATTTTAGCCCTCATTCAACCTATGCCTCAGAAATGCAAAGATCCAGGGACTTTTACCATTCCATGTGCTATAGGCAATTATAGATTTGAGCATGCTGTGCTAGATTTAGGTGCTTCTATTAATATAATGCCCATGTCTATTTTTCACTCTCTTGGACTTGGCCCTTTGCACTCTACAGGTATAGTGATCCAGTTGGCTAATAGGAGCACTGCGCGTCCAGCTGGGTTGATTGAAGATGTGTTAGTGAAGGTTGATGAGCTCATCTTTCCTGCAGATTTCTATGTTCTGGAGATGGAAGGGGAGTCTCCATCCAACAAGGCTCCACTCATTCTAGGGAGGCCATTCCTCAAAACAGCGAGGACCAAAATAGATGTGCATGCAGGAACTCTATCCATGGAGTTTGGAGACTCAATTGTTCAGTTTAATATTTTTGATGCTATGAAGCATCCCGTGGAGGAGCATTCTGTTTTTCATATTGATTTACTTGCTGAATTAGTTGAGGAAACTTATGATGAATTGTGTGCTGAATTTCCTGATCTTATTGGTTTCAATGATTCTATCCTTAGCAATGCATGTGCTGATTGTGATGGTGATATGACTTGTGCTATTTGTGCTGAGATTTCTGTATACTTGAGAGCTGATGATCATGTTCATGCAGCAACTAATAATATTGAAGGATCTATCAATAATGACCATGACATAGTTGCAGAATTTAAGACACAAAGGGAGATAGAGCTGAAGTCGTTATACGAACATTGGAAGTATGCATACTCAGTGAATGATAAACAACATTCTGTTTTCGTGGCCAAGAACCTCCTTGCTAAACAGGAGGAGAGATTGCTACAAATTTTGAAGGGGCATAAGAAAGCTTGGGATCCAAGTGATAGCGCTTTAGTGAATTCCAAAGAAATTAAGGAGAACCAATGGGACCCCAACAATGAAAACTCTCATGCTACTTCAAGTTTAACTTGGTCATTACACTTCAAGATATGGGACCCTGGTGACTGTTCTCATGATGTTTCAAACAGTGGAGATCTCCTCATTTGATAAGGACGTTTCTTCTCTCTTTCTTTTATTTTACTTGTCCTGGATTAATTGATGATTATTTTCTTTTGAGCTTTACATTGAGGACAATGTAGAATTTAAGTGTGGGGGAGGAGTTTACATTCTATTTTCTGTTTTAATTTTTATTTGATTAAAAAAAGTGTGTTTTTGATTAAATTCCAATGATGTTTTGAGATTTCTGAAGTTTGAGTTTGAAGCAAGTGAAATTCAGGGTTATGATTTACAAATTTCTTCTTCCGTCTTGAATTTGACATGCTTGGCTTTGGATATTTGATTGGTGGATTGAGATTGATAGATGCATACCTTGTGAGATTTTGAGCCTATTGATGGATGAATTTAACATTTATGTCATTCTCCTTTTTCTTGTGTGATTTTCACTCATGTCATTTGATCACTCTAGAACTTGCTTTGATTCTTTTTGAGGCTACATTTTCACTTGCATGCATAAACATGATTGAGGCCTTCTTTCTTCTTTCTTGAGTAACTACTTTGGCCAAATAGCTAACCTTGCATCATTTTCCTTTGATTAACCCCTTGAGCCTATTGCCTATTCTTTGTCTTAGCTCATTATATGCCTTATGTGAAAAATCATGATTTCACCTTACCTTAGGGAATGGGAGAATATTGGTTCATTTTCATTGGAGGAGCTTTTTTGCTTGTGGGCAATGTGTAGTACAAGTGTGGGGGTTGTGTTCTTGATGTACAATATGCAAAGTGTTGGTTGAAAAAAAAAATACAAAGAAAAAGAATCATTGCAAGAAAGGTTGTAAAAGGAAAGAAAGAAAAAGGAAAGGAATATGTGAAGAGAATGTGCATTATATAGAATTAGGGAAAAAATTTCATGCTTGTTATTTGTCATTTAAGTTCCTCCCCAATATTCTTTTATTCTCTTTGGTATTTATCTTGCCATATCCATATTATTTCCTTCCATTACCTTGGCCCCATTACAACCTTGAATAAAGTCCTCTTGATTTGTGTATGCATGTGTTTGAGTAGTGGAGAAGTAGAAGATAAGCAAGCTTATGGTAGTGCATTTTTCATGGGCTGAATTGAGTGAAATACCTACCTTGTAAACACTTGAGAGATTGAGAGTGTATCTTGTGAGGATCTATCATTCTTGATTCATGCTTTTCAAATTGAAGATACCTTGCTTGTTAGTTTGAGATGTGAAGATTTGTTATCCCTTGAATGTTTTCACCCTTTGAATCTTTTCTTGCTCTTCTTGCTTACAATCTTTTGCCTTTCTTGAATATCATTGGAAATTGAGTCTTTTTAAGCTTTTGAATTTATTTTGTTTTTCCTTGTTCCCTGGTTCAGTCTTATGTTTTGCCCAGGAGTGAAAAAGGCTAAGTGTGGGGGTATTTGATCTATCGATAATTTCAGCTCTTAAATGCCTTTTGTTTGATCTAATTGGACTCCATATGTGCTTAATTGTTGACATTTAGCTAAGTTTCTGATTTAGAGCTGTCTTTAGATGTTTATTGTGAAACTATGCTTAAATGTGGTTATAAACACTTATAAATGTATTGTGACTTTTAGGAGATCTATGAGTGATGGAGTCCATTGGCATTGAACCATTGAGAAGAGAGTTAAAGACTCAAGGAAATTAGTATCAACCCTTAGAAGCAAAAGAAGAAGGGCATTCATGAAGAATCAAGATTAGATTTGAAGAAAGTAATAAACACGGCCTATGTCAAATGACACGGGGTAGGCCGTGTACGTCTCTTACTTCACGAGAAAAAATCAATTTTCAGCCCTGACTGAGAACACGACCCGTGTCAAATGACACGGGTGTTCATCTTTGACTTTGGAATTAGCTGGAGTTCTGTCACCAGAATCAGACACGGGTTAGGCCGTGTCATATGACACGGCCCGTGTCATCAGCTCAGAAGTTTAATTCCGTGTTTTAATGCTAAATTAGGTATCAAAACCTATAAATAGGGTTGCTTAGAGTTCCTAAAGGAGGGTTTGGACTGGGAAACTGCCAAGAGGCTAAGGAGAAGACCAAGAACAATGGAGAAGGAGATTGGATCGAAGATTGGAGTCTCAGGTTCGAGCAATCAGAGATTAATCATCCCCAACCTTTGGAAACTAGTTTGATCTTTAGTTTTCTTCTGCACTTCTATTCTTGACAATGTTGTTCTTCTGTTATTCTTTTGGTTTTGAATTTGCCATGTGTGGCTAGTTTTCTTATATGGTTAAGGGAAGATGAAACCCTAGTTTTGATTATGTGATTCTTGCATATTTCTTTATATCAATACAATTATGTTTTTATTCATATGTTTCTGTTCTTAATTTAGTATAAAGGTTTTTATACTCTTTGCCAATTTCAAAAGTGGTAAAACTAGGATTGCTATCTTGTGATTTGCGGTGATAGGACTAGTGAGACATATGATCTAAGTAATTTAATCCCGGTGTGAGATTGGATCTTAGTGTGATTGGTTTTCTAAATCTTAATGCAATTAATAAGTAGGTGTAAGAGCGGTTGCTTTACAAATAATTATTGATTAGGGATTGATTTGAGCGGTTGCTTAATTAACCAAAACTTAAGGAAAATAGAGAATTAGTCTCACAATCACATAAAAACATAATTGACCATGTTGGTATAAAGGATATGTGGGTTAGCATAATCATATAAATCTAGTGGTGGATTCCATCTCTTAACCATTGTCTTTTAATTAATTTTCCAAATTATATTTACTGTTTTTGTTTTGGATTCAATTTCTGTTTTTAATTTCAACAAACAAAACCCCCGTTTTATTGTTTACTGTTTTTGAGTGTTTAAATTAGGATTCAAATTATAGTGTTAATTGAATTAGTTCTTTGTGGATCAACCCTTGCTAACTACAACTGGTTGCAAGGTTTTTATTTTTGGTGTAACTTGGCAACTGATTTTCATTCTAAATTTTAATCACAATCCACACCACACCAAATTTTGGTGCCGTTGCAGGGGAACTAATTGTTCAATTGCGCTATTAGTTTGTTTCCTATTTTTTCACTCTCTTTTTATTTTATTTTATTTTAATTCTCTTCTTCCTCCTTTCCGACTATTTTGCAGGTGTTCATGTCCAGTGGTGACATAAAGGAGCAATTGAGGAACCTAAGGCATTACTTTGAACAAGTTAGCTCACGGTTTCCTCTTCAATTCACACCTGCTAACATCGAAGCTGCCCGCCACATAGATCTATCAAATTTTGAGATATCTGAGGAGACACCTGAAGAAGTGGTGATGACAGAATCTATTCTAAGGACGTTGGGTGCTCCAAATGTAGATCAACAACCTTTATGCATAGAAATTCCAGTAAATGAGGAGGCATTTGAGTTGAAGTCTGGCTTGATCCATCTTTTACCATCTTTCAATGGATTAGCCGGAGAGGACCCCAACAAGCACCTGAAGAAGATCCATGTGGTGTGCTCTAGCATGAAGCCTGCAAGAATTCCAGTGGATCAAGTCAAGCTAAGGGCATTCCCATTCTCTTTGAAAGATTCTGCAAAGGAGTGGCTATACTACTTGCCACCCGGATCCATCCAAACATGGTAGGATATGGCTCGAGCTTTCCTAGACAAATATTTCCCTGCCTCAAAGGCCGCAACCATCCGAAAAGAAATCTGCGGCATCCAGCAAAGGCATGGGGAATCACTTCATGATTACTGGGAGCGGTTTAAGAGGCTATGTTCTAGTTGCCCTCAACATCAAATTAGTGAACAACTTTTGATTCAGTACTTCTATGAGGGTCTGCTAGTGATGGATCGTAATATGATTGATGCTGCTAGTGGAGGAGCATTGGTTGATAAGACTCCTCAATAGGCCAGGGAATTTGATCTCAAGAATGGCTGAGAACACTCAACAATTTTTCACTCGAAATGACACTGGAGTACGAGCAGTAAAAGAGGTAGAAACGGTCAATCTGCAACAACAAATGACCCAGTTGACTGCCATGGTTCAGCGGTTAATGGACAATGGAAAAGCAGCGGTGAATGCTTGTGGGATTTGTTGCTCTTCAGGACATCCCACTGATATGTGTCCCACTCTTCAAGAGGACACAAATGAGGAGGTAAAAATAGTAAGGGGATATTCTGGACCTTCTAACAACTACAACCCCTACTCGAACTCATATAATCCGGGGTGGAAGGATCATCCTAACTTGAGCTATGGGATGCAGCCCCAGAATCAACCTCTACCCTGTGAACCTCCAGGATTTCAGCAGAGGCAAGCACCTTTTCCTCCGAGGCATCAACAAGTTCAAGCTCCTAGGCAATCTGAGCCTTCACTAGAGGAGTTGGTGAAGCAAATGGCCACTAATAATATTCAGTTTCAGCAAG
Organism: Ormosia emarginata; assembly: GCA_029884605.1. NCBI lineage: Eukaryota > Viridiplantae > Streptophyta > Magnoliopsida > Fabales > Fabaceae > Ormosia > Ormosia emarginata. The sequence continues at coordinate 2,867,845 of JAQQTP010000082.1, read as the reverse complement.
AGACAAAGACCACCATTTATAACTTGCATAACCAAGTAGGGCAATTGGCCACAGAGATCAACAAGGTTCAGAGCCAACTTTCTGGGAGACTTCCCTCACAACCAGATGTGAATCCGAGGGCAAATGTAAGTGTTGTCATATTGCGAAGTGTAAAGAGGTTAGATGAACTTCCATCTCTCCCACAAGCTACTAAAGAGAAAGAGCAAGAGCCTAAGGAGGTAAATGAAGAGAGGCAACACTCCAAGGCCCCCAAGGTAAGTATCCCTGAACTACATCCTAGGCATATCACTAAGGCTCCATTCCCTAGTCATATAGTGAAGAGCAAGAAAGATGAGGGTGAAAAGCATAGAGATGTTCTTGAGACTTTCAAGAAAGTGGAAGTCAATATTCCTTTGCTGGATACAATTAAGCAAATCCCAAAATATGCCAAGTTTCTTAAGGAAGTATGCACCCAGAGGAGGCGGCTGAAGGGTGATGAGAGAATTAATATGAACTAAAATGTTTCAGCCCTCATTCAATCTATGCCTCAGAAATGCAAAGATCCAGGGACTTTTACCATTCCATGTGTTATAGGCAATTATAGATTTGAGCATGCCATGCTAGATTTAGGTGCTTCTATTAATATAATGCCCATGTCTATTTTTCACTCTCTTGGACTTGGCCTTTTGCACTCTACAGGTATAGTGATCCAGTTGGCTAATAGGAGCACTGCTCGTCTAGTTGGGTTGATTGAAGATGTTTTAGTGAAAGTTAATAAGTTCATCTTTCCTGCAGATTTCGTGAAGTCTAGGAGATAGTGAAGAAAATCTCAAGTTAAGCTTGGGGACTGGATGTAAGCCACAAGTGGTTGGTGGCTGAACCAAGATAAATTCTTGAGTTTGATTCTCTCTTCCCTACACTCTTTAATTTTAGTATTTAGTGTAATATATTTATCTATTGAATATCTTGTCATCTTGGTGATTTGATTCTATGAACTTGATATCTAGCTTATTTGCTTAATTTATCCAATAGCCCAAGTGGTATTTGTGAAGTCACTAATAGTTGCACCTTTGTTAAACTTATTTCGTTGCACTTATTAATTGAGTTATTCAAAATGCTTAATTTCTCAAAGGTGTTTTAAAATTTGTAATCACCCAATTCACCCCCCTCTTGGGTGATGGTTGCCATGGCTAACACCACTGACCTTCCTTAATTCCCTTGGCTTCACCACTGGAATGCAATATGTTTAATTTATCAATTATATTTTCATTGGTTATGTTGGACCATGGTCCAAGAACAAAATCTACCATAGTAATGACCGTCATCTGGTGCTCTTCTCCTTTCTTTGAAAATTCTTTAATGGCCTTCAACTGCATTGCCCTATGTGTTTCAGATTCTGCAACTACATCAAGAATATTACTGACAGACCTTTCAGTACCATCAGCTGATGTGTAATCTGTAGAAACATAATCATCACCTCTGAAGAATATAGAAATCTCTGCACAAATAACACATACAATATCACCATCACAATCAGTACATGAGTGACAATGAATAGAATCAGTAAAATCAGGAAATTCATCACACAACTCATCATAAGTTTCCTTAACTAAATTAGCAATTAAATTAATATGAAAAAAAAAATGCTCCTCCATGGGATGCTTCATAACATAAAAAATGTTAAACTGAACAAAAAGGTCTCCAAACTCCATGGATAGACTTCCTGCATGCACATCTATCTTGGTTCTTGCTATTTTGAGGAATGACCTCCCCAGAATGAGTGGAGCCTTGTTAGATAGTGACTCTATCTCCATCTCCAGAATATAAAAGTCAGCAAGAAAAATAAGTTCATTAACTCATACCAACACGTCTTCAATCAACCTGCCTGGATATGCATTGCTCTTATTGGCCAATTGAATCACAACACCTATAGCATGCAAATGACCAAGTCCAAGAGAATTAAAAATAGACATATGCATTACATTAATAGAAGCATCTAAATCTAGCATGACATGCTCAAATCTGTAATTGCCTATAACACATGGAATTATAAAAGTCCTTAAATCCTTGCATTTCTAAGGCATAGGCTGAATGAGGATTAAAACATTTTAACCCATACTGATTCTCTCATTATCTTTCATCCTTTTCCTCTGGGTGCATAATTCCTTAAGAAACTTGACATATTTTGGAATTTGTTTAATTGCATCCTGTAATAGAATATTGACTTCCATTTTCGTGAAAGTCTCAAGAAGGTCTCTGGTGCGTGCAAAAGATACACTAAGAGCAAGTGCACTCTATCGCCAAGTAATATAGGACTTTTGAGTCCAAGTTATCGATCCCACGAGGAATAAATGATAATTACTAAAATTGTAAAACTCTTATGTTATTTAGACAGTCGAAAGTATTTACAAGATCCAAATTAAAAATAGAAAACTAACAAAGAAAATAAAGAACAATTAAATAAAGAAAAGATAAACAAGATAGAGAGATGCTAGAGCATAAGGTTCACTTGAGTTTAATTATATAGATCTTCTTTCAAATATAAACAGGTAATTCTTTTTGCCAATATTCCCTTATTTGCTATTGAAACCCAATGGTCATGGTGAAACAATATTCTATTCTTAATTTAACCCACCTATTTGGTCATTTAGTTGAATTAATCAAGAATGCATTAAGCTTTTATTCAAGAGATGAATCAACATACCATTAATTCCATTGGTAGGAAAAATTGATGTTTGGTCATTCACCAATATAGTCCTAGGCTTAAAATATAGATCCACTCATTGAGTGCGGATGGTCACCGGTCAAACAATGAATTAATAAATGCCACAAGTGATCAAGTTATGACAAGAATAAAAGCAATATAATAAACCCATAAAGAAATTACCATTATTATATTAGAAATCAAACCCACATAATTATAAACTCAAGATCCCCCATAGCTCTAGCTATGAGTTTAGTTACACATAATAATTACAAACAAACTGAAAATATTATACAATCTCATAATAAGAAAATAAAATAAAAAAGAAAAACAAGAGAGAAAGAAAGATCAAAATCCCTTTACAGAGATTAAAAACTTCAAACCTTCAAGAAATTCTTCATTACAAATCTTCTTATATGAGAGAAAGTGAGAGAAAATAGAATTTAGAGAGTTTCGGACGTCTCCCCTCTCTCTCCTCTTCCGTCTGCTGCTGCGCTCTATTTATAGATTTTTCGAATGAACAGTGCTCACACGGCCGTGTCCTTTGGAGGCACGGCCGTGTCTAATTAAAATTCTCATACAGAAGCTTCCTGCCTTAGACACGGCCGTGTCTAGTGAGACACGGCCGTGTGAATGTGAGGCACGGCCCGTGTCTCATGACCTCATTGCTTACACACGTTTCTTAATCAGTAAGTCTTTGGAGACACGGCCGTGTGAATGTGAGACACGGCCGTGTCTCATGACCTCATTGCTTACGTAAGTTTCTTAATCAGTAAGTCTTTGGAGACACGGCCGTGTGAATGTTAGACACGGCCGTGCCTAGTGTAAAAATCTTCAAATAAGTTAGACATGGCCGTGTCTCATTGACAGAAGCTTTTCATGAGTTAGACACGGCCGTGTCTAACTCTTTAATAGCTCAAAACGTCATTTCTTGAATAAGTGCCCTTCATGAAAGTTGTAGATCTTTTTCTTAGCTTTCCAGGGACACCTAATTTGCTTCGTTTCGACCTATGTAGCTCAAGATATGCTTATTTTATTGCACAAAGGTCAAAAACTCTACAAATCTTAGCCGTATAAATTCTGAGCTCAACTCCATTGCAAAAGATCCATCCAAAGCTTCATAGAACCATGTCAAAACACCACTTTTGGACCTAAAAACATATAGGAAGACCAATCATGAGATATCAAGGATAAATAGATTAAATGTGACATAAATTCTAACATAAATCAATCAAAGCGCCACAATTCATCCAATTTAGGGCTATAAAATATAGACTTATCAACTCCCCCACACTTGAGCTTTGCTTGTCCTCAAGCAAAGAATAGGAATCAATAGCAAGATCAAACTTAGCAACCAGAAACATGAATCAAGGAAAATTCCATGATTAAAAAGTCCAAGTTCAGCAACCAAATTCAATCAATCAAGATCATTCAGCACTTAAAACGATAAGATTCTTTAGTCTAGCTTGCAACTTTTCTCTTCACCAAACAAATGGGATCACTCATCTTTCCATCGCTCAAGTGTTTAAGGACAAAGAGATCACTCAAATTTCTCGAGAAAAATGCAAAACCATAAGCTTGATTATCAATCTCATCTCCACTTCCAAGTTCACATACATAGCAAGAATCAAAAGGACTTCATCTGGTTGTAACGGGGCCAAGGGTAATAATGTAAGGTAGAAAAAAGATAAGTAAGGGTAAAGAATGCTAATAGATAAATCATTACAAGCAGAATCAGGTTGAAAAGTTGAATAGAGCATGATGCACAAAGATTTAACCAATTCTCAAATTCAACCTTGTATTTATTCTTCACTAATAATTCTTTTTCTTTTTCCTTCTTTCTCTTCATTTTTTTTAATATATATATATATATATATATATATATATATATATATATATATATATATATATATATATATATTTTTTTACTCTTTTTTTTTCAAACTATATATATATACCCTTGAAGATAAAACAACTTTTCAAGACTTTTAATGTCAACACATCGATGCTCCAAGAAGTTGGGTATTCAAAGAAATTATTTTCGTGCTCAAATGGGGCAACTAAGGGTTGTTTTATCAATTCAACTCTGAAAGTCAAGAAAGAATAAAGCCTAATTGCCTCAATCATATTCAAGTACGTATGTGAATCATTAAAGCCTCAACAAGATATCAAAGCAAGTTCTAGCATACATCAATCACGAGAAAACTCATTCCAGAAGAAAAATTCAATCATTAAAGCTCAAAACTCACTTTCTGTCTAAGTTGGTAAAGAAATCAGAAGCAAACAAACATGACTAATTCCCAACAGAGATGCTAAATTTCACTTTTCTTAATTGAATAGGATTGCTTCACACAAAATCATCTCATGATCATTGGATTCCCCTTTCAACAAATCTCTGTCAACATCGAATAAATCAAGCATTTGACACACAATTCCAACTTAATTATCAACATTACTCAAGTGTTCATCAGTTGTGTAAATTTTTATTATTATTATTTTCACAAAATACAGTACCCCCCACACTTAAGATAAACATTGTCCTCAATGTGGAAAAGAAAGAAATAAAGGGGGCAAAGAAAAGAGCAACACAACCCGATGAAGAGTGAGACAAAGGCCGTGCAGGAGGAGAAGCGCAAAAGTCAACGCACAACAGACCTAAAAATCACAAAACAAAAATGACAAAAATAACTAAAAAAAAAACAATAAGAAAGAAACACAAGTTGCCTCCTATGAAACGCTTGTTTAACGTCACGAGCCTGACGGTAGACTGATAAATCAAGGTGGCTTAAAGCAAGAAAAATAGGATGGCGCCTTCTTCTTTCAAAGGAATGACTCAATCCCTTGTTCATGACCTTGGAGGATCCTCTATAAACGTTTTGAGCTTGATAAGGACTTGGTTGATCTGGAAGTGCCTTGGCTCCGCTAGGCCATGGTGATTTTGATCGATCAACGGATGAATGGCAAATTTGTGAAAGAGCATGTATCATCGGAGGACCTTTATCTGTTTCACCATCTTGAGTTTCCGTAAGGTCAAAATCAACATTATATGATGGTGGAGGGTCTTTAATAGCTAAGACTTCTTGTTTCTTAGCTTGAACAAAATTGATAGGGGCATGAAGATTTGACATTGGGGAAGATTTAACCTCCTTGAAGACATTTATGGTCACATAATCTTCATCCACTCTCAAGAAAGCTCACCCCGTGGTACATCAATCATCAGCTCTCCCGAAGTTGCTAGAAAAATGGTCTTCCAAGAATGAGAGGAATATCGCATCCTCTTCCATATCTAGCACCACAAAATCAACTGGAAAAATGAATTTATCCACCTTCACTAAAACATCTTCCACCACACCACGAGGATAAGTAATGGATCTATCAGCCAACTGTAAAGAAATGTTGGTAGACTTTGGTTCCCGTGCATTCCCAATTTCTTAAACACGAGAAAGGCATCAAATTAATACTAGCACCCAAATCACATAATGCCTTATCAAAATAAGAAGTACCAATAGAGCAAGGAATAGTAAAACTCCCTGATCTTTTAATTTCGGGGTAACTTCTTTAAGAGAATGGCGAGCACTCCTCATTCAGACAAATCGTCTCAAATTCCTCAAGCTTGCGTTTCTTTGTAAGAATTTCCTTCAGGAACTTTGCATATTTGGGCATTTGAGAGATGGCTTCAACAAACGGAATGTTAATCTGCAGTTTCTTGAAAATCTCCAAGAATTTAGCAAATTCCTTATCTGGTTGATTGTTCTTGAGCCTCTGAGGAAATGGGATCTTAGCATATGGTGATGGTTCACATATTAAGCTTTGATCACGATTCTTCTTCGCCCTCTGCCATTTTGGTTCTTTCTTCTCATCTTCTTTTTCTTTGTTGTCAACTTGAATCGGGACATCTTCAGTTAAAACATCATTTTTCTTTTCCTCGATTCTTGATGAGCTAGGTGCTTCATTTGCCTTCTTATCTAAAGTTTTGCCACTTCTCAGGGTAATTGCATTGACTGTTCTCTCTGGATTAGTCTCAGTAGTACTAGGCAATGTCCCCGTTACTCTTCTTTGTCATCGAGTGGTCAATTGACCGATTTGAGTTTCCATGTTCTTCATTCGGCATCCGAATTTTGCATGTACTTCATTACCAATCTTCAAAGCTGGCTTCTCTGCAGTGCTTGGAAACCCGGAGGTGGTTGTGGAGCTCTCTCGCTGATTTTGTTGGTAGCCTTGTTGATTTCCCCATTTGAAATTAGGGTGGTCCCTCCAACCAGATTGTACGTGTTGGCATATGGATTGTACTGCTTGTCGGTTGGAATTGCCAACAAAATTTGCTGCTTCGTGCTCCGGGGCAAAAGGACTACCAACTTGACAGTTTGAACTTGTATGACCTTGCCCTCCACATACGCCACAAATAATAGGTGGGGCTGCACTATTTGTTACCATCAAAGTTTCCACCTTCTTTGTCAAAGCTTCCAATTGGCTTAGAATGGTAGTAGAAGCATCAACAAAGATGCACACCTACTGGTTTCTTAAGAATTTGGCGCTCATTTTGCCATTGATAACTATTTAGCGCCATTTCTTCAATCAATGCTTGACTTTCGAGGGTTTTCCTCCATATAGTACCTCCCGCAAAGAAGATCAATGAGGGAACGGTTTGCGAGACGACAAACCATTGTAAAAAGTCCGAACTCGCCGCCATACAGAAATCCATGATGTGGACATCTCCTCAATAACTCCTAAAAATGTTCTCATGCTTCATAGAGAGTATCCATTTCAAACTGTATAAAAGAAGAGAGATCATTCCTTAACTTAGCAGATTTAGAGGGAGGAAAATACTTAGCCATAAATTGTTGTGTCAATTGATCTCATGTAGTAATGGAACCCCTTGGTAGTGACATTAACCAATGACTCGCCCTGTCCCTGATAGAGAACGGAAAGAGTCACAATCTGATTGCATCATTTGTCACTCCATTGTATTTGATTGTATCACACAACCGCAAGAACCTGGCCAAGTCTTGATTTGGATCATCTCAAGGTAATCCACCGAACCGGACGGAGTTTTGAATCATGAGATCAATGCTTTGGTTTGATCTCAAAATTATTAGCCGCCACAAATGGTCTTATAATACTTCCTCCATACCCTTCAAGAAGGGGCATGTAGAGTACTCAAGCATGGTCCGCTCTCCGGGGATAGCTTGTTCGTCATGATTCCCCTCAATTACTTGGTCCTTCCATCCTTTATGTCTTCTTGTCATTGCAATTGCAATATGAGTTTGTTTCCTTAACTCAAGAAATGTTTTCTCAATTTCTGGATCAAATGTTAGATCAGGAAACTGAGAACGAGTGAGCATAAAAATGAGCAAATGATAAGTGTGAATGTTAGATCGCGTTACTCAATTTTTCTTTTTTTTTTCTTCTTTTTTTCTTTTTTTTTCTTTCTTTTTTTTTTTATAAGTAACAAACTAATTAAAAGAAATAAAAGTAAAATAAACAATTAAAAATAAAAATAACTAAAAATAAAAATAACAAAAGCGAAAATAAAATATTAACAAAGGTGTGGTAAAAACCAACCACCAAATATATATTAACTTGAATGGGGTAAGAACCAACCACCCAATATTAAATAGAAAGCGTAAATTAATAAATAAATAAATAAAAAAAAAAAGGCAGAAATTGTAAATAAAGAAAAATAAAGGCAGAAAGCGTAAATAAAGAAAAATAAAGGAAGAAAGCGTAAATATAAAAAAATAAAGGCTAAAAATAAAGCGTAAATAAATAAAACTTAAAATTAAATAAAATAAAAAAAACGAAAATAAAAAATAAAAAAAATAAAAAAAAAAAAAATAAAATAAAAATAAAAAAAAAAATAAAAAAAAAAAAAAAAAAATATAATAATAATATAATAATAATATAATATTATAATAATAAAATAAGAAATAAGAATAATAATAATAGACAAAAAACAGAGCACAATAATAAAAGTAAACAAAGCAAATATAATACAAATTATAAGAAAAATTTGTCTAAATTAACTAGAATTTTACGCCTCTAATATTACCAAAATTATTCCCCAAGAATCCGCTAGCTAAAAACTTGCACAAGCGTAAAAGATACACTAAGAAAGCAAGTCACTCTATCGCCAAGTAATATAAGACTTTTGAGTCCAAGTTATCGATCCCACGAGGAATAAATGATAATTACTAAAATTGTAAAACTCTTATGTTATTTAGACAATGAAAAAGTATTTGCAAGATCCAAATTAAAAATAGAAAACTAACAAAGAAAATAAAGAACAATTAAATAAAGAAAAGATAAACAAGATAGAGAGATGCTAGAGCATAAAGTTCACTTGAGTTTAATTATATAGATCTTCTTTCAAATATAAACAGGTAATTCTTTTTGCCAATATTCCCTTATTTGCTATTGAAACCCAATGGTCATGGTGAAACAATATTCTATTCTTAATTTAACCCACCTATTTGGTCATTTAGTTGAATTAATCAAGAATGCATTAAGCTTTTATTCAAGAGATGAATCAACATACCATTAATTCCATTGGTAGGAAAAATTGATGTTTGGTCATTCACCAATATAGTCCTAGGCTTAAAATATAGATCCACTCATTGAGTGCGGATGGTCACCTTGGTCAAACAATGAATTAATAAATGCCACAAGTGATCAGGTTATGACAAGAATAAAAGCAATATAATAAACCCATAAAGAAATTACCATTATTATATTAGAAATCAAACCCACATAATTATAAACTCAAGATCCCCCATAGCTCTAGCTATGAGTTTAGTTACACATAATAATTACAAACAAACTGAAAATATTATACAATCTCATAATAAGAAAATAAAATAAAAAAGAAAAACAAGAGAGAAAGAAAGATCAAAATCCCTTTACAGAGATTAAGAACTTCAAACCTTCAAGAAATTCTTCATTACAAATCTTCTTATATGAGAGAAAGTGAGAGAAAATAGAATTTAGAGAGTTTCGGACGTCTCCCCCTCTCTCCTCTTCTTTCCGTCTGCTGCTGCGCTCTATTTATAGATTTTTCGAATGAACAGTGCTCACACGGCCGTGTCCTTTTGAGGCACGGCCGTGTCTAATTAAAATTCTCATACAGAAGCTTCCCTTGCCTTAGACACGGTCGTATCTAGTGAGACACGGCCGTGTGAATGTGAGGCACAGCCGTGTCTCATGACCTCATTGCTTACACACGTTTCTTAATCAGTAAGTCTTTGGAGACACGGCCGTGTGAATGTGAGACACGGCCGTGTCTCATGACCTCATTGCTTACGTAAGTTTCTTAATCAGTAAGTCTTTGGAGACACGGCCGTGTGAATGTTAGACACGGCCGTGCCTAGTGTAAAAATCTTCAAATAAGTTAGACATGGCCGTGTCTCATTGACAGAAGCTTTTCATGAGTTAGACACGGCCGTGTCTAACTCTTTAATAGCTCAAAACGTCATTTCTTGAATAAGTGCCCTTCATGAAAGTTGTAGATCTTTTTCTTAGCTTTCCAGGGACACCTAATTTGCTTCGTTTCGACCTATGTAGCTCAAGATATGCTTATTTTATTGCACAAAGGTCAAAAACTCTACAAATCTTAGCCGTATAAATTCTGAGCTCAACTCCATTGCAAAAGATCCATCCAAAGCTTCATAGAACCATGTCAAAACACCACTTTTGGACCTAAAAACATATAGGAAGACCAATCATGAGATATCAAGGATAAATAGATTAAATGTGACATAAATTCTAACATAAATCAATCAAAGCGCCACAATTCATCCAATTTAGGGCTATAAAATATAGACTTATCAGTCTCTATCCTTCTCAGACGCATCTATCTTTCTGGTCTGAATGGCTCCCTGTGGAAAAGGGAAGGGCTACTATAGGCTTCTTATACTCATCAACAACCACTGATTTCTTCTTACTCTCAGATTTTTAGGTTAGATCATCATAAACTGATTTCTCAATTAATTCTTGGTTGCTTGTAGGTTGAGCTTCAGTTGGTGCTTGTACAGATTCTCTATATCTCAGTATAATAGCACTCACATTCCCCTTTGGATTGAGAATTATCTGTGAAGGAAGTTAGCCAGAACCTTGGGTCTGCAGCTTACTTAGTGAAGATGCCAATTGTCCAATTTGAGTTTCTAAATTCTGTATGGAGGTCCCTATCCTTCGTTGGAATTGAATATTGTTGGTGGCCATCTACTTCACCAAATCCTCAAATGAAGGCTCAAGTTTTGTGGCTGCTAGACTTGGTTGTTGCATAAGCTACTGGAATGGCGGCCTACTTGGTCCAGCATAAGGCTATTGAAACTGTAGTTGCCTAGGTGGTTACTTGAATTGCTGCTGGAATAGCTGCCTATACTGTTGTGGTTGATGCTGTAGTGAAGTTACATTGTTATACCGCAAATTTAGATGATCTCTCCACCCAGGGTTATATGTACTAGAGTATGAATCATATTTAGGCTGCTACTGTTGGTATTGGTTACAAAGAAAGACACTTGTTGCAACTATAAAGTGATCATGAAATGCAGAACCATCTTCCTAAAGTATAGGGCCTGCATCTGTGGGATGGGATGAACTAGAACAAATTCCACACACACTTGCAACTATTGATACAAGTAATTGTTGTCCCACTACTAATTGTCTCACCAAATAAGTCAGTTCATCAAGTCTATGCTCAATTATCTGTTAGTCAACATAAGACAATTGAACCTCACTGACTAATTTGGTTGAGGTAATGACTCGTGTGCCAAATGGTTAGGTATTTATTGCCATATTTGCTATTAAGTCTCTGGCAGCGATTGAAGTTTTATCAACTAATGCACATCTACTAGTTGCATTAATTATGCTCTTATCTATAAGTAACATGTAACGCCCTAGGATAGATATCTGGATATATCTAGGATATATAGAGATAAACAGTACTAGTCACGTCACTTTTACATAACTAACTACTAATATACCTATAACAACATTATAGATTATTGTAGCCAGCCTTGAGAGAATGCGAAAAAGTCTAACTTAAGTTTCTGTGCTGAAACTTATATCTGCTAAGGACACTTGAATTATGTTAATTCAAGTTTTTCAACTTCCAACAACTTTAGAATAAATACTAAGATTCATCTAAATTGTTGTTTCACATTTATTCTATTTTTTCATATCTGTTGGGGTTCAATCCGACATTAAAAGTACAACTAGTATGCCTAAAAATACCAAACTGACTCCAATTATTCTCAAATTTTAACTGCACCTTAGTTAACTCATTTGTGACTTAGAAACAAACTCTCTAGGTTTATTTCCTTGAGCTTAGAAATTTATGCTATTATCAGAGTCATTTTAAGCTACTTTTCAACTTCTGAGTTGCAAATAAGTGCCTAAACAAACTCAGTCTGTCACATAACTTATCTAACATGTTATACAAGTATAATAGTACCTCTGAGACCATATACAAGTCGAACATGTTTTCTCAGGATGTTACATAACAAGCCCTTATAGAAGTATTAGATCAACAACTGGTCACTAATTTGGTGGTGAGGATAGCTTGAGCACAACTTCTTGAACCTCTTCTAATACTTATGCAAAGTCTCTCCTGTCATCTATCTTATACCACATATGTCTTTTCTAATAGCAGCATCTCTAGATGCAGGGAAGAACTTCTCCAAGAATAGTTTCTTCATGTCATTCCAACACATTACACAACCTAGTGAAAAGTAATATAGCCAGTCCTTAGCAGCATCAGCAAGGGAGAAAAGGAATGTTCTCAGCTTAATGTGTTCCTCATGTATTCCTTGTGGCTTCATGGTTGAACAAACCACATGGAATTCCTTTAAATGGCTATGAGGGACCTCACCTATAAGACCATGAAACTTTGGCAACAAATGTATCAATCTTGATTTAAGTTCAAAGTCTGCATCAAGATCAGGATATTGAATCCCTAAAGGCTGGTAAGCAACATCAGGAGTAGCAAGTTCCTTAAGGGTCCTATTATGCATGTTATCACCCATAGTTGTAATATCAATTTTAAGCTTTCAAGTTCACTTTTAAATTTAATATCAAAATCAAGGTCAGATGTAATTCTTTCACTAAGCCTATAGCTCTAATAAGTGTATGCAATATTCTTTCAATGTTAGGATCAATATCAAGTAAGAAACTAGTGGAAGACCTAATCATGCAACATAGAAAACTAAAAAACACAAAACAAGCAAAATTGAATACACACTACTAAAAATCTACCAAAATAAATCTAGTTAACCTATCTAGAAATTTTTAAAAAATATGAGACCACCACATCATGAAAACTACACAAAAATGAAACTAAAAAATGTAATAAAAAATATTAAAAAAATTGAATAAGTGGTCTAAACGATAGAATTTGGGCAAAAGAGGGGGGGGCTCATAACACTATGAGCCTTATATATTAGGCTAATTTTCCTTCAAGTGACCAAGTTTCAACTCATTCTAGGAACGTTTGTCAGTACAAAATTCTGCAAAGTGACACGTAATCATCCGTTTTCACCTGAAAACTACCAAAACACAACAACACAGGGGTTAGTAAGGGATTAATAGTCAAATATACTCTCAATAAGATTGATCAAAATCATAGTGATCCACAAACACAGTGCCAAAAATTTGATAACTGCTGAGGCTACTAAATTAAATCAATTTATAACTAGTTTACAAAAATTACTTACAGCATAAGGTAACACCGAGTCGAGCCCACAGATCACTCTGATTGAAATCAAATTAAGATGTTAGTAAATAGGGGGAAAATTGGTTTGCAAGATCAAATAACAGAAACAGAAAGCAATTAAAGAAGAGAAAACAAAATTAAGAAATAACTATATGTCCATTCAATTATCAACTGAATCCTTGGCTTTAGATCATATCAAGACACCTCAAAATGATCCATGGATCTTCTACTAGATATGCATCCAGAATTCAATTAATTAAGGTTAGACAAATTAAGTATCCATCCAAAAACCCAAATTAACTTAAAAACCATGATTCAACCAAGCTAAACAATTCATCAAACACCTTTGATGCCTTGTTTACTCTCTAGAATCCTCTCTTAGCATATGATAATTATGCAATTAACATATAAAAATTTCAATTAAGTTAAGCATTCAATCAGAATCAAACAAAGAGAAGAAGAAGGAGATAAACTTGATTAATAACCGAAGGTATAATAATTAAAACAGAATCTCAAGATTAAACATCAAGAATGTTAATCCCTTGGATTGATTAAAAGTTCTACCCCTCCATGAATGGGAGGGAAGAACTTAGAAAAAGAAGAGAACAAAATGAAGACCTAAAGAGAAGAGAGAAAAGTTTAGGAAGAAGAATCAAGTAAGAGCGACTAGAGCTTCTATCTATCTCAGGTTCCCTATTTATAACAAAATAATTGACTTAAAAATTAAGAATCCTTATTTTTCCCTTAGTTAAAGTTAATCCTCTATCTCTTAGCTTTCCTTGGTCACCAAAATCACTTAATTTAGGCTTTAGATGAGAGAGTTATGCCCAATTCAATCTTATCAGGTCTCTGATCCCATCAGCCAACTTCACAAGGGTTAAATGCCAACAAAATGTTGTAGTTTCAATTTGTGGTCTTCATACAAGTTTGATATTTATGTGTAAACTTTCCAATGTCATTAGTTTCAGGTCCATATCACACCTACAACCCAAGTTATGGACCAATTAGTGCATGCTGCTCGGGTTCCAGTGACAACACAGTGTTCTGACTTCGTGGCCCAATTTGACCCACTAGACATCCGATTCAGACTTCGAGCTCTCATCAAAGTTATAAAATTTATAATTTTTAGATATCTAGAACTCAAGAAATTGCTGAAATACAAAAATAATGTAAAATCCTAATAATACTATAAAAATCAATTATGCCTAATTTGAGCCCAAACTTAGAAATTAAGGCTAAAACCAATCAAATTAAGTATATATGAGGTGCAAGAGACTAAATATGAAGGTTAACTAATATATGAAAATTGTGTTTATCAGAATTCTAGCTTCAAAAAGTAAAATTTTTAGGGCATGCAATATCACAAGGAGGAGTTTCAGTTGATCTTAGTAAAGTGGAAGTGATAATGTAATGGGAGAGACCTGCATCCATTATAGAAATTAGCAGTTTTCTAGGATTAACAAGATATTATAGGAGATTTATTAAGGGATTTTCTCAATTGATGTTACTTTTGACCAGATTAACTAGGAAGGAAAAGCCTTTTGAATGGACTGATGAATGTGAAATTTTTTTTCAAGAATTAAAAGTCAGGTTAACTACAACTCTTGTATTAATTATCCTTGATGATAAAGAAAAATTCACATTGTATAGTGATGCGTCCAAGATGGGTTTTGATATGTTTTGATGTAAAATGAGAGTAGTGGCTTATGCTTCAAGACAATTAAGATCACATGAGGAAAACTACCTAACCCATAATTTAGAATTAGCAGCACTGGTTTTTTCCTCGAAAATATGGAGGAATTATCTATATAAAATTAAATTTGAAGTATTCAAATTATCGATAAAATTAATCATAAGAGTTTGAAAATCTCTAAGATCAAATGAAACTTTGATCGTCAAACTTATCATGAGACAAAGAAGTTTATACCTAGATGGGTAGAATTTTTGAAAGAATGTGATTTTGAATTGAAATATCACCCAAGAAAAGTCAATGTGGTAGCTAATGCACTTAGCAGAAAGTCACTACATGTATCCTATTTGATGATTCAAGAATTTGAGCTGTTAGAGAAATTTTGAGATTTGAATCTCTCAATAACCCCGCAACCTAAAATTTTGTGCATGAGTCAAATAGAAATTATCAGTAAAATTAAATAACAAGTTAGGCAAAAATAGAACACTGTCCAATTTTTACAAATAATCAAAGATCAGGTTGCTCAAGGAAAATAAAGGGAATTTCAAGTGACAAATGACGAGACTGTCATGTATAAGGACAAATTGTGTCCTTGATTCTTAGGTCCATTCAAATTCTTAATTCTGGTATGTAAGATGAAAAAAGAAAGCTAGGTATTTAATGTCAAAAAGTTAAAATAGAACATCGAAGACCAACCACTCCGATACAAAGATTTGTGATGTGGCAATTTTTGTGATGTGATTGCTACAAACTCCTTGAAAGTAGGGTCAGTAGCTTATCAAATAGCTCTTCCACCCAGTCTATCAAATCTTCAAGATGTCTTCCATGTATCTCAGCTTAGAAAATATTGTTCAGATCCTTCTCATATCCTATCTAGTGAACCAGTGCAGTTAAGAAAAGATTTGACCTATCCCATTAGGCCTGTACATATTTTGGACACTTCTGATAAACAATTAAGAGGAAAAACAATCCCTTTGGTCTTGGTATTATGGAAGGATTAACAATAGAGAAGGCTACTTAGGAAAAGACAGAGGAAATGCAACAGAATTATCTAGAGTTATTCTCACCAGGTAAATTTTGAGGACAAAATTTGTTAAAAGGAAGGGAGATATGTAATATCCCTTCTAAATTAAATTCTTATATATGACAATATTTAATTTGTATTTTGTATTCATAGGACATACGTGTAATTTATTAAATTATTATTAAGGACGTACGTGAAATTAAAAATTTTTGCATACTGGGGACGTAGGAGGACATGTATTTTTGAAAATTTTTCCTTGGCATTCCAAGAAATTGAGATTCTTAGGTCCATTTCAAATTCTTAAGTGGAATTAAAAATTTTTGGTTACGAATTGAATTATGTATTTACAGTGAATCCAAAAGATTGACAAAAGATCTTTTAGAACGCTAAAAATTATGAAAAATATTTATGAGACATGTTAAATATAAATTAAGAAAAATTGAATAAAACAAAGCTCTAAAATCCTAAGTAATTATGCTAACTAATTTGGTAAGTAGTTTAGTTAGTTTGTGAAACTAGATTGATAACTAAGTTAGGTTAGTTTGGTTAGAGTAACTAAGTCATCATGAATCACCCATAAAGCAATGAAACCTAGACATTTGGTAGGTTTCTAATTGGTTAGAAACTTAGAGAAGTAACACTTGGTTCACTTTTGTTTGGTTGTTTAGAAAATATAAAAGGAAAATAATCGAAGAGAAAAAGAAAAAGATGAACACTCCATGAGCTAGGAGGTTCGGCCATGGTAGAGACAAGGAGGAAGAAGAGGACAAAAACCAAGAGAAAATTGGAAGAAAATAGAAATCTACAAGCTAGTGGAGGAACAAGAAGATTTGCAAGGGATCTAGATTATAATCAAGCTTCAAATCCTTCTTTGTTCAAGTTTCTTATAAGACCAAGAGGTAGGGAGTCATACTTTTGCTCCAAAGTTTCTTGAGTTGTTCTTATTTCTAAAAGTGTTCTAGTATGCTTTACATCATGTCTTTGAATCAAGAAGTCTTGTTTATAACTATTTTTGCTAGATTGGAACCCTAGGCTAGTAAGACTTAAGTTATGTTCTTGAGATTTTGTTTGGGTTTCTATGAATGATTATTGAAGAATAAGGTTTTGATGGAGAAAGAATCATAAGGATGATGTTAATTTTGAGGAAATATGGTTAAGAAATAAAGATTCAAGAACTAGGGTTTCATTCAATTTAATTTGGGAATTTTGGTCTAAACTTTGATTTAACGTGAAATTGATGCTAAAAATGGATTCTTGATGCTAGAAGTGATCTAAAAATGACAAGAATGAGAAGGAAATCTTCTTTGTCACAAAATGGTGAATTCGGCCAAGCATAATAATTAGAGTTAAATTTGCTTGTTGATGAATTGTATAGCATCTTATTGTTATAGTTATAGAAAATAAATAATATGAAATTTTATTGATGTTGAAATTGTGATTAAATGGTTGATGCCATAAAAGATGATCAAGTGAAATATGTTGATGACATATTTTGTGATTGAGTAATGGAAATTATCTTGAATGATTGATTATGTTAATATCACAAATTTTGAATTATTGATGTTGTTTTTGTGAAAGAATGATATTCAAGGTTGTGACAGTTCACTAATTGACATTGAGTCTAAAGATGTGACATCAATGTTTAAGAAAAAATGATGTAATGATTTTAAAGTCTATTAAGATTGGTTTGTGGGCACAGAGGAATTAAGTTGTCTTTGAGCACAACAAAATCCTAATAGAAAGTTTTAAATTGAAAGGACCCATTAAGGAGGTTCATGGGCACAGAGGAATTAAGTTGTCCTTAGGCACAGTGGAACTTAATGAGAAATCTCACATTGGGTCAAGTCCATTTAAGTTAGGGGACGCCCTAGAAAGTATGAGATCTCAATTAGGAAACTGGCCGATGTGAGCAAGAAGAGGAAAGTAATGTAAAATGGTTTATATTAATGTGATGGTTCTTATGTTTGATTATATTTAGTAATTAATTTTAAAGTATTAATATATAATTATGTATAATGTTTTGTATAGAAAGTATTTTCTACAGTGAATACAGCTGGACATGGCATAGTTCAAAATATATAATTTTCTTAACTGTGCGATTTTCCTACTGAGAATTTTAAGATTCTCACTCCTTATCTCTTATGTTCAGAGAAACAAGATGATGCGTATCACACTGTTGATTGATATTGATGCTCACTTGGTTTATCACCCTATGATAATCACATATTTTATACATTAATAAACTTATTTTTAGTTATTTACACTCTCTATGCAGTTAATTGATTGAGATTGGTCATGTTTTGTAATTTTGGGCTCAAATTGGACTTAATTGATTTTTTCTAGCATTAGTGAGATTTTATATTGTTTTTGTATTTTTCTCATATCTTGAGTTCTAGATGTTTGAAAATTATGTATCTTACCTTGTAGGAAAGATGAAAGAGAGCTCCACAACTTTCATGAGAGCTTTAGGGCTAATTCGGACATCTAGTTGAGCCAATTGGTCCTGGAAGTCGGAACATGGGTCCTGTTAGTGGAACTAAAGCAGTGTGCACTAATCAGGACATAACTTGGGCTATAGATGTGATATGGGCCTGAAAGGTGGCAATTGAAAGCTAAGACATATATCTCCATTTCATCTGAAGACCACTTTTCCAAACTACAACGTTTTGATGGAGTTTTTATCCCTTGAAGTCAGCCAATAGAATCAGAGACCCTTTGAGAATGATTTGTCCATAACTTGAGTTGTAGACCTCCAATTAACATGAGGTTTAGGTCTAATTGCTCATAAATGACCCATCTTTGATCCCCTCAGGTTTTTAATGATGTAAGTCCAAATTAAAGGTTAGTTATAGGGTTAGAGGGCAGAAATCTAAGGCACCTTTCATTTTACACATTTTTCACCTTCTTTTTAGACTTTTCTCTCTTCTTATTTCTTCTTCCTCAAGCTCATTCAAGGTGATGACTATGAAGAGCTAAACTTTTGTAATCAATTCAGAGATTCTTGAAGAAATTATGGTTTGTATTCTTGAGATCTTGGTTTTATTTTGTGTTTGAATTACATTTGGATTCCTTTTTTTTTTCTTCTTCTTCTTCTTCTTGATCATGAATGCAAGAATGATGATTCTGTTTATATTTGATTTGATTAGATCTTGATTTAAGATTGAGAATTGTGATGGGATTTAGGTTGATTGATTTGAATTAATCACGAATTTGTAGAGGTTAGGTTATTGATTTGTGCCTAGGTTAATTGAATTTAGAGATCAAATTAACATAGATCTAATATGAATTATGCGATTACAAATTTGTGTGTCAATTGTTAATTGAATTCTAGATGATTATCTAGTATGAATTCTAGATTTGATGCAGAGATTTCAATTGAATCTAAATTAACCATTCAAATGCATTTCAAATGTTTGTTGAAAGATCTATGATGGAATCAACCTAATTTCGAATAGGTTTCTGAATTGATTGTTCTTTTAATTGAATTTCTCACTTTAATTATGTTATTTACATATTCTGAGTTATCAAAGCCTTCCCCCAATCTTTGTTGCTTGATCTGATCAAATTGTATTTATAATCCTTAAAAGACGATCCAGTGTTGTTTCCTATGCTACAAGCCATAGGTATAACTCGATTACAATTTTGATTGAGTTCGACGCTCGGTCAGAATTTTGGCGTCGTTACCGGGGATCTCTAATTGTAATATGATCATATTAAATGACCACAGTAACTCTTGTTCTTACTAACAACTAACTCTTGTTAATCATTCTGCTGAACTGAATTGCATTCTACTATTTGGTTACTATTACATTGGCTTCTGTTACTATTGATCATTCTTTTGCAACCTTTATTGATAATTGCATTGCAAGATCTCCTTTTAAGTGTCATCCATTCATTTTGGACATGTTCCTAACTGTTTAACACTGTTTCATACCCAACTAGCACTTTTTCACCATTTTCTGATTTCTTCAGGTGCATGGGTAGACTAGTGTTGATCTAACTGTGGCGTTTGGAGCTGAGACTTGGTCCCCAAGGTTATATCATCATTTTGAGCAAGGTGATCCACTTAGGATCATCCCCTCGGATTTTAGCCAAATTTCATCACCTGATAGGGCTTTTGAGAAAACTGGTGATATAACAGTAATTTCAGTAATTATTTTGGTAACTTAGAATGACTTGAATTTTGGCTAGTTAATAGAAAAATATTCAATGATTAAGACCAATTAAATTGTTCGGATATCATTGGCTTTGTGTTTTTTGGCCAAATTCCATCATTTAGATAACTTTTTCAATTTTTGAAATATTTTTTTGCATGATAATTTTCTAAATCAGTGTAGTTTTCATTCTGTGGTGGTCCCATGATTTTTAAAATTCATTTGATGTGTTTTTTATTTTTTCTAGCCATTTCCGTAGTGTAGATTTAAATATTTTTGTGTTTTTGGCAGTTTGACACCTTTATAGCTCTAATTAGTGCATGACTAGGTCTAATCCTGATAACTTGTTTGATTTTGATCCTGAGATTGATAGGACTTTGCATAAGTTGATTAGAGCTCGTAGGCTAAGTGCAAGAATTGCTTCTAAACTTGATTTTGATCTTGAATTTGAGAGTGAACTTGAGATCTTAAGTAATTCTGAAACTATGGATGATAACATGCATAATAGGACCCTTAAGGAACTTGCTGCTCCTTATGTAACTTACCAGTCTTTGTGCATTCAATATCCTGATCTCAATGTTGATTTTGAGTTAAAATCTAGATTGATACACTTGTTGCCCAAGTTTCATGGTCTTGCAGGTGAACATCCCTATAAGCACCTAAAGGAGTTCCATGTGGTTTGTTCAACCATGAAGCTGCATGGGATCCCTAAGGAGCATATCAAGCTGAGGGCATTTCCTTTCCCACTTGTTGATGCAACCAAGGATTGGTTGTTTTATCTTTCACCAGGTTCAGTCATAAGTTGGAATGATATGAAGAAGTTGTTCTTGGAGAGATTCTTTCCTACCTCTAGAACTGCTACAATTAGGAAAGACATATGTGGCATCAGATAGATTTCAGGTGAAACTTTGCATGAATACTGGGAGAGATTCAAGAAGTTGTGTTCAAGCTATCCACACCACCAAATCAGTGATCAACTCTTAATTCAATATTTCTATGAGGGCTTGCTGCCAATGGACAGAAGTATGGTGGATGCTTCCTTTGAAGGAGTGTTAGTAGACAAGAGCCCTACTGCAGTAAGAGATTTGATAGCAAACATGATAGCAAACACCGAACAATTTGGTACACGGATCATTACCTCAACCAAAGGAGTTAATGAGGTTCAATTGTCTCATGTAAACCACCTGAGAATGGAACACACACTTGATGAATTAACTTTTTAGTGAGGTAGTTAGTAGTGGGATAACAACCACCCATGCAGATGGTTGTAACTGTGTGTGACATTTGCTCTTGTTTATTTCATCCTACTAATACATGCCCTACACTTCAGGATGGTGGTTCTGTTTTTGTAGATCAATCTGTTGCAGTAATTGGTATTTTTCTTAGTAGACCCCAATATCAACAGTCACAACAGCAACCTAGATATGATCCATTTTATAGTACTTATAACCCTGGCTGGAGGGACCATCCCAACCTAAGATATGGGAATTCTGGTCAGCAACAATAGCCCCACCAACAGCAACATCAATTTAGAAACCAAGCTGCAAGTCCTAACAACAAATACCAACCACCTACATTTAGACAGCAACAACCTGTGCAACAGTTTGTCCAAGCCACTCTAGCTGAGCCATCATTGGAAGATTTGATAAAACAAATGGCCACAAAAGTAGAATGACAATGCCACCATTTAGAATCTACAGACTCAGATTGGGTAGTTGGCAACTACTGTGAGTGAGTAGAAAAGTGAAGGGTCGAGCCAATTGCCTTCACAAACTGTCAATAACCCAAGAGGCAATGTAAGTGTCATTATTTTGAGAAATGTCAGAGAAGTTGATTGTCCTAGTCTACCATAACCAGAGCTACCAGTGCAGCAATCAGAAAGTGACCAGAAACAGCAAAATTCGTAAATAGGGTCACACAGTCCAAGCAGACAACACAAGTAGAAATGGAAAGAGAAGTCATAGAGACATTCAGGAAGGTCAAAATCAATATCCCCCTCCTTGATGCAATTAAGCAGATTCCTAAGTATGTCAAATTACTCAAGGAGTTGTGTACTCACAAGAGAAGACTTCAGGGTACTAAGAAGATTAGCATGGGAAGAAATGTTTCTATAATGATTCAGCCAAGCATGCCACAGAAATGTAAAGATCCTGGAACTTTCACAATCCCTTGCACATACGCAACTCCAAATTTGAATATGCAATGCTAGATTTTGGTGCTTCTATTAATGTTATGTCTATGTCATTTTATAAGTCTTTGAATAATGGCACTTTGCAACCCACTGGTATAGTGATTCAGTTGGCAAATAGGACCACTGCTCATCTTGCAAGAGTGTTGGAGTATGTGTTAGTTCGAGTGAATGAGCTAATTTTTCTAGTGGACTTCTACATTCTGGACATAGAAGATAAGTCTTCAATAAACCATGCTCCATTGATTATAGGCAGACCATTCCTCAAGATAACCAAGACCAAGATAGATGCGCATGCTGGCACCTTTTCTATGGAATTTGGCGACAATGTGGTATAATTTAACATTTTTGATACCATGAGACATCCCCTAGAGGAGCATTCAATTTTCCATGTTGACATGATTGAGATGCTGGTTGATGATGTTTATGCTGATATATATGCTAAATTCCCTGATATTACTGACTTTTTGGATTATGTTACTTGTGATACATGTGTTGGCTGTGATAATGTTTCATGTGTTGCATGTGCTAAGATTTATACAGTTATGAGTGATGATGCAGCTACTGACTTGACTGATGCAGCATGTGCAAATGAGAGTCCAAATTATGCTGAATTTAATGCTGCTGAGTTAGTTATTTCAAATAGCTTGCTACCTTCCATTGTGCAGCCCCCATCCTTAGAGTTGAAGACTTTTTCAGATCATCTTAAATATGCATATTTGGGAGATGGTGAGAAACTACCAGTGATTGTCGCTAAGAATCTGTAACCTAAACAAGAAGAAAAATTAATGCTGGTTTTGAGGCAGAATAAGCAGGCCATCAGATGGACACTTGCAGATATTCTTGGTATTAGTCCCTCCACATGCATGCATAGGATTTTATTAGAGGAGGGTACCAAACCAATGAGGTAGCCCCAAAGGAGATTGAACCCCCTGATTCGAGATGTGATGAAGAAGGAAGTTACCAAGCTATTGCAAGCTGACATTATTTATCCCATATCCGATAGTAAATAGGTGAGCCTCGTGCATGTTGTTCCAAAGAAATTTGAGGTCACAGTAGTTGCAAATCAGAATAATGAGCTTCTACCCATAAGAATTCAGAACAGTTGGCAGGTCTGCATTGATTATAGATGGCTTAACTAGGCTACCAGGAAAGATTATTTCCCATTGTCTTTCATTGATCAGATGTTGGAGAGGCTAGCTGGCAAGTCACATTACTGTTTCTTGGATGGATGTTCAGGCTATTTTTAGATTCATATATCCCCAAAAGACCAAAAGAAGACCACCTTCACCTACCCATTTGGCACATTTGTATACAAGAGATGCCCTTCAGTCTGTGCAACGCTTCGGGAACCTTTCAAAGGTGTATGATACGTATCTTTTCTGAATTTTTAGAGAGTTGCACGAATGTATTTTTGGATGATTTTACTATCTATGGCTCTTCCTTTGATGCATGTCTAGATAGTTTAGCTTGCGTTCTGTATAGATGCATTGAGACTAATGTGAATGCTTACATCATAGAACTCGTACCCATCAAGATTTTGATGATAACAAACTCAAGATGATGACCAAGTACAAATGGATGCAGATGCAAAGCTGATAAGTTTTTAGGTTTTAGGATCTTTATGTAAGAAGCTCTCTTGGTATCTCAAGTATTTTATTAAAAAAAGCTTTTTAAAAAATCAAATGGTTTTTCAATCTTGGATTATGAAAATCAAGTTTATTTCTTTTAAAAATCAAAGTGTTATTAAACACAATATGTTTCATGGTCATATGGGCTTAAATATGAATTCAAACATGTTTGTAATCCTTATCTTAAGTCTAGTAATCAGTTTATGGCTTCTTTGGAGGCTTGTAATTGATTACAATGACTTGGTAATCGATTACATCCATGCAGGAATTAGTTTTTCTGAAGTCAGTAACTTCATACTCAATTATATGAGGTTTGTAATCGATTACATTGCTTCCAGAGGCTTCGTAATCGATTACGTAAGGCTCGTAATCGATTACATATCTGACAGAGACCATGTAATCGATTACATTAAGTATGTAATCGATTATACACAGCCCAGAAAGACCAGTATACGTTTTAAGAACAATGTAATCGATTACATTGTTATTGTAATCGATTATAACAGGGCTGTAAGTGCACAAACGTGTTTTCTATAGCACTTAATGCTTTTATTAAATACCCTAACGACTCTTTTTCATAAAAGGGGTATATATGGACCTTCCTAGGTCATCTTTTACATAGAACACAGATTGAGAAACATCCTATCATTGCTTTTAATCTGAATTTCATCTTTCTCATCTTTTTGCTCTATTTTTCTAAATATTTGAGATATCTTAAGAGAGCTTGTTAGTTCTTCAATTTGTAATACATACTCTTTGAGAGAGTTTCCTTTTGTTTCATTCCTGATTGATTGTAACGAGGGTGAGGTATCCCTCAAGTGATTTTGTGAGGGTGAGGTATCTCTCAGGAATTTTGCAAGGGGTGAGATATCCCTGCTGTCGAGGCTTAAACACAAGGGTGAGGTATCTCAAGGTGTGAAGAGTGCTCAGGTTTGTAACGGTTGCAAGCACCTATTGAAGCTTGCATTAATAGTGGAAAAAATCTCGGGTGGTTTCTCGAGAACTGGACGTAAGTCACAAGTGGTTGGTGGCTGAACCAGGATAAACTCCAGTGTTTGCTTTTCTGAACCCTTACTATTTATATTTACTTTTAAATATTACAATATTGATCAAATAATTTTTTATTGGCTTGCTAATTTACTTGAATCCTTCTATCTTATTGGTTCGTTCATTTCCCTTAACAAATAGCTTCAACAAAATTTTATTCTTAACGTTTTTGTAAAAAGTTTTCAAAGATCTTTTAAACTACTCAATTCACCCCTCTCTTGAGTAAAGAAGCCACTTGGGTAACAAGTGGTATCAGAGCTAGGCTCTTGTGTAAAGAGCTTAGCAGCTTCAAGAGAAAATGGCTTCTTCAAATGGTTTTTCTTTAGAAGGATCTTCAATAAACAGACCACCCTTCTTCAATGGGGATGGGTATGCTTATTGGAAAGAACGCATGAAAATCTTCATTGAAGCTATTGATCTCGACATATGGGATGTTGTTGAAAACGACCCTTTTATTCCCATACGTGTTGTTGATGGTGTTAAAGTTGAAACACCTAGAAATGAATGGACTAACGATGACAAGAAAAAGGTTCAGTATAATCTAAGAGCCAAGAACATCATTACCACAGCTTTGGGGTATGATGAATTTTTCAGAATATCAAACTGTAAAACTGTTCAAGAAATGTGGGACACTTTATAAGTTACCAATGAGGGTACTAGTGAAGTAAAAAGGTCGAGAATAAACTCTCTCACCCGTGAATATGAACTGTTTAGAATGAACCCAGGGGAAAGTATTCAAGAATTGCAAAAGAGGTTCACTCACATTGTTAATCATCTTGCTTCATTAGGTAAAACTTTTTCTAATGAGGATCTAATCAATAAGGTGTTAAGGTGTTTGAGCAGGATTTGGCAGCCTAAGGTGACCGCTATTTCAGAATCAAGAAATTTGGCGACCATGACTCTTGCGACTCTTTTTGGGAAACTTCAGGAGCACGAATTGGAGCTCAACAGACTTGATCAAAGTGAAGAATATGATAAGAAGAAGAAGGGGATTGCACTTAAAGCCACCTTCTTAACCCTTGACGATGATGATAAAGATGATGGAGATGACAACTTGGAATTAAATGAAGAAAATTTCAATCTTCTAGTAAAGAAATTCAGAAGATTTCTTAGAAAGAAAGGAAATCAAAGAAGGCCTACGTTCCCACCAAAGAAGACTTATCACAAAGAGGAAGGAAATTCATCCGTACCTACGTGTTACGAATGCGAAAAATCAAGACACATGAAGATGGAATGTCTGGTTTATCAAATGAAGGTAGAAAAATTTGAGAAAAGATCTTCCAAGGAGAAGAAAGGAAGCAGAGCCTACATAGCATGGGACGACGATGACATGGATTTCATGGATAGTTCAGATAGCGAAGAAGTCCATCTATGTCTTATGGCCAAAGGAGAAGAAGAAGAAGAAGAAAGCGACAATGAGGTAACTTCTAACTTTGATTTATCTCCTTCTTATAATGAACTACAAGATGCCTTTGAAGAATTGCATAATGAATCATTAAGGCTTACAAAATTAGTATCTTCATCTAAGAAAACAATTTCTACATTAGAAAATAAAATTCTTAGTCTAAACAAAGAAATTGAAGATTTAAAAATTGAAAACGAGACATTAGGATTAATTGATGCTTGCACAATTTCTTCTACACATACTTCTACATCTTCATCTTGTTTGTCATGTAAATCTCTTGAAAAAGAAATTGAAGATTTAAAGAACACACTTGCAAAATTCACTTTTGGTAGAGACAATTTAAATATTTTGCTTGGAAAACAAAGGGTTGCTTTTCATAAATCAGGGATAGGATATAATCCTAAAAATCAACAAAAAATTTATAAAAATTTCTTTGTCTATTCAAGTAATTCTAGTAGTCCGTTTACTAAATGTTTTTATTGCGGAAAGAAAGGACATAGTGCTTCAATATGTAATGCAAGGAAAAATATTACCACTAAGGCAGGAACTAAAATGGTTTGGGTTCCCAAAGGCACAATGTCACAAACTAACTCACAAGGATCCAAGAAAATTTGGGTACCAAAAGTCAACATTTGAAATGTGTTGTAGGTGTGCTTGAAGGCCAAGAGTTGACTGTGGCATTCCAAAAGAGGTTACTGCAAGCACAAGATCAGAAATAATTCCAAGCTCTCTTCCTTGTCTCCATGAAGCTTGGTCTTGCAATTTTTGGATAAGTGCATACTTGTTTTATGCTTTTCTAAATTTAAAATTTGAAAATATCTCTACATGCTAAATGAGTACATATCTTATTTGGAATAACCCGATTTTCTTTGTAATATCCTTATTCTTGATCATATATCTTTTACTGAAATTTACATGTTCATAAGAATTAGATGTCCTCTTGGTTGATAATGTTTGATATGTTCATGTTTCATCTTATACCCTGGACTTGTCTATAAACTTCATTGTATGAAACTTGAAACAAATATGCATACTAGAAAGTTCTTACTTAACATTACTTGCCTAACATGATCTTTGCTTACCTGAAGATGTCTTCTTTCGTAGAAGAAGAGAACTTGAATTCATGATCAACTCTGTATTTAATCCTGCTGCATAAATCTGTTTTTGTTACATAATTCACATAAATCTGTGCTACATAATGCATATTTTTTTTCGCATAATCATATATTAATTACTTTCTTTTAAACCTATACTGACTTGAGCGTCGAAGGCTCCCCTAAATTTGTTTTGCAGGTACCCTATCATGACTAAGTCCTCCCACCGCTCAAAAGTCTCTCTGTTCCTTGCCTTAGCCAAAATCCTTGGAGTATGGAGACAATCGTTAATTTGATCCTTGATACAAGTTTTATTAGAAAAATCAAGTGATGAATGCAATTTGGACAAATTTCTTGGTTCACAGTGGTTTGGAATCATTTCAAGAGGCTATGACAATGTTTTGAAGTGAAATGGGCAAGCCCTCTACTGTTTGCAGTGAAAAACACAAGTTTAGAAGACTTGTAATCGATTACGAAGGTTCTGCCAGGCAAAATAAGCAAAGTCAGAAGGCTCGTAATCGATTACACATCCTGCATAATCGATTACACAGGTTTTGGAACGTGTAGATGAAAAGATAGAGAGCACGTACATTTCCCAGAAATGTAATCGATTACATAAAATACGTATCGATTACCAGTGTTTTAAAAGGAGCCCTAGACGCACGAACAACCATTCTTATCAGAAACCTACCATTTCTCTCTCTCCATACAACGACCCACATCTCACCAAAACCATCAAATCTCTCCCATTTTCTCACCAAATCTCTCCATTTCACCTCCGGTCACTCTAAAAACCATTCTCCACTAGACCCCTACATCAAAACGCACTAAAAACAACAAAAATCCCCACTTTGATTTCTCACCCGTACGCATTCTTCGCACCCAAAACCCCAACTCCCAAAATCCTCCAAATCTTCATATTCCTTTGCCTTCTCCCACTCCCAAACACCTACCTAACCCCATTCCTTCACATCTCACTCCTCCATTTCTCGTCCTTTCAACCCAAAGGCTGAATCCTCATACAAAACTAAAAAACCCAGAACAGGGGTAGTTGGTGCTTCGTCTTCCCAGGCTCCACCTCTCATCATTCCTGGCTTGGACCTCTCTACTCATTTCAGGACCTCCAAACAGGCTGAAGTCTTTCGCCAACAGTTTCGTCTTTGAAAAATAATACAGCCCAGGTATCTCACTGCTGAGTTTTGTTCTAGTGAGCCTCTAGAATGTTTTCGATTGATTGAGAGACTAGACTTGATTAAATTTCTGAGTATCAAGCGAGATGTGTACCCTAATTTAGTTCGTGTATTTTATGCAAATTTGAAATTTGAGAATGCCTGCCTCATGTCTGAAGTTAAGAAGAAACCTATAGTTATCAACTCTAGTCTCTGGTACCAATTAACTGGGTTGA
The DNA here is from genome assembly GCA_029884605.1 of Ormosia emarginata. NCBI lineage: Eukaryota > Viridiplantae > Streptophyta > Magnoliopsida > Fabales > Fabaceae > Ormosia > Ormosia emarginata. Next base: position 2,838,819 of record JAQQTP010000082.1, on the reverse strand, counting down.
GTTCTGATGGTGCAAACTTTACTGGGTCAAATCAATGGGGTGATGACTATGATTACAAATCTGCTTTGAACTCTGTGCTTAGAACAGGTTTCTACCCTGGCTCATGGGTTAAGGCGACTGGCCTTACAATGGAAAATAGAGTACTTCACTACCTTGTAACCAGAGGTTTAATTGCCAGAGGGGGCAGTTATTCTTAAGTTCTGAAGGATGATGTCCTGGCTCTATGGGCGATGAACACAGACCACCCAATTAACTAGGCTTACTATGTCATTCAGCACATGCTACGTGCGAAGAAGGACCCCCATTCTCTACCCTACGCCATGCTTATCACACTGATCCTTCAGCACTTCTATATTCCCTTGTCTGGAGAGGCAAAAGATGAGACCTCTGACAGATAGGAATGTATTAGTGCGTACACTCTGACAAAGCTCTAGTTGAAGAAAATTGATGATCGCTGGTATTACCTTCATCATGGGATGGATAGTCATATACCCCAAGGAGATGATAAGGATATTGAGGATGATACTCCTTCAGCTGCTCCAGCTCCACCTTCTATGGATCTTCTGCTTCAGGAGCTCCACAGCCTCCGCACTCACATTGATGACTAGTTCAATGAGCTACATACCTCAGTTCACCGCCTTAAGGAGCGTGTTTCTCACACAAATGAGGAGGTTGCCATTATTCGAGCCTTACTAGAGAGTACTGTGAATTCTCAGCCTCAGTTTGCTGCTCCTCTTGTTATACATTCTACTCCGATATCAGCTGCTGGCCCTTCCAGTGCTCCAGCCGGTGTCCTTGATGATGATGAGGAGCTTCTCGAGTCCGAGGATGACCTTGCCACTGGTGACGATGATGTTGATCTTCTTGATGTGGTCTGGCATTGATAATGACAAAGGACAAAGAAAGCAACTGAGTGATGCTGGGAGTCTCAGTCATGATGATCTTTTTTTGTTATCTGACACAGTAGCATTCATTCATTTACTATTTTGGATATAACTCTGTTTTCTCTGATGCTTCTGATGTTTATATTCTCTGATATACCAATTTACTGTTCTGCTGCCTATATCCTCTGCTACTTAGAATATTGAACATACTGGTTGCTTATACTTTCTATTGCTTATTCTGGTGCTTATATATCAGTTGATTATCTTTCTGAGTATACTGTTTGAACTATTGCCTACTTTTCTTGTCTGCTATTCTACCTGCTGTTCTGTTGGTTGTTTGATGATCCTGGATATACCATTTTGCTACTGAAACTCTGTCGAAATTTCTTTTGAATGCTTACGTCCCTTAACCCTTATATAGTAGCTTTTTGATAATGTCAAAAGGGGGAGAGATCACATAGATCACATGAGTAAGGGGGAGTATGCATGAACTCAGAGGGAGAGCGATATTTTAATATATTATATTTGTGTATCACCCCTCTTTCTCTGTGTTGGTTTGTCATCATCAAAAAGGGAGAGAATGTGAATGCTTACGTCATGGAACTCGTACCTGTCAAGATTTTGATGATAACAAACTCAAGATGATGACCAAGTACAAATGGATACAGATGCAAAGCTGATAAGCTTTTAGGTTTTAGGATCTTTATGTAAGAAGCTCTCTTGGTATCTCAAGTATTTTATTAAAAAGAGCTTTTTCAAAAATCAAATGGTTTTTCAATCTTGGATTATGAAAATCAAGTTTATTTCTTTTAAAAATCAAAGTGTTATTAAACTCAATATGTTTCATGGTCATATGGGCTTAAATATGAATTCAAACATGTTTATAATCCTTATCTTAAGTCTAGTAATCAGTTTATGACTCCTTTGGAGGCTTATAATCGATTACAATGACTTAGTAATCGATTACATCCATGCAGGAATCAGTTTTTTTGAAGTCAGTAGCTTCGTAATCGATTACATAAGGTTTGTAATCGATTACATTGCTTCCAGAGGCTTTGTAATCGATTATGTAAGGCTTGTAATCGATTACATATCTGACAGAGACCATGCAATCGATTACATTAAGTATGTAATCGATTACACACAGTCCAGAAAGCCCAGAATACGTTTTAAGAACAATGTAATCAATTACATTGTTATTGTAATCGATTACAACAGGGCTGTAAGTGCGCAAACGTGTTTCCTATAGCACTTAATGCTTTTATTAAATACCCTAACGACTCTTTTTCATAAAAGGGGTATATATGGACCTTCCTAGGTCATCTTTTACATAGAACACAGATTGAGAAACATCCTATCATTGCTTTTAATCTGAATTTCATCTTTCTCATCTTTTTGCTCTGTTTTTCTAAATATTTGAGATATCTTAAGAGAGCTTGTTAGTTCTTCAATTTGTAATACATACTCTTTGAGAGAGTTTCCTTCTGTTTCATTCCTGATTGATTGTAACGAGGGTGAGGTATCCCTCAAGTGATTTTGTGAGGGTGAGGTATCCCTTAGGAATTTTGCAAGGGTGAAGTATCCCTGCTGTTGAGGTTCAAACACAAGGGTGAGGTATCCCAAGGTGTGAATAGTGCTCAGGTTTGTAACGGTTGTAAGCACCTATTGAAGCTTGCATTGATAGTGGAAAAAATCTCGGGTGGTTTCTCGAGGACTGGACGTAGGTCACAAGTGGTTAGTGGCTGAACCAGGATAAACTCCAGTGTTTGCTTTTTTGAACCCTTACTCTTTATATTTACTTTTAAATATTACAATATTGATCAAATAATTTTTTATTGGCTCGCTAATTTGCTTGAGTCCTTCTATCTTATTGGTTCGTTCATTTCCCTTAACAAATAGCTTCAACGAAATTTTATTCTTAACGTCTTTGTAAAAAGTTTTCAAAGATCATTTTAAACTACTCAATTCACCCTCCTCTTGAGTAAAGAAGCCACTTGGGTAACAACTAACCTTGTTCTGAATTTTGAGAAATATCATTTCATGGTAGAGCAAGGTATAGTTTTAAGGCATGTAGACTAACCTTGGATAAATGACCATTTTGTCCTGATTATACTGTTTTATGTTTTTCTATATGTTATAAAATTAATTTGACTGTTTCGTGTTCATATTTGAGTGTTATGTGTGATTTACTCTGAGTCAAGAAAATAATAATTTTCGGGCCGGGGAAATCTTGTTTTAATTATTCGAAGCTGGGGGATCTTACTAAACCCAATTCCGAATGATACAAATATTAAATTCTAAGCCAATAGGAACAAGTCAACGATGTAGGCTTGAAAAGTTTGGACCAATAGAAATTAAGTCCACAAAAATGGTTAGACTTGTTAAGATGAAACTAGAAACCTTAACCAAGTTAGCTTAAAACCTAACTAAGTTAACATAGGAAGCTTGTTAAGTAACTAAGTGAATTAAACCTAGTTAGCTATCTAGTTAAGTTTTAGTTAGAGAATGTTCTCAAAATATCAAGACTAACTTAGTTAACCTAAGTAACTATATAGTTAAGCTAGTAACTAAACAAATTAATCAATTTCACCTAAGTGTAACTAGAAGACCAAATGAAGCACAAACTTGGTTTGCTTCTCCTTAGGGCCATTCGGCCAAGAGCATTCAAGAACCATCAAGAAGAGCTTAGTCACTTGCATGACTAGATTTCCTACACCAATTAGAGGCAAGCTTGGAGGCAAAGCTTTGATATCCAACCCTTGATCAAATCTAGGGTCATTAGGTGATAGAAGGAGTCAACAAAGGAGGCCACCTCCTTTGGTGAAGCTCACGGCCAAGTAGAGCTTTGGAGGGCTCTTCAATTCATTCTTCATCTTTGTTATCACTAAAGCTTACACTTTCTCTCTTCAAGAACAAAAATAACCATTGTTGTTCCTTTGAGGAGCCATTCGGCCAACACCCATACACCACCATCCACCCTTCTAAAATTTTATTCAACTATATTTCTCAAATCTAAACAATATTCTAAGAACAACTCTAGTTGAGAGTTCTTCCAAAATCTTTTATCTTGAACTTGGAAAATCACTTTGGAGATTTTTCCTACAAGGTGAAACTTCTTGTTTCTTAGTTCTAACATGATTTCTAAGGTTCTAAGCCATGATTAATCCATGGTTTATATTTTTCTCCTGTAGTTATAACTCTTTAAATTTTTGTTTAAGATCTTTTAGGTTTTCTTGGAGGGTCATGAAATTCATAGGAAGGAGAATAGAAGGAGTTATCTTTCTTTAAGGTAAGAGGGAGATTTAATCTCATCAATCTTGTGTGGTAATGAGAAAATGGATTGTATGTGTGTGAAGAATCCATAAGGATTCATTTATGTGGTTGTTTAAATGCTTTCATTATTTGTATTTGATATTGTTTGTATGCATGTCTATAGCTTTAAAATATATTGCATGTGTATATAAATGCATGATTATTAATTAGGATATGAATAACATGTAAAGATTGCATGAGTGTTCTAAAGAACACAACATGGAGCTCACGGCTTCACCATGAAAAGAGAACCAAAATGTTTTCAACCATTTTCTAAAGGAAGGATTTGATGGAATTAGGTAAATTAATGAATTCCAAAATGATTTAGAAGATGAAAAATGATCCAAAGATCAAATGCTAAGATTTTGTTAAATTCGGCCAACATGCCTTTTTAATGTGTAATCAATCCAAAAATTTATTTTCTAAGTGTAGACTAGATGTTTAACCTAAAATGAATACATTTATAATGGATTTTCAAGACTTAAAGAAGTAAACTAATTTTTATTAGAAACATAGTATAGAAGAGAAATAAACAAAACTCTTAAAAATACTTACCTTTGAATTTTAAAGTATGATAGTAATTTTCAAAGTGTATTTTGTAGTTATAAACTAAACAAAGGAATTTTTAAAAGGAAAAATGTAGAAAACACATTTTAATAGATTTTCTAAACAAAATGCTCTCAAAATTTACTAAAAATGGACGAATAAAGGAAAGAATTCTGCAATGTATTTATAACGTAAGGAAAATATTCTACGTAGTTTAAAAGTATTAAAAATAGCTTACGCAGTTTTAAAATAAAGATTTTAAAGCTTTACGGTTAAGAAAACAATTTAAAAATCTTATGCAATTGAGAAAATAATTTAAAAACATTACGCGATTTTAAAAACAACAAAATATATTTAAGCGATTTAAAAACGTTTTTTGTGAAAACACGATAAAATTTTTACGTGATTAATTGGAACAGTAAGTTTTGCTGTCGGGCCAAAGTAGTGGACCCGGACATATTGAGATATGGTACTGTCAAGTGGAGACGTACTATATATTGGAATTTTTAGATTGAGGATGTTTTTGTAAATATGGTAATATTTTGAGACTAAGGGTATTTTTATAATTATTATTCTTATTCATGCATTAAGAGTCATGTTAATTGGTTGGAAATTGGCGATTGATTGACGAGACGAATTACACTGTGTTGTCGGTGTGATAAGCGTAGTGTGGTTCATTGAGTAGACTTGGAGGCATTAATGTGCGGAATATTCTACATGTGGACAGTTGATCGCTCCTCTGGGTCATGGTAACTGGCAACACACTAATGATCTCGACACGCATTATTCTTAATCGAGATCTTGTGAAGACTGTTTAGTACAATGCCTGTAGTGCACGATGTGTTTGGACTATGTATTACTACACAATGTTGGACTGTGGGCTATAGACACGACGTTGGATAGTGTGATAGTTTGGTTGGGCAGCCTGAGGTACTGATAGTTCTTTTCGGGCCATTCTCTCTGATGTCTGTGTCTAGCTCCATGGAGTAGGAATGAGTCATATGCATTTGCATTCGTGGCATGCATCATAACATTATTATATATGATATTATATGATATGTTAATTTGTGTTATTATTTATGATATTGTGGTATGCATTAATGTGTTAAATTGTGTTATTATTCATGATACTATTTTATGTATTATTATAATAAATTGCGATATCTGTTGTATTGTCGTTTTCTTATTTGCCATGTTGGTATTGATGTAGATTGTCTCACCTCTTTATTTGTATGTGTTTTTGTATTATTATTTTATTTCTGTAAAGAGTTTGAGGAAGAGGTAGAGGAACAGTCTCTAGAGATTCTGTACCCCGAGGATCAGTAGACGGGCGATCAGTTTGACGAGTGCGAGCCGTCCGATCATCCATACCATCTAGATTGATCTTGTGGTGATGGCGTTGACAAAGTTCCTAGGTTTTGTGAGACTGGAGTTTCACGGGGGCTCGGAGACCTGGCGACTGCGGGAGGACAGAGGATTAGTTCTCTACGTGGGGCGTCTGTCTGTGTCCCTGCGTGGAGAGTTTGATGGAGAGCCTGTTTTCACTACTACCTTGTATTTACATTTGGGGATGCCTTTAGCACTGAGATGTCACTGGGGAGGACTTTTTCGTACCCCTAGTGAGATTAGTATTGTATCGACAGCTCGGACTCCTGTCCGTAGAGCTGTGTGACATCCTGGATTTCTGTCACCCAAGGTTTCCTTTGAGAGTGATCCTTCGGAGGGTTAGAAATCTTTGATGTGCATTTGGACATGTCTATGTTTTGTATTATACTAACTCTTTACTGCTTTATTTAAATATTTTGTAGTTATAAATTATCTGTACAACTTAAGACAAAATCCTATGTATATTATGAAGTGTAATAATAGTTTGCTTTATTTTATGTTCCGTGTTATTTTATTTAATGATATCCAGTATAAAAAGAAAAAAATTTTACAACTCATATTAATTATGTATCAAATGTTTTATAACTTGGGTAAGGTTTTATTTTATTACATCATAAATGTGGCATCCCCACAAAGGTGTTACATAGGTGTGATATGGACCTGGACCTGAAATAGGTGTAATTTGAAAGATAATACATATATATTCACTTCTTATGAACACCATTTATCAAAACTGTGACGTTTTGATGGTGTTTTAACCCTTTGAAGTCGGCTAACGGGTTTGGAGAGTTGTTAAGAATGTTTTGGGTATAACTCTCTCATCCTAAGTCCAAATTATGTGTATTAGGTGTCTAATTAAATCTAAAAGGAAGATGATTAACCCTAATCTAAGGGCAAACTTGGATTTTTTATTTTAGAGATAGTTATTTAAGTAGCAGCTGCAATCACGAAACTCAACTCTTTTTCTCCTAGCCGCTCTTGCTTGCACTTCCTCTCTTCATCTTTCTTCTTCTCCTTTCTCTCTAGTTTTCATTCTTTTCTCTTTTTCCCTTCCATTCATGGAAGGCTAGACCCTTTTAAATCAATCTTATGGATTGACAATCTTGATGTTTAATTCTGAGATCATCAATCTTAGGGATTGACAATCTTGATGTTTAATTCTGAGATCTTGTTTTGATTGTTTTAAATTTAATTGCTAATCAAGTTTTTCTTTTACTTGTTGATCAAGTTTATTTTTTACTTGCTAATCAAGTTTCTCTTTTAATTGTTAATCATGTTCCTCTTTGATTTCATTAAATCTGAATTAAATTGCTTAATTTGATTTGGTTTTTGATATAATAATTACATAATTACCCTGTGTTTAATGAGGATTATAAAGACTAAACAATGCATCAAAGGCTTTTTGGATGTTGTTTGTTAAGCTTGGTTGAGTTCTAGGATTTAGATTAATTTAGGATTAGATGGAAGCTTAATTTGTTTAACCTTGATTAATTAAATTCTAGATGATTATCTAGTAGAGAATTCTTGGATCATCTCAAGGCTTCTTGATATGATCTAAGACCAAGAATCTAATTAGCAATTGAATAGATTCCTAGTGATCAATAATGGATTAAATTCAAGATTAGTTGATTTCTTTGGATTGGTCGTTTACTTAATTCTATTTATAATTTTTAATTACTTTTTGTTAATAATTTTGAAACCTTTTTTCCCCCCTATTAACCTCTTAATTTGATTTCTTGATTAGAGTGATCCAAGGGCTCGACCTAGTTGTGCCTTATACTACAAGTATTTTAGTGAATCAGTTTATAAATTGATTTAATTTGATAGTCTCGACAACTATCAAATTTTGGCACCATTGTCGGGGATCAATCTAATTTAATCAATCATATCAGAAGTATAATTAGCTACTAACCCTTATTTTCCTTGTTTCAGGTAGTTTCCAACTTAATTTAGGCCTCCAAGTGGAATTTTGTATGGACAAACAATTTTGGATTGGGTTGAACTTTGGTCAGTTGAAGGAAAATGTGTGTTCTACAAGACTTACTATTATAGTGAGGTCCACCCTTTTTTTTGGCCAAATTTCATCATTTAAATTACTTTTCTATTTTTTTTGAATATTTTTTATTGCATTTTTTGGTACTATTTTTGAGTAGTTTTCACCCTGTGGTGGTCCCATAATTTTTAAAATTGTGTAGGTAAGGTAACTAGTGTTATTTTGGTAGAATTTAGTGTTATGTAGTCCATTTTGCAAATTTTGTGTTTCTGTACTTTTACATGTTTTATGACCAAGTCTTCTAGTAATCATTTGTTTGACATTGACCTTGATATTGAGAGGACCTTGCATACACTTAATAGAGCTCGTAGGCATAGTGAAATGATAAATTCTAAAATTAAAATTGAACCTAAGCATATAAGTAGTATTGCAGCTATGGTTGATAATACTGAAACTAAAACTGAACATGAGAATACAAATAATACTACAAACATGGTTAATAATATGGATAATAGAACTCTTAAGGAACAAGTTGCATCTAATATGAATTATCAATCTTTATGCATTCGATATCCTAATTTAAATGCTGATTTTGAATTAAAATATGGATTGATACACTTGTTACCAAAGTTTCATGGACTTGTAGGTAAGGATCCCCATAAGCACTTGAAGGAGTTCCATGTGGTGTGCTCCACCACGAAAGCACTAGACATTCTTAAAGAACACATTAAATTGAGAGCTTTTCCTTTCTTATCAGATTAAGTAGCGAAGGATTAACTGTATTACTTGTAACCAACTGCCATAACAGGTTGGAATGATATGAAGAGAGTGTTCCTAGAAAAGTTCATCCCTGCTTCCAAAGTTGCTGCCATAAGGAAGGATATATGTGGCACAAGGAAAATATCAGGAGAAACTTTGCATGAGTATTGGGAGAGATTCAAGAAGTTGTATGCAAGCTGTCCTCATCACCAGATCAGTGACTAGTTACTAATACAATATTTCTATGAGGGACTTTTACCCATGGATAGAAGCATGGTTGGTGCAGCCTCTAAAGGAGCTTTAGTAGACAAAATCCTTTCTGCAACAAGAGATTTAATAGTGAACATGACAATAAATGCACAACAATTTAGCACACGAGTCATTACCTCAACTAGAAGAGTCAATGAAGTAAGGGTTTTTGATGCTTATCAATAGAGAATTGAGAACAGATTGGAAAAGCTAACCTCCTTGGTTAAGAAACTAGCATTGGGAAAAAAACAAATTTAGTCCCCAACAAAACTTTGTGGAATTTGTTCCTTACCAAATCACCCAACAAACTAGTGTCCTGCATTCCAAGAAAGTAGTGAAGCAGTGGCTGAAATCTTTCCTGGAAGACCATACAAGCAGCAACTAAAGTATGACCCTTATTTTCCTTGTTTCAGGTAGTTTCTAACTCAATTTAGGCCTCCAAATGGAATTTTGTACAAACAAACAATTTTGGATTAGGCTAAACTTTGGTCAGTTGAAGGAAAACGTGAGTTCTACAAGACTTACTATTATAGTGAGGTCCACCCTTTTTTTGGCCAAATTCCATCATTTAAATTGCTTTTCCATTTTTTTTGAAGATTTTTTATTGCATTTTTGGATACTATTTTTGAGTAGTTTTCACTCTATGGTGGTCCCATAATTTTTAAAATTATGTAGGTAGGGTGACTAGTGTTATTTTGGTAGAATTTAGTGTTATGTAGTCCATTTTGTATATTTTGTGTTTCTGCACTTTTACATGTTTTATGACCAAGTCTTCTAGTAATCATTTGTTTGACATTGACCTTGATATTGAGAGGACCTTGCATACACTTAATAGAGTTCGTAGGCATAGTGAAAGGATAAATTCTAAAATTAAAATTGAACCTGAGCATTGATAATCACATATTTTATTCATTAAGAAACCCTCGTTATTAGTCATTTACACTCTTCATGTACTTAATTGACTGAATTTGATTATGTTTTGTAAGTTTGAACTCGAATCGGACTTAATTGATTTTTCAGCATTATTCGAGTCTTACACTGTTTCTGTATTTTGGCCATATCTTGAGTTCTAAATGTCTGATAATTATGAATTTTACCTTGTAGGAAAGATAAAAGAGAGCTCTACAACTTTGATGAAGAGCTCAAAGTCAAATTCAGACATCTAGTGGAGCTAATTGGGCATGGAAATCAGAATACGGGATTTGTGACTGGAACCCGAACAGTGTGTAGTAACCAGAACATAATTCGAGTTTGGGTTTATAGAATGGGCTGAAAATTGGTGATCTGAAAGTTAAGACCCATATGTACAACTTTCATGACAAACACAAAACTTGATTCGGGCTCCTTGATGGAGATATTGGGTCTGAAAGTCAAAATAGAGGTGCTGAAACTGGTCCTGAGCAGTCTGTAGTAATTGGGTCATATCTTGGGCTGTAGGACGAATTTTTGGGTGCTTCTAGAGCCATTGGAAAGCTTAGACAATTTCCTAGAACTTTCATGAAGACCACTTGGCTCAAAAATGACGAAATCAATGAGTTCAGCAATGAATACTTTCGGAGACAAGGAAGCTCACCTACCAAGTTCACCTACCAAGCTCACCTACCAATCTCACCTACCAAGCTCACCTACTAATTCCACCTACTAATCTCATCTACCCATCTACTACTACTCTGAATCCTCTATAAAAGGAAGCATGTGGAGAGCTCTAAACACAACACACACTTGGTGTTAGAAATAGCTTTTCATAGTTCTTGTATATTTTTCCTTCATTGTAATGGAGAGCTAAGTCACTTCTAGTCAATTCGGGACTCTTGAAGAGATTGTGGCTTGGATTCTTGAGACCTTGGTTATGTAATGTATTTGATTTATATTTGAATTCCTCTTCTCTTCTTCTTCTGTTCTCTTGATCTTGAATGCATGAATGGTGATTCTGCTGTTTATGTTTGATCTGATTTGATCTTGGTTTAAGATTAAGTATCGTGATGAAATTTAGAACCCATTAATCTGAACTAATCACGTAATTGAAGAGGTTAGGTTACTTGATTGGTACCTAGGTTAATTGAATTTGGTGCTTAAATTGATATATATCTACATGAATGGTGCGATTGCGGATTTATGTTTATTACTTGTCAATTGAATTCTGACGATTGTCTAGTATGAATTCTCGGATCGATCTTTGAGATCTCGGTTAGATCCAAGTTAACCATTCAAATGTGCTTCAAATGTTTGTTGAAAGGTCTATGATTGAATCCACCCAATCTCGGATAGATTTCTGAATTGACCGCTTTTCTAATTGTTATTTCTCTTTAAATCTTGTCACTTTGCGATCTTTGAACCATCAAAACCCCTTTTTCTAACTTTCACTTGATTTGATCAAATTGCATCTACGATCCTTGAGGAGACGATCCTGTTGTTCACTATACTACAAGTTTAGGTAATAACTTCGGTTATAATTTTGATTGAGTTCGGCGCTCGTCGAATTTTGGCGCGTTGTCTTGGAACTCGTAGGTGTAATCTTTTCATTTTGAGTAACCTTACTAATTTTTGTTCTTTCTTACCTTTTCTAACAGTTATTTTTCATTTACTAACATTGTTCATACCATACTAACGTTTTTATCTTAGCTTTTGAATTTTTCTGATTTAGGAAAGACGGAAAACAGGTGATTACGGTAACTATTGCAATTTTCGAACTGCAACATGCCCGAATGAGTGAAACTTGGTCGGTTGAAGGAAAACACTGATAAACAAGACTCACAAGAAATTGTGAGGTTACCCCTGGTTTTTCGAAATTCTATCATTTAGACCACTTTTTCAATTTTTTATTATTTTTTATTACATTTTCTAGTTTCATTTTTATGTAGATTTTGTTACGTGTTGATTCCATAATTTTTAAAAAATGTTTAGATACATTAACTAGATTTATTTTTGCATATTTTGAGTGTTGATCCCATACTAACTCTTTCTTTTTAATTTTTTCTTTTTCTTTCATTATCATTTTGTTGCATTCTTTGCATTTTAAGGATACAATGGACCATGCATAATGGAGTCAAAACTTGAGGAGTTGACTTCTTTGGTAAGACATATAGTAGTGAGACAACAATCACCAATGCGGAAGCTACACTTGTGTGTAACATTTGTTTTTGTTCATCTCACCCCACATATGCATGCCCTACACTTCGATGTATGGTAGTTCTGTTTTTCCAGATCAATTTGTTGCAGTGCCAAATGGTTATTTTCCGATGAACCACGTTCAAGAAGAAGAACAGAGTTATGACCCCTTCTTCAACACATACAACCCTAGTGGGAATACTATCCTGGATCTGGGATATGGCAATACGGTATCACTACAAAGAAACAATCATTTCAATATGAGAAGCCATTCCAAAGAGATAACAAGTCCATCAACCACAAAACTTGAGCCTTCATGGGAGGACTTGATGAAAACCCAAATTGAGTTCCAGCATAATTTCACTTTGCCACTATTCAGATTTAACAACCCAAATTGACCAGTTGACAACCATTGTTAATGAACTGAGATTTCAAGAGTCGCCAACTCTTTCCCCAAACAATTCCCAACTCCTCCCGCATTCTAATTGTCATATTGATTTACATGCAGACTTAGTTGAGGAAACTCATGATGAGTTGTGTCTTTGAATTTCTGATTTAATTGATTTTGATGATTCTATCAATTGCAACTCATGTCTTGATCATGATGGTGATATAAAATGTATTGTGTGTGCTTTGAAATTTCTGCATTTTGAAAACTAATGATTACTGTTTATGCGAGCATCTAATGATATTGAAGGGTCTATCAAAGAATGCATTGCGAGTCTATAACACATAGGGAGGTGGAGTTGAAGGCCATTGAGGAATTTTCAAAGAAGGAGGAAAGGCAAAGATATGACAAGAAACTGCGAAGTGGATTTTGTTTTTAGGCCATGGTCCAGCATTATCAATGAAAGCAGGATTGCAAAATTACATGTGTTGCATGCTATTGGTGAAGTCAAGGAAATTAAGAAAGACCAATGGGAGCCCAATGGGAACCCTCATGCTTCAAGCTTAACTTGGTCATTACACTTCAACCAATGGAACCCTAGTGAAAGCTATCATGTTGTGTCAACCATAACTTGGTCATCACATTTCAACCAATGGGATCCTGGTGGAGTCTTTTCACCAACCTCACTTAATAAGACCAATGGACACCATCTCAAGCCGAAAAATGTGGAAGTGAAAGTGGTGGGCTTTTACCATCCACATTATAAAGATCACTAAGAAGTGTCCCAACGTCGAGCTAATGACGTTAAACAAGCGCTTATTGGGAGGCAACCCAATTAGATTTGTTTTCAAGATCTTTGGGGATGGTTTTCGCAATCTGAGAAGATAAAAACATACTTCACTTTAAATGGCTGAGTAAGGAGTCAGTAAGTTGTACCTTATTGACTCTTGAGACGCATTCTTGTGGCCTGGTACATCATGAACTTCTTAATTGTGGAATTTCTTCAGAGATGAACAGAAGTGTTACAGTCTTGGGAATCTGACTCTAAAAGACCCACATTTCCTCTTTAATTTTATATTATTCCAGTCATGTTATTTTGGTTTTACAATTTACTCATTTGTTTTGTGAGTTTTCGGTTCTCTTGCACTTTGATTCTTACGCATCTTTTCTGCTTGCCATTATCTCACCCCTCATCAGGTTGTGTTGCTCTTTTCTTTCTGTTTTATTTATCACTTTCACATTGAGGACAATGTCTATATTAAGTGTGGGGGAGAGATTTTAGCATGTTTTTGTTTCTTTTGGTTTGTTAAAAAAAATCAATCAAAAAAATAAAAAAATAAAAAAAAATAATAAAAAAGGGGTTCATTGCATGATTGAATAACTTTTCTCCCTTCTTAAACTGATATGCTTGGTGATGGATGATTGAATTGATGAATTGGGTTTGATGGATGCATACCTTGTGAGATTTTGAGCCTAATGGATGGATTCAACATTTATGCCATTCTCTTCTTTCTTGTGTGATTTTCACTCATAATAATGACCACTCTAGAACTTGCTTTGATTCTTTTTGAGGCTACATTTCACTTGCATGCATGAACATGATTGAGGCCCTCTTTCTAGCTAGTTTAACCAAATAGCCAACCTTGTTTTCAATATGATATCAAGCACTCTTTTGACTTCTTGAAAATTCTCTGATTCCTGCCAACCTTGTATATTTTCCTTTGCTTAACCCCTTTGAGCTTATTTGACCATTCATTGTTTCTAGCTCATTATGTGCCTTAAATGAAAAATCGTGTTCTTACTTTACCCTAGGGAATAAAAGAACATTAGCCTGGTTAATGGATGAGTTTTTGAACAAGTGTGGGGGTGTGTGTACAAAATGGTTGTTGAAAAAGGAAAGAGTGCCTAAAAAAAAAAAAAAAAAAAAAAACAAAAACAACAAAAAAAAAAAAAAAAAAAAAGCAAAAAAAAAAAAAACAAAAAAAGAGAGTAAAGGATTGGGAAATGAATATGTAAAGGGATATACATTAGAGTTGAGATGAATTTTTATGCTTGTTATTTGAACTCACTTTCATTTGCTTTTATTCTCTTTGGTATTTATCTTCTCATATCCATTTTATCCTCTTCTATTACCTTGACCTCACTACAACCTTGAATAAAGTCCTCATGATTTGTGTGTGCATGTGTTTTGAGTAGTGGAGAAGTAGAAGATAAGCAAGCTTATGGTAGTGCAATTTTCATGGGTTGAATTGAGTGAAATACCTACCTTTTAAACACTTGAGAGATTGAGAGGCAATCTTGTGAAGATCCATCATTCTTAATTCATTCTTTTCAACGGAAGTTTCCTTGCTTGTTGGTTTGAGATGTGAAGAAATGTTACCTCATTTATGCTTTGATCCCTTGAATTTCTTGTTGCTCTTCTTGCTTCATTGAGTCCTTTAGAGTTTTTAACTTTTAAGTTTGTGTCGTTTGTCTTTGTCTTCTAACTTTAGTTTTATATGTTTTGCCCAGGAGTGCAACAAGCTAAGTGTGGGGGAATTTGATAATCACATATTTTATTCATTAAGAAACCCTCATTATTAGTCATTTACACTCTTCATGTACTTAATTGACTGAATTTGATTATGTTTTGTAAGTTTGAACTCGAATCGGACTTAATTGATTTTTCAGCATTATTCGAGTCTTACACTATTTCTGTATTTTGGCCATATCTTGAGTTCTAAATGTCTGATAATTATGAGTTTTACCTTGTAGGAAAGATAAAAGAGAGCTCTACAACTTTGATGAAGAGCTCAAAGTCAAATTCAGACATCTAGTGGAGCTAATTGGGCATGGAAATCAGAATACGGGATTTGTGACTGGAACCCGAACAGTGTGTAGTAACCAGAACATAATTCGAGTTTGGGTTTATAGAATGGGCTGAAAATTGGTGATCTGAAAGTTAAGACCCATATGTACAACTTTCATGACAAACACAAAACTTGATTCGGGCTCCTTGATGGAGATATTGGGTTTGAAAGTCAAAATAGAGGTGCTGAAACTGGTCCTGAGCAGTCTGTAGTAATTGGGTCATATCTTGGGCTGTAGGACGAATTTTTGGGTGCTTCTAGAGCCATTGGAAAGCTTAGACAATTTCCTAGAACTTTCATGAAGACCACTTGGCTCAAAAATGACGAAATCAATGAGTTCAGCAATGAATACTTTCGGAGACAAGGAAGCTCACCTACCAAGTTCACCTACCAAGCTCACCTACCAATCTCACCTACCAAGCTCACCTACTAATTCCACCTACTAATCTCATCTACCCATCTACTACTACTCTGAATCCTCTATAAAAAGAAGCATGTGGAGAGCTCTAAACACAACACACACTTGGTGTTAGAAATAGCTTTTCATAGTTCTTGTATATTTTTCCTTCATTGTAATGGAGAGCTAAGTCACTTCTAGTCAATTCGGGACTCTTGAAGAGATTGTGGCTTGGATTCTTGAGACCTTGGTTATGTAATGTATTTGATTTATATTTGAATTCCTCTTCTCTTCTTCTTCTGTTCTCTTGATCTTGAATGCATGAATGATGATTCTGTTTATGTTTGATCTGATTTGATCTTGGTTTAAGATTAAGTATCGTGATGAAATTTAGAACTGATTGATCTGAACTAATCACGTAATTGAAGAGGTTAGGTTACTGATTGGTACCTAGGTTAATTGAATTTGGTGCTTAAATTGATATATATCTACATGAATGGTGCGATTGCATTTATGTTTATTACTTGTCAATTGAATTACGACGATTATCTAGTATGAATTACGGATCGATCTTTGAGATCTCGGTTAGATCCAAGTTAACCATTCAAATGTGCTTCAAATGTTTGTTGAAAGGTCTATGATTGAATCCACCCAATCTCGGATAGATTTCTGAATTGACTGTTTTTCTAATTGTTATTTCTCTTTAAATCTTGTCACTGCGATCTTTGAACCATCAAAACCCCCTTTTTCTAACTTTCACTTGATTTGATCAAATTGCATCTACGATCCTTGAGGAGACGATCCGGTGTTGTTCACTATACTACAAGTTTAGGTAATAACTTCGGTTATAATTTTGATTGAGTTCGGCGCTCGTCAAGCATATAAGTAGTATTGTAACTATGGTTGATAATAATGAAACTAAAACTGAACATAAGAATACAAATGATACTACAAACATGGTTGATAATGTGGATAATAGGACTATTAAGGAACAAGTTATATCTAATGTGAATTATCAATCTTTGTGCATTCAATATCCTAATTTAAATGTTGATTTTGAATTAAAATATAGATTGATACACTTATTACCAAAGTTTCATGGACTTGCAGGTAAGGATCCCCATAAGCACTTGAAGGAGTTCCATGTGGTGTGCTCTACTATGAAAGCACTAGGCATTCCTAAAGAACACATCAAATTGAGAGCTTTTCCTTTCTCATCAGATTGAGTAGCCAAGGATTAATTGTATTACTTGTAACCAACTGCCATAACAGGTTGGAATGATATGAAGAGACTATCCCTAGAAAAGTTCATCCCTGCTTCCAGAGTTGCTGCCATAAGGAAGGATATATGTGGTACAAGGAAAATATCAGGAGAAACTTTGCATGAGTATTGGGAGAGATTCAAGAAGTTGTATGCAAGTTGTCCTCATCACCAGATCAGTGACTAGTTACTAATACAGTATTTCTATGAGGGACTTTTACCCATGGATAGAAGCATGGTAGGTGCAGCCTCTAAAGGAGCTTTAGTAGACAAAATCCTTTCTGCAACAAGAGATTTAATAGTGAACATGACAATAAATGCACAACAATTTGGCGCATGAGTCATTACCTCAACTAGCAGAGTCAATGAAGTAAGGGTTTTTGATGCTGATCAATAGAGAATTGAGAACAGATTAGAGAAGCTGACCTCCTTGGTTAGGAAACTAGCATTGGGAAAAAAACAAATTCAGTCCCCAGCAAAACTTTGTGGAATTTGTTCCTTGCAAAATCACCCAACAGACTAGTGTCCTACACTCCAAGAAAGTAGTGAAGTAGTGGCTGAAATCTTTCCTGGAAGACCGTACCAGCAGCAACTAAAGTATGACCCTTATTTTCCTTGTTTCAGGTAGTTCCCAACTCAATTTAGGCCTCCAAGTGGAATTTTGTACGGACAAACAATTTTGGATTAGGTTGAACTTTGGTCAGTTGAAGGAAACGTGAGTTCTACAAGACTTACTGTTATAGTGAGGTCCACCCTTTTTCGGCCAAATTCCATCATTTAAATTACTTTTTCATTTTTTTTTGAAGATTTTTTATTGCATTTTTTGGCACTATGTTTTAGTAGTTTTCATCCTGTGGTGGTCCTATAATTTTTAAAATTGTGTAGGTAGGGTTACTAGTATTATTTTGGTAGAATTTAGTGTTATGTAGTCCATTTTGCATATTTTGTGTTTCTGCACTTTTATATGTTTTATGACTAGGTCTTCTAGTAATAATTTGTTTAACATTGACCTTGATATTAAGAGGACCTTGCATACACTTAATAGAGCTCGTAAGCATAGTAAAATGATAAATTCTAAAATTAAAATTGAACCTGAGCATATAAGTAGTATTGCAACTATGGTTGATAATACTGAAATTGAAACAGAACATGAGAATACAAATAATACTACAAACATGGTTGGTAACATGGATAATAAGACTCTTAAGGAACTAGTTGCATCTAATGTGAATTATCAATATTTGTGCATTCAATATCCTGATTTATGTTGATTTTGAATTAAAATATGGATTGATACACTTGTTGCCAAAGTTTCATGGACTTGCAAGTGAGGATTCCCATAAGCACTTGAAAGAGTTGTATGTGGCGTGCTCCACCATGAAACCACTAGGCATTTCTAAAGAATACATCAAATTGAGAGCTTTTCCTTTCTCATCAAATGTAGTATCTAAGAATTAACTGTATTACTTGTAGCCAACTGCCATAACAAGTTAGAATGATATGAAGAGACTGTTCCTAAAAAAGTTCTTCCCTGCTTCTAGAGTTACTGCCATTAGAAAGGATATATGTGGTATAAGGAAAATATCAGGAGAAACTCTGCATAAGTATTAAGAGAGATTCAAGAAGTTGTGTGCAAGTTGTCCTTATCACTAAATCAGTGACTAGTTGCAAATACAATATTTCTATGAGGGACTTTTACCTATGGATTGAAGCATGGTAGGTGCTACCTCTAGAGGAGCTTTAGTGGATAAAATCCTTATTGCAGCAAGAGATTTAATAGTGAACATGACAACAAATGCACAATAATTTGGCACACAAGTCATTACCTCAACTAGTGGAGTCAATGAAGTAAGGGTTTCTGATGCTGATCAATAGAGAATTGAGAACAAATTAGATAAGCTAACCTCCTTGATTAGGAAACTAGCATTAGGAAAAAAACAAATTCAGTCCTCAAAAAAAAACTTTGTGGAATTTGTTCCTTGCTAAATCACCTAACAAAGTAGTGCATGCATTCCAAGAAAGTAGTGAAGCAGTGGCTGAGATATTTTTTGGTAGACCATATCAGCAACAACTAAAGTATGACCCTTATTATAACACATATAACTCTGGATAGAGAGATTATCCCAATTTGTAGTATGACAATAATTTTGGCCAACTTTAGCAACAACAACAGACGACTAGATATAATCAGCAAGCCCAAGCAAGCAATAATTTCAACAACTAATGGAATAACCCATGCAGCAAAGTAGCAATTTAGAACCTAGCTTAGTAGATTTGGTGAAGTAGTTAGCAACCAATAACCTTCAATTTCAACAGAGAATTGAGATTAGCATTCAGAACTTGGAGACTCAAATTGGTCAACTTGCAACTTCCATTAATGAGGTGAAGACTCAAGGTTCCAATCAATTACCCTCCTAAACAATTAACAATCCAAGAGGCAATGTGAGTTCCATAACCTTGAGAAGTGGCAAAGAAGTGAGTGGTTCAACCCAACTCCAACCAAAGATTTTGCAATAGGATTGTGCATAAAAATCATATCCAGCAAACCATAATTTTGCAGAAGATTCAATACAATAGAATATAGAACATGCAGAGAATTCAACGAAAAATTAGAAGTTAATGAAAAATTCTATAGAAAAATCTACTCTTAGCACTCCTCTTCCTTTTCCTAACAAAATGACCTAATAAAAAAAGATAGCTGAAAATGAATTGGACAGGGAGATTATGGATACCTTTCAAAAAGTAGAAGTCAATATACCTCTCTTGGAAGCAATAAAGCAGATTCCAAAATATGCTAAGTTTTTGAAGGAATTGTGCACTCATAAGAGGAGGTTGAAAGGAAATAAGAAAGTGAGCATAGGAAGAAATGTTTCTACCTTGATCCAACCAAATGTGCCTCCTAAATGCAAGGATCCCAGAACATTCCCCATTCCTTGCATAATAGGAAACAAGCAATTTACACATGTAATGTTGGACTTGGGTGCCTCGATTAATATGATGCCAAAATCAGTTTATGAATCTTTGCAGATTGGAAAGTTGAAGTCAATCGAATTCATCATTCAGCTAGCAAATAGGAGTACAACTCATCCTATAAGAGTGCTTGAGGATGTTTTGGTAAGGGTAAATAATTTAATATTCCTAGCAAATTTTTATGTTCTGAACATGGAAGATGAACTTGCATCTAGTTAACCACAATTGATTTTAGGTAGACCTTTCTTGAAAACTACAAAAACTAATATTGATGTGCATGTTGGTACCCTTTCTATAGAATTTGGGGATAATATAGTTCAATTTAATATCTTTGATGTCATGAAATATCCTTTAGAAGAGCATTCTATTTTTCAATTAGATGTTATTGATTTACTTGTTGATGATACACATGTTGATATGCTAGCTGAATTTCCTAAAATTGTGAGATTTCTAGATAGTGTTGACTATTCTGGATGTTCTGTTTCTATTTGTGATGAGACTAGTATGTGTGCTACATGTTCTGAGATTTTTGTGTATATGGGAGATGATACTGCATGTTTTGAATTTTCTGATTCTATAAGATATGATTATGCTGTTTTGGAATATTGTATACAGATTATAGGTGATGTTGTAGTTAAATTAGTAGAATTAGTTTCTTCAACCAGATTGATACCTTCAGTGTAGCAACCACCCTTGAGTTAAAGCCTTCACCTGAACATTTTAAGTATATGTTCTTGGAAGTAGATAAGAAGCTGCCAATGATAATAGCAAAGAACTTGCAGCCTGAACAAGAAGAGAAATTGTTCCAGATCTTAAAGCAGTGCAAGAAAGCCATTGGATGGACATTTGTAGATATTTATGGGATTAGCCCCTCCACATGCATACATAGGATTTTATTGGAGGAGGAAGTCAAACCAGTGAGGCAACCTCAAAGAAGACTTAACCCTCTAATTTTGGATGTGGTGAAGAAAGAAGTGAGTAAACTGTTGTCAACTAGCATCATTTACCCCATTTCAGATAATAAGTGGGTGAGTCCGATGCAAGTAGTTTCCAAGAAGATCGGGATGACTGTGGTCGTCAATGAGAAGAATGAGCTGGTCCCCACTAGAGTACAAAACAACTGGAGAGTCCGTATTGATTATAGGAAGCTTAACACAATCACTAGGAAGGATCACTTTCCCTTGCCCTTTATTAATAAGATGTTGGAAAGGTTGGCTGGCAAGTCACACTATTGCTTCCTAGATAGATTTTTAGGCTACTTTTAGATTCACATAGCCCCAAAGGACCAAGGTAAGACAACCTTCACCTGCCCATTTAACACATTTGCTTATAGAATGATGCCTTTTGGGCTTTGTAATGCCCTAGGTACATTTCATCAATGTATAGTGAGAATTTTCTTTAACTTGTTAGAACACTGCATAGAAGTTTTTATGGATGACTTCACAGTTTATGGATATTTTTTTTATACATGTTTAGACATCTTTGCTAAGGTGCTTGATAGGTGCATTGAAACATATCTTGTTCTTAATTTTGAGAAATGTCATTTCATGGTAAAATAAGGTATAGTCTTAGGGCATATAGTTTCTAGAAAAGGCATTGAAGTAGATAGCAAAGATCAATGTTATTGTCTCTTTATCCTACCTTATTTGTGTGCGAGAAGTGCGTTCCTTTCTTGGTCATGCAGGGTTCTACAGGCGTTTCATCAGGGACTTTAGCAAAATTGCCCTTCCATTGTCCAAGCTTCTTAAAAAAGAAGTTGAGTTCAAATTTGATGAGCATTATAAGAAGGCATTTGATCAGTTGAAGAAGAACCTGACCTCTTCTCCCATTATTCAGCTGCCAAATCGGGAGCTTCTTTTTGAGCTAATGTGTGATGCCTCCAACTTTGCAGTTGGCTCCATCCTTTCTCAATGAGTTGGAAGGCAACCTCTTGTGATATCTTATGCCTCTTATACTTTGGATTCTGTCTAAGCCAATTACACCACCACTAAAAAGGGGCTTTTAGTAATTGTTTTCGCTTTATATAAATTTTGTTCCAATTTGCTAGGTATTAAAGTTATTGTTTTCTCTAACCATGCAACTTTGAAGTTCTTGCTGAAGAAGCTCGAGGCGAAGCCTAGACTTATTCGGTGGATGTTGCTCTTACAGGAGTTTGACATTGAGATCAAAGATAAGAGCAGAGTTGAGAACTTAGTGGCAGATCATTTGAATTGAATCCCACAGGCAGTGGACACTCTTCATATCTGAAAGACCTTCTCTGATGAGTAGTTTTTTCAGCTGCGAGGTAAGGACCATTAATATGCTGATTTAGTGAATTATTTAGTTGCATATGAGTTACCTGCTTATTTTAAGAAACATCAAATTGATAGGCTTAAGAGTGAGTCTAAATATTATGTATGAGATTATCTTTATCTGTGGAGATTGTGTAGTGACCAAGTGACTAGACGATGTGTGCCTGATTATGAGTTTCAATTTATTCTGTATTTTTGTCATACCCTTGCATATGGTGGTCACTTTGGACCACAATGCACTGCTAGGAAGATTTTAGACTCTGGATTGTATTGGCCCACCTTGTTTCATGATGCTTACAATTATTGTAAGAATTATGAACAATGTTAATGAATAGGTAACATTTCTCGAAGGAATGAGATGCCTCCACAGCTATTATTATTTTGTGAGATATTTGATGTGTGTGGCATTGATTTCATGGGCCCCTTTCCTAATTCCTTTGGTTTTGTTTACATTCTATTAGTTGTTGATTATATATCTAAGTGGGTGGAGGCAAAGGCCACTTGGACTGATGATTCTCATGTTATTTTAGACTTTGTCAGGTCTCACATTTTCTATAGGTTTAGAGTTCCAAAAGCCATAATGAGTGACCAAAGCTCCCATTTTTGTAATAAAAACATGAAAACAATGTTAAAGAAATATAATGTGATGCATAAGGTTTCGACTCCCTACCATCCACAAACCAATGGGCAAGCTGAAGTTTCAAATAGGGAATTGAAACAAATCTTGGAAAAAATAGTCAAACCGAATAGAAAAGATTAGAGTAAGAGGATTGAGAACTCATTGTAGGTGTATAGGACTACTTTCAAGACTCCTTTAGGCATGTCTCCTTATAGGATAGTCTTTGGCAATGCTTGCCACCTTCTGGTGGAGATTGAGCACAATGCTTATTGGGCAGTAAAAAAGTGCAATCTTGACCTGAACCAAGTCGGATCCCAAAGAAAACTCAAATTTCAAGAACTTGAAGAGATTCGATTGGAAGCTTATGAGAACTCCCGTATCTACAAAGAGATGACCAAAGTCTTTCATGATAAGATGATTGTAAGAAAATAATTTATGATTGGTCAAAAAGTTCTCGTTTACAATCATCGCCTCAAGCAGTTATATAAGGGAGCTCAAGAGGGCATAGCGGAGGGGGTCCACTTGTAAGCGACCATATATATTACTTGATAAGGATGTTTCTTCCTTCTCTCCTTTATTTTCCTTATCTTAAATTTATTGATGATTTTATGTTTTATAAGCTTTATATTGAGGACAACATAAAATTTAAGTGTAGGGAAGGAATATACATTCTGTTTTCTGTTTTATGATTTTAATTTTACTGTTTCTGTTTTGTTTTTCAATTCTATTTTTTCTATTTTGAATATATATATTTGAGATTTGTGAAAGTTGTGAGTGTGTATCAATTGAGGTTAAAAGTTTATAACATGAGTGAATAAATTGTCTTTCATGCTTGTTATTTGAACTCACCCCCAATGTTTTTTTGTTCTCTTTAGTATTTAACTTGTCATCTTCATATTATTCGCCTCCTTTACCTTGACCCCATTACAACATTGCATAAAGTCTTATTGATTTGTATATGTATATGTTTTAAGTAGTTGAGAAGTAGAAGATAAGCAAACTTATGGTAGTGCAAATTTTCATGAGTTGAATTGAGTGAAACACTTACCTTCTAAACACTTGAGGGATTGAAAGTGTATCTCGTGAATTTCTATCATTCTTGATTTATGTTTTTCAAGTGAAGTTACCTTGCTTGTTAATTTGAGATGTAAAGAAATATTATTTCATGAATATTTTAATTTCGTGAAACTTTGGTTGCTTTTCTTGCTTATAGACTTTTGCATTCTTGAACATCATTGGAAAATGAGTCTTTTATAGTTTTTAACTTTTTAGTTTGTGTTGTTGTTCCTTGTTCCCTATGTTGAATTTCTAGTTTTGTCCGGGAGTGCAAAAGCTAAGTGTGGGGGAATCTGATAAACACAATTTTCATATATTAGTTAACCCTCATATTTAGTCTCTTAGACATCTTATGTGCTTAATTGATTGGTTTTGTCCACATTTTATAAGTTTGGGTTCAAATTGAACTTAGTTGTATTTTTCAGCATTATTGGGAATTTTACACTATTTCAGTATTTTGGATATAACTTGAGTTCTAAATATCTAAAAATTATGAATTTTATCTTGTATGAAAACTGAGAGAGGTCTCTACAACTTTGATGAGAGCTCGAAGGCTGAATCGGATGTGTAGTGGGTCTGATTTGGCCATGAAGTCATAATAGAGATGTTATTACTGGAACTTGGATGATGTGCAAAGATTGGCTCATATTTTGGGCTTTAGGTGTGATATGGACCTGAAACTGATGAAATTTGAAAGCTAAGACATATATATTCACTTATTATGAAGACTTCTTATCAAAATTATGGCATTTTGATGGTGGTTTAACCCTTTGAATTCGGCTAACAAGTTTAGAGAGATGTTAAGAATGTTTTAAGTATAATTTTCTCATCCTAAGCCCAAATTTTAAAAACTAGGTGTTCAATTAAAGTTAAGAGGAAGAGGATTAACCCTAAGTTAAGGCAAAACTTGGATTTTTTATTTTAGATATATTTATTTAAGCAGCACTTGTAACCACAAAACTCAACCTTAATTTTCTCCGAGCCGCTCTTGCTTGCACTTCCTCTCTTCATCTTTCTTTTTCTTCTTTTTCTCTAGTTTTCAATCTTTTTTGTTTTTCCCTTTCATCCATGGAGGGCTAGACCCTTTCAAATCAATCCTAGGGATTGACTATCTTGATGTTTAATTTTGAGATCTTGTTTTGATTGTTTTACATTTAATTGCTAATTAAGTTTCTCTTTTACTTGTTGATCAAGTTTATCTTTTACTTGTTAATCAAGTTTCTCTTTTACTTGTTAATCAAGTTCCTCTTTGATTTTGTTAAATATGAATTAAATTGCTTAATTTGATTTGGATATTGATGTGATAATTGCATAATTACCATGTGTTTAATGAGGATTATAAAGACTAAACAATGCATCAAAGACTTCTTGGATGTTGTTTGTTAAGCTTGGTTGAATTTTGGGTTTTAGATTAATTTAGGATTAGATGGATGCTTAATTCATTTAACCTTGATTAATTAAATTCTGGATGCTTATCTAGTAGAGAATTCATGGATCAACTTAAGGCTTCTTGATGTGATCTAAAACCAAAAATCTGATTAGTAATTGAATGGATTTCTAGTGATCAATGATGGATTAAATTCAAGATTAGTTGATTTCCTTGGATTGATTGTTTACTTAATTCTATTTACAATTTTTATATACTTTATGTTAATTAATTTTGTAACTCTTTTTTCCCTTGTTAACCTCTTAATTTGATTGCTTGATTATAGTGATCCAAGGGCTTGATCCTATTGTGCCTTATACTACAAGTATTTTGGTGAATCAGTTTATAAATTAATTTAATTTGATAGTCTCGATAGCTATCAAAGGGTGAAATGAGAAGTGCCTTAAGTAGGAAGAAGTTTATGAAAGGCCTCTGAAATGTGAAGGAAATGCTAAAAAATCCTCGATGAGAAAGCCTTGAATTACCGACAACCACTACCAAGGTGCTAGAAATCACCTAAGTCGGGAGAGAAGAAAATCTGATGTGCAGGAATGAGCGAAGAATGGGAAGGGCCAAACATCGTCCCTATAAAGCATGAAAAGTCACCCCAAATTGTTGCCTTCAATAAGGCATATGCATCTTTTCGTTCGAAGCGCCCCATTATTACGCCTTTTTAGTTTTGAAATTCGAAAATAGCTAATCATGACGCTTCAAACCCCAAATGACGACCTCCATTGTTCCTCAACCACATGATGCACTGTTTCTAAACGAAAGCATCATAAAGGACAAGGCACAAAACGTTTGAAATTGAAGCAACGTGTGGTGTTCCAAAATGTTAAACCCAGATCATGGACCCTTAAGGAGTTGCTACTGTGTAATAATACCTCAAACCTCAGCCCAAATCTAGGAGAAATGATACAAGACCCCACCAACTACACATAGGAGTAAATCATTACATACCTTGGACAACGGAACAATGACGTAGGTAGAGTGTTCAAACCAGGATCCCGTCTTTGCTCGTTAACCCCGAAAGCCTACTATGATACATCACGTGTAACACCCCTTGATGTAGCAACCGGAGCGCAATCGTCATTACACCACAATTACTAGATCCCGGCGTGTCACAGCCATGATAACAGTAATTTCAAAATTTACTAGTTCATTTGTTTTTTTTTCTTACAGTTATGCATAAGTAGAAAATACGAGCCCCGAATAAGATATAAGTATATTGACTCATCAACGGATACAACATCTCTTGATACAAAATTATACATATCCAAAATTAATGCATAAAGTAGAATTACATAATATCAAATTTAAATCTTTCCTTACATAACATAAACTACCAAATAAAGATTCGGCCTTCACCGAAGTCGAACATGTAAATGGAAAGATCTTGCACTTGATCTTCCTCGACATCTTGGGCGGATAAGACTCGCCCTTGCGATATCTCCAAAGGAAAAGGAGTACGAACTTTGTGACATAATCGAAACCTCTCTCGGGAAGAGATGACGGTTATCCCACATTTCCCCAATGGGTATAGGGAACTCCACACGTAACGGAACATAGGCGATGTTAGTCCCATCGCCGGGTTCATCTCCGCACTGCACCAGGGTTACATCTCCCACGTATACGACGAGTCCCGCTTCACGTTCGAAGTGCCAGGCTTATGGGCCTTGGAGAAACTGTATCCATGTGCGGAACATGTAGGGTGTTGGGGACGTCATCACCAGGAAGTAGAAATCGATCCTCAAGTACAACTAATTGAGTCCACTCGTACTTTTCACTGTTTTTATCCAATTTGACATAAGACAAGGTAATACAAGAAAAAGGTGAGACACCCATCCTTCATTACCACTATTGGCAGCAAGAAAACAGCATGGCGCAAAGCGCCCACCAAGCAATACAGATTATATATTCATCAATAACAACAAAAGAATTTATAATAAAAGCAATTCAATTCTAAGCAATAATCAGAGTCAATAATCACAGTGATATTTATAGTAAAGGTAGAACAACAGCAAGCAATAGCAGGCAGATCACAATAGTATTTCCAGAAATCAGCACAACAATTAGATAATCATTTACAGGTATTCATGCTCAACAGTTTATAAGACCAGTAATGAATGATGTATAATGCATGCTTTCCCAATTCCTACTCCATGGAGCTAGACTCAAATAGTCAGAGAGAAAGATCAGGAGACATGTCTGTAACTCGGCTGCCAAGGCCAGTGCTATCAATAATTTTTCTCGTGCACAATCATGACATTGTACAGACATTCTACACTAGATCACGATATAGGACAGTGTCAAGTCCGGATCGTCGGTGTGTTTGCATCGGTTTGCCCCACGGCACAGAGGAGCTCTAAACTGTCCATGTGAGGGACCCGCACCCCGACGCCCCAGAGGTCATAACAAGACCCACACTTGTCTATTCGCACCCGCACTAAGGTGTGTTGAATCTCCTAGGCAACTTGGCCTTACAACAGTCCACAAGACATTCACAATGCATAATATTCTATGCATGAACAAGTATGATCATCAATCTCATACAATTCCATAATATGCCACAATTGGCCAATATAAGCATCAATACACAAATGGTCACTCATATGGACCCATAACATTATAATATAAAGATCAAGTCAATTAATACATTCTTAGGTTCATTATGAATCCTAAATTAGAATTTGTCTCCCTTTTCAAGGTTCACGTCTAATCCAATTCGTACAATTAATCAAATCTCCCAAGGTAATTTAAATTTCTTACATCTTGTAAATTATTCAAGTTCTTAGGCCTCACACTCTCTTGTTCTTCACTCACTTGTATTTACCTTAAGTCTTATGACAATCTCGCTTTTAACCTTTTAAAATTTATATAACCTTTGATTATATTAAATTCTTCCCATTTATTAATTATCTATTTTATTACATAGGTTTCTAATTGCATAACTACTTATGCTCCCAAATTACCAAAGTTACATACTTACACCTAAAAATGCTTTAGAGGCTGTGGCCTCACAATGGTTCCAATTCCAAATCCTTTCAAGTCATCAAACTACATGTCATTTTCTTAATTCATTTTATTGTTCACTTACTAAATTAGCTCACCAAGAACCCCAATTTTGGGCTCAAAAACCGTGACCTTCCTAAATCCTCAAAATTTCGCTCTTTCACATATCATGTGTTAGTTACTTGATACTTAATTACTCAATTTCCATTTCTCACAAGGTTAATTTAATTGCCTAAGATCCATGCCAAAACTATGGCTTCATGATGTCCGTTATCCAATTTTTCTTTCCATTTTTATGCATTAGTTTTCTTAACACTAATTCTCTTAAATTTACTTCATCAAAATTAATCCATTTGTCTCCTTACCATGACCAAAACTGTGGCACCCCTCTTGGATATTAAACTCACAAAGTCCTCCCTTCATTTGTGTTAATACTATCATTCAACCTTTGATTACATAAGTCTCATTTCACTTGTATACAAAACCAATTTTCACCATTAATTTCTTAGTCAAAACCGTGGCACCATGTTGGGGTAGGAAACTCCAAATTTTCCATTTAGCAACCCCAACATGATCAAGCACAATTAATATATCAAACATATTCAAGAGCATAATCAAGTATCAATCAAATTCAAGAATACTAAATCATACAAAATTTATAATTCAAGCAAGCATACAAAGGATGGATTTCTCCATCAACACACATACAAAGTCTCCTCACCACCATAAGTGGTTGAAGTGAGTAGTCTCCCTCTTACCTAGAGGAGACAATGCAAGAAAACAACTCCTTGGTTCCTTGATTTGTAATTTTCGGATTCCACCTTCAAGAGAACCATAAAGTGGTCAAATTCTCACATTTACAAACTAAGGATTGGAAAGAATGATCCTTGGTCACATGGGTGACCAAGGAAAACGAAAATGATAAGGAAATAGGAGAGAACCAAGAATATTTACCTAGATCTTCAAGGTTAGGGCTTGTTGATAGGAGATATAAATGGAAGAACACAAAATAGCTTCCTTGGGTGTCTTCAAGGTGGATTCGGTTTTGGCCCTCCAAGAACCCTAAAAATCCAACATCATAAATCAACACCAAGGCTTGGTAAAGACATGTTCCATGGTTACAAAAATGGCCATGGAAACAAAAATGAAGAAGAGAAGTGAAAAATCTAAAAGTTTACCTTCAAAAGCTTCAAGCTTTGTCCTCTAATGATGGAAAATGAAATAGAGGTTTTTAGGAGATGGATCCAAAAGGAAAAGTGTTTAGAATGATGAGGTGAATATAGAAATGAGCTTGGAGAAGAGAAAAGATGAAGAGAAATGGTGGAAGAAGGGGCTGCAATTTCGGGTTGGAGAGGAGGAGGAAGAAAGGTTGGATTTTTGAAGAAACTTTCTAAAGAGAAAGTGTAAAGGAGACGGAGAAGAGTAAGAAAATGGTCTTGGTGAAGCAAAAGATGAAGAGAAATAGTCATGGGAGAGCTGCCATTTTCGTGGTGGAGGTGGAGGTAGAGAGAAGGAGGAGAAAAGATGAAGAAAGAAGAAGAAGAAGAAAGAGAAAGTGCATAGGAAAAATTTTGAATTAAGATGGTGTAATTACTTAATTGAAGTCAAACCAATTCTCCCCCCCCCAAATGGCTTGTTCTAGCCGTGAAAATGGAGAAAGAAGAGGGCATGGGCTGCATTTGCATGGGGAAGGAGGAAGAGGAAATTTCCAAGAAGCTTCCTCCAAGCTTACATGAGAAGCTTCACACGTTTCTCGATAAAGTGAAAGTAAGGTTATCTCCTAATTGGGCACACTAACACAGATAAATATTTACACTATCAGTATTATTTTTCCTCCAGTGTGGAAGAGTCACAGATGATAAAAGAGTCATAGATGATGAAAATAATATTTTATTGTTCATCGGATGATTTTACAGTACCACGATCTCATTTGTCAGGTAAAATTCTCGAAAAATGTAAACTTCGTAGTTGTGTCCAAAATGTTTAGTAAGATCCCCGTCGAGAAGTCCACAATTTAGAGTTTGCCGGCCTACAAAGAAGACATTGCATCTTCCCAAGTCCGTTCGGTGCATTTATTGCAAAACGAAAATATAATAAAATATTCAACGTTTCCAAAATTCTCAGAAAATTTTCAAAAATTGCAAATATTATAAAACGACTATTCGTCACATAATTTTTCAATTTTTGAAGCATTACAGTCGTTTTCCACACTCTGCTCAATACGCACGTAAAACGAAGAATATATTAAAATATTCGGCGTTTTCGAAAAACTCTGAAAGAATTCACATAAATCGCAAATATTAGAAAATGACTATTTGTAATAAAATTTTCTAACTTTGGGAGCATTACAGTCATTTTGCCAATTCTGCCCAATGTGCACGCAAAACGAGAAATATATTAAAATATTCCACGTCCTCAGAAAAATCCAGAAAAATTCCTAAAAATCTCAAATATTGAAAAATGATTACTTATCCTGAAATTATTAATTTTCGGGATGTTACATCACGGACCTCAGCACTTTGAAAAAACATCGTGAGATTTGACATTAATATTATAACTCGGATCCCTTTGTCCATCGCACGTCGTGTGCTCTAGGTGAATTCATATCTTGACACTTTGTTGTCCCATCAAAGTGCTAAGCGAGGGACAACTATTCTGGACCGAGTTACAGATTCATAGAACTAGGGCAACCTGACCCACTGAGCTGCACCCAGATGTACAGTAAGCGTGAGGCAACCCACATATCAGGCATAATGATAGAAACAAATCTTGATCATCCCGTACAAGCAGGGGAATAATGAGAAAGGACTACCAGTCTCTACGACTCTATCTCTACGAGCTTGTCTCCCACGATCGTGTCACCACGATCTTAGGTAGTAATATTTGGCATGCACTGAATGCTCAGACACCACTTATCCTAAAATGCTTATATAAATACAATAAGCAAGAGAGTCAATGTGTGAGCTAATTACCAAAACCTCATTATAATCTCTTTGCTCACCAATTGACTTGAGCATCAGAGTGCCTTTTGCAGGTACCTACTCCCTCGCTCATTATTGTTGTGACTATGTTACGGAGGAGCTCATCGTTTCATACCTATACAGGTAACCATCAGAACATAGTTCTGAACAATAATGAAAATTAAAACCTCTATCCCATCTCCAAGCGATTTCACCCTAACAATAGGAAGAAGCACGCAACTAAATATAAATAATATTTATGCAGTTAATTAATTATAATAATATTTGAAAATTATCTATGTTAGAAAGAAAGAAGTCTTAAATACTAGGAAGATATGAAATCAATGGGCTTAGATAGGAACAACAATAGTAGGATAGACACTACATCTTAACACAAAATCATAAAGCATTAAGTTCATGGATCTAACTACTTATAAAATCTCCACCTTGTCCATTCCTTTACAATGTAGGACTTCTCTTACCCACATATACACTTGGAACTTACACTTGTATTCTCAACAATCTCTCTCTCAAGTACAAGTCAACACACAAAGACACCACACACGATCACTCCCCCTCAAGTAGAATAATGAGTCAATAGTCTTGCCCAAAATTGGCTCTTTTTTCTAATGGAGAGTAACAACTGTGATAAATTACTCACCTTGTCCCTAATTGAGGCATTGACTTTGATACCACTTGTTAGAAAGATGAAAGTCCAAAATACCTAAGAGATTTAAAACCAATGAGCTTAAAGAAGAATAACAACAGTGGGTTGGATACTACTTCTTAACCAAAAATTTTAAAGCATTAAGTTCATGTATCCAACTACTTATAAAATCCTCACATTGTCTATTCCTTTACAAGAAATTTTTTTGTACAGACCTGATACATCTAAGTTGGGTGTATTAGGTTAATCACAATATTAATTAATAAATAACTACTACAATTAATTAATAAAAATCCTAATTAATTATCATATTGGTCTAGTGCACCCAACTTAATTTATATAAAAATTCCTTCCTTTGCAATGAAGTAGGACTTTTTTTACCCATGTATATACAACAATTCTACATGTAGTCTTCAATGATAATTAATCAAATTTATTACTCTTTTCTTTTTAAAATATTTATTACAACTTAAACTCCTCCTTGTCTCCTAGAGATCATAGTTGAAGTTTAATGATAGTTGAAGTTTAGGGAAATGATTTTTATCCAACATTTATACTTTCAACATATGTTTAATTTTTATACATATAAGATAGATATTAACTTATATTGTATGTGATTGTAATATTTTTTAAAATATAAAATAAATTTATGAATAAATTAAAAAAATTAAACATATAAAAATTAAATAAATAATGAGACTATAAAATTTACTGTTCTTTTTATTTAGTTTCTTTTTCAACGTGAAGATAACATTAAAGTTGCCTCAGCAGTATTATTATTATATGATCAAAGTACGAGAAAATATCAATCACTGACTATTAAGGGCCAAGCCAATTGCATTAACAAAGAAAGAGGTATATATTCATGAGATATTTGTCACGAAAAATGACATTTTTCATTATTAATTACTATTTGTTATTTACTTAGTTAAATCCTGTCAACTTCATACGTAAATTTCAGTCTAAATTACCTAAACCAGACGTAATAATTAAGACTAATTGACGGTATAATTTTTTTTTTTGAGGATGTAATAAATTATCTTATGATGCAAAGTTTTAAATTATATATTACGTCTAAATTTAAAAGTATAAATTTAAAAAACCAGGTGTAATATAATTAATTTAAAAAATTAGACTGAAATTAATTGATTGATGTAAAGTATATATTGCGTCTGATGTAAAAAAAATTCATATATTAAATTATTTATATCATTATATATGATTAATTGATATTGTAAAAAAAATTATATTAAAAATATATAAAATTAAACTCTTTTTTATATTTGTATGAAAAGTAATTGAGGACGGTACGTGGACCGTTGGCTTTGTAAACATTGTTCGTTAAATCTATAGGTCAAAAAGGGTAGGAGAAGATTTTTTTCGTTATCTCTTGGCATTTGGTACACCCTCTTTTTCTCTATCTATGTGTATGATTATATGATATTGTGATTGATTGATCCATAGTTGCCTTTAGTGGTGGTGCTACTAGGAGTGGAAGATAAGCCTTCGATACGCTTTTTCTTTAATGCTCACTTAAATTCAGTGAGCATATGCTCTTGGAAGAATGTATCATTGATTAATATTAGAAAATTAAAAGGATGAGATTTATCACCCGTAACCCTTTAAGCTGGTTAAATTCTCTGAATTTAAAACTTGAAAATATCACCTCAAGCTACAAGGAATTCTCAAAACCATTTATCAGCAGCACCCATATGCAGATGCGGCCCATATACAATGGCTTCATGAGTCATAAGGTATTACTTGAAGGAATCATCTTGTACATGCTTTTACATAGTGTCTATTTACACATGAATATATAGATGCTTCTAATTTAAGTAAATTGATGAACTTCTTGATAGATAATTATAGAATTCATCTCAGTCAGAGATACTTGTATATAAATATATTCTGATATAGAATCAGAGAGTATCTGAAAAGACACGTGTATAATGATTTCCTCTTCCTCGTGTGGCTGCAATCACCGTGAGTCATGAATAGAGAGGTTGGGTACTTGTAAAGGGACTCCAATGCTCAAGTTAGGTGATGCACAAAGAGGATATACACAGTATCAATTACAGTTACCTTGTTAGAATGGTATATCCTGATACTTATAGTGCACATGCAGAGTCCTTGAGCATTCGTCGTGGAGTGCAGGTACGTTGAGATCATGGCCTGACCGAGGAGGGGAGGTGCCTCTTCCCCACGATCGCTCGGGCAGTGTAACGCCCCTTTTTGGGAGGGAATGTCACATTGTCAAATAAAAGAAAATGGGAAAGAAAAAATAATAAAAATAAAGTTTCAACATTTCAAGACCTTGTTCATTCGTTTAAGTTTAACTTGTTCAATTCTTAAATACGCGAGCAGAATAGCAGAAATATACAAATTCTTTTTTTTTTGTTTTGATAATCATTTTAACCATGCGGAATATAAATGACAGTGAAGGATAAAATAGTAGACAAAATTCTCATCTGGATATATATATATATATATATATATATATATATATATATATATATATATATATATATATATATATATATAATGTACTTGATATCATTTATACTTAGATACAAGCATGAATTACCCAAAAACAAAACTATACCGCCCCAAAAGATTATACAAATATGCCCTATAAATACCAAAATATACAGCCCACAAAAATAAATACATCAGGCCCCAAAATAAAACACTGGTAGCCATCAGTAGCTACCAGTAAACTCAGTCTCTCAGATGAGGAGGGACCGTATCCGGGTCCTCAGCAGGATCCTCCTCTTTAGAGGAAAGCTCCATTGGAACCACAGAAGCACGGGACAGAGCCCGAGCAGTGGAATCAAAGGAGTCCTCCCGTGGGGTGTAGTAACGATCGTCCCACATCTCACGGATGGGCAAGTAAAACTCCAATCGCAGGCTGATGTGGCAGGTGAGAACAGGTGCCTCATGACGCCTCCAGGCTAGGGCTATCGACACATCTCCCAAGTAGACGCAGCGATCGGAATTCAAGTTAATGTGCCAACACTCCGGCCTTCCGAGGAAGGTCAGACGCACATCCCCAAGAAATCCGCGCATACGTGCCGCCATAGTCTTCGTAGAAGCTAGTCTTGTTCGGGCCAGAAGCCGGGAAACTCGGGATCTTTCGCCTCCTTACCGTCGTCTTCGATCAATACAGTATACATACATATAGCAAGTGACAGAGATACAAGAAAGAGGTAAGACATCCTACCATCATTACCAATTATAACAACTAGAAACAGTACGGCGCCACGCGCCCAAATAGCAATTCAAAATATCATATTCAACTAATAAGCAGAAATTTCAACAGTAAGTGAATAAACAATTCCAGGTAGATAGTCATCACAGTAAAAGCCAAATCAGTCATAGATAGGAAATTAGAACATTAACAATGACAATGTATATCATGACTCACATGCATGCTTTCTCAAATTCCTACTCCATGGAGCTAGACTCAAATAGTCGGAGAGAAAGATCAGGAGACATGTCTATAACTCGGCTGCCGAGGCCAGTGCTATCAATAAATGTTCTCGTGCACAATCATGGCATTGTACAGACATTCTACACTAGATCACGATATAGGACAGTGTCAAGTTCGGATCGTCGGTGCATTTGCATCGGTTTGCCCCACAGGCAAAGGAGCTACCAACTACCCATTGTGGAGGACCCGCACCCCGACGCCCCCAAGGTCATAACAAGACCCACACTTGTCTACTCGCACCCGCACTAAGGTGTGTTCAATCTCTTAGGCAACTTGGCCTTACAATAGTCTACAAGGACATTCACAATGCATATGACACTATGCATAGACATGTATGATTCATAATCTCATACCATTACATAACATACCACAATAGGCCAATATAAGCATCAATATACATTCCTTATCATACACATATGACAATTTCCATATCATGGATCCAAGAATTCCATTTTCAAAAATCATTTCTTCTCTATCGGTATGAATAAATTTTCTTATCATGTTTAAGTGAGGTAAAATCCTTGAATCCAGGGTTTTTAGGTTATGTTTGAGTTACAAAGGACAAAGAACCATAATTTCCATCATTTCCAACTCAAAATCTCATTTTTGGGTCTTGGTAATCGATTACATCACTCTGGTAATCGATTACCAGCGAAATAGAATCCCTGTAATCGATTACAATATCATTGTAA
Source organism: Ormosia emarginata (assembly GCA_029884605.1). Taxonomy (NCBI): domain Eukaryota; kingdom Viridiplantae; phylum Streptophyta; class Magnoliopsida; order Fabales; family Fabaceae; genus Ormosia; species Ormosia emarginata. The sequence continues at coordinate 2,802,504 of JAQQTP010000082.1, read as the reverse complement.
TCGATTACATGATTTCCAGAATTACTATTCGTAACTTCAAGGACCTGGTAATCGATTACACAGCTGTGGTAATCGATTACCAATCAGACAGAACCTCCGTAATCGATTACCCACAAATTGTAATCGATTACGTGATTCCCATAAGCATCATTTCGTGACATCAGAGGCTTGGTAATCGATTACACCATTCTTGTAATCGATTACAAGCTAGTCAGAATCTCTGTAATCAATTACACACAAGATGTAATTGATTACCAGATTTCCAGAATCACGATTTAGTACCCTTAAGAACTTGGTAATCGATTACAAGCCCCGTGTAATCGATTACCACGCGTAAACTTGCAGAAAACAGAGTTCTCAGGTCCTTTAACTCAAATCAAACCACTCATTATCATATTTAACTAACAAGTTACTCAAATATACCTTCAAATCATGCAAGAGGCATCAATCAATCATACCACAAATCAATCCAATAGCATAAATCAATTAACATCAACACATAGACATAGTAATCACAAAAATCAAAGGATAACCCTCATTAGGGTTTTTCCACCAACAACACAATCAAGGTTCCTAGATGCTAAGAGAGGTGAGGAGGAGTGTCTTCCTCTTACTTAAGTGAAGAAAAACAAAAGAAGAACACCAAGAACCTCCTTTGAATTTTTGGATTTGAGCTCCAAGAATCCTAAAAATGGTGACTTTGTTAGAATCAATACCAAGGCTTGAAAAATAAGCCATGGATGGCCAACATGAAAACCATGACCACGAAAATGGAGGAGAAAGAAGAGAAGTCTTGCATCTTACCCAAAAAGCTCAAAGCTTGGAGCTTGAAGAAATGGTGAAAATGTGGAATCTCAAGATACTTCAAACAAGAAAGATGTCTAGGAGAGGAAGAGGGTTAAGAGAGTGTGGTTGGAAGAAAATTTGGTAATGGATGAGGGGGAAGAGCTGCTGGTGCCATGGGATTTCTGGAGAGAGGGAAGAGAAAATGTCTTGAGGAAGAAGAAGAAAGAAGCAGAAGAAGGAAGAAGTAAAGGAATGCTTAGGAAATAAAATCAATCTCCCCCCAAAATGTTGTCCAACCGTGCATGAAGGAGAGAGAGGAGGGAAATGGGCTGCTTTTGCATGGGGAAGGAGGAAGAGGAAATTTCCAAGAAGCTTCCTCCAAGCTTCCATGAGAAGCTTCGCACGTTTCTCGATAAAGTGGAAGTAGAGTTATTTCTTAATCGGGCACACTAACGCAGATGAATATTTACACTGTCAGTATTACTTTTCCTCCAGTGTAGAAGAGTTGCTGATGGTGAAAATAATATTTCATTATTCATCAGATGATTTTACAATACCGCGATTTCATTCATCGGGTAAAACCTCGTAAAACGTAAATATCGTAAATTATGCCCGACCTCGGGTTTAGTAAGATCCCCCGTCGACAAGTCCACAATTTAGAGTTTACCAGCCACAGGGAAGACATCGCATCTTCCCGGGTCTGCACAGTGCACACGCAAAATGAAGAATATATTAAAATATTCGTCGTTTCTGAAAAATTCTGAAAGAATTCACATAAATCACAAATATTAGAAAATGACTATTGGTAGTGAAATAATTAACTTCCGGAGCGTTACACTGACCTCAGCAATTCTCAGCTCAGTGTGCACGCAAAACGAAGAATATATTAAAATATTCATCGTTTCCGAAAAATTCTAGAAAAATTCTCAAAAATCTAGAATATTATAAAATGATTATTTATACTTAAACAGATATTTTTCGGGATGTTACAACACTCCCCTATTAAAAGGAATTTCGTCCTCGAAATTTACATACCTCAAAATAGTTCCGGATGTTGCTCCCTCATCTTGTCTTCCAGTTCCCAAGTTGCATCACCAGTTGTTTCATTCCAGATCACTTTTACCAATGAGATCTCCTTTCCTCTAAGTTGTTTTATCCGTCGGTCCTCGATTCTCGCAGGAGGCGCCTCATAAGTCAAGTTCTCTTTTAATTGTATTGTGTCCGGTGCTATAACATGACTTGGATCAGGCAAATACTTACGAAGTTGTGAAACATGGAAGACATTGTGTATGTTGGAAAGAAAAGGGGGTAAGGCTATCTGGTAGGCTACTGGACCTATCCGGTGAAGAATTTGGTAAGGTCCAAGAAATTTTGGAGTGAGTTTTCTAGATTTCAAAGTCCGGCCGACCCCAGTCGTGGGTGTGACTTTCAGGAATACATGCTCACCTTCCTCAAACTCAAGAGGCTTTCTCCTCTTATCTGCATAACTCTTTTGCCGGCTCTGAGCAGTTCTCATCTTTTCTTGAATCATCTTGACCTTCTCAGTTGTCTGCTGAATGATATCTGGTCCAATCATAAGACGCTCACCGTCTTGGTACCAACACAATGGTGTTCGACACCGTCGTCCATACAGAGCTTCATAGGGTGCCATCCCTATACTCGAATGATAACTGTTGTTGTAGGTGAACTCTATCAGTGGTAGAACTTCATCCCAACATCCAGTTTGGTCCATAGCACAAGCTCTAAGTAAATCTTCTAAAGATTGGATCGTCCTTTCCGATTGACCATCGATTTGTGGATGGTATGTTGAACTCAGACGTAACTTCGTTCCCAACGATGCTTATAAACTCTGCCAAAATTTTGAAGTAAACCTCGGATCCCTATCCGAAACAATACTCGTAGGCACACCATGTAGCCTAACGATCTCACCAATATACAACTGGGTCAACTTCTCCAAACTGTACCTTATGTTGATCGGGAGAAAATGGGTTGACTTCGTGAGTCGATCCACAATTACCCAAATCGAATTGTGTCCTTTCTTTGTCCTCGGCAAACCCACAACAAAATCCATCGCAATGTTGTCCCATTTCCATTCAGGAATAGACAATGGTTGTAGCAATGCCGCTGGTCTTTGATGTTCCACTTTAGCTTTTTGACAAACTAAACAAGTCGACACATATCTAGTGACGTCGCTCTTCATTCCATGCCACCAGAACAATTTCTTCAGATCTTGATACATCTTAGTTATGCCTGGGTGCATACTCAGCTTGCTGGTGTGAGCATGTTCCACAATATATCACTTAAGCTCTTGATCACGGGGAATACAAACTCTACCTTGGAATCTCAGAATTCCATCCGTTCCTTCTTCAAATTCTGTCTCTTTGCCTTGCCTTATCAATTCTCTCGCTTCTTACAAGAATTCATCACCCTTTTGCTTTTCCCGTATGTCATCCATTAGCTCACTTGAGATGGTGACCATATTCATACAAATCCTTCCGGGTTCCAACTTAATAAGCGACCATACATCCCTAAACTGTTCTATGAGGTCTCTTTCCTTGATCATCAAGGCAGAAGCACTGATAGTCTTTCTGCTCAAGGCATCAGCCACGACGTTCGCCTTGCCAGGGTGGTACAACAATTGGAAATCATAGTCCTTCAGGAATTCTAGCCACCTTCGCTGCCTCATATTCAGCTCTTTCTGGTCATACAAATACTTCAAGCTCTTGTGGTTACTAAAGATGTTGAATGTTGCTCCATAGAGAAAATGCCTCCATATCTTTAGAGCAAAGACCACAGCCGCAAGTTCCAAATCATGTGTAGGGTAGTTCTTTTCGTGTACTCGCAACTGTCGCGAAGCATAGGCTACCACTCTTCTATGTTGCATAAGAACACATCCCAATCCTTGATATGAAGCATCACAGTACACCTCGAATGGCTCATTCTGATCAGGTAACACCAATACGGGTGAGGTAGTTAGCCATTTTTTCAACTCTTGGAAACTTTGCTCGCAGCTATCAGTCCATTCAAAAGCTTAGTTCTTCTTTGTCAAATGAGTGAGCGGTCCAGCAATCTTGGAAAATCCTTCAATGAACCTTCTGTAATATCCAGCTAAGCCCACAAAGCTACGAATTTCCGTCACTGACTTCGGTCTTTCCCACTGTAACACTGCCTCAACTTTCGACGGATCCACTGCAATCCCTTCCTTTGAGATCACATGGCCTAGAAACTTCACCTCATCAAGCCAGAATTCACATTTCGACAGCTTGGCATACAATTCCTTCTCCTTTAGAGTCTGAAGAACTATACTGAGGTGTTCAGCATGATCCTCCTGATTCTGGGAATATATTAGGATATCATCAATGAAGACGACAACAAACTTGTCCAAGTAAGGACGAAAGATCCTGTTCATGTAGTCCATAAAGATAACAGGTGCATTCGTAACACCAAACGGCATCACAAGGTATTCGTAATGACCGTATCGGGTACGAAAAGCAGTCTTGGGCACATCCTCCGTTTTCACTCTTATCTGATGGTACCCAGATCTCAAATTAATCTTTGAAAATACTGCTGCTCCCTTCAGTTGGTCCATCAAATCATCAATTCTTGGGAGTGGATACTTGTTCTTGATTGTCAATTTGTTCAATTGCCTATAGTCCACACACAATCTTGAGGTATCGTCCTTCTTTCGAACTAACAATACTGGTGCTCCCCACGGTGACACACTCGGTCTAACAAACTGTTTCTCCAAAAGCTCCTCTAGCTGTTTCTTGAGCTCGGCCAATTCCGTTGGCGACATACGATAAGATGCTATAGACACGGGACCAGCTCCCGGTACCAGATCAATGGCAAACTCGATCTCACGCATTGGTGGTAAACCAGGTACTTCTTCTGGAAAAACTTCAGAGAACTCTCTCACAACCAGAATAGTACTTAGATCAGCATCGCTCTCGACTTTCAAAGAAGATAGTAGCATGTACCCCTGAGCTCCTTCTTTTAAGAAAGCTCGTGCTTGGTTAGCTGTCAAGTATCTAGAATTCTTATCCACTGGGAAAACTATGGTTTTTATGGAACAATCTAATAGAACATGGTTGGAAGATAACCAGTCCATCCCGAGGATTATATCTAACTGTGAAAGAGGTAAACAGATCAAATCGACAAAAAAGATTCGACCTTCAACAATTAAGGGACATTTCAAACAGACTTTGGTAGTAACTACCAGTTTATCAGTAGGGGTTGAAACTGTCAATTCAAAAGGTAGTTCAGACACAAGTAAGCCAAGTCGTAGCACACAGTCATATGATATGAAAGAATGGGTTGCCCCAGAGTCATACAGTACTTTTAAAAGATTACCTTCTATGGTGCCTTCTCCTTGAATCAAGTCTTCGGATTCGGAAGCTTCAGCTCCGCTCATGGTATAAACTCAACCTCCGGCTTGCGATTTCTTGGCTCGAGTCAAGTTGACTGAAGGTTCTGCCTTTGCTTGATTACAATCTCTGGACATGTGGCCCGGTTTACCACATCTGAAGCAGATGATTCCCTTGATTGTGCAATCTCTCGTGAGATGATCTTTCCCACACTTTAGGCATCTGGATGGGTAGGTCACATTCTGCCCAGTTCGATTCCCAGAGGAACCTCCACCAAAACTTCCACCGGTTTGCTGCTGACTTCCCGCTGGTCGAGAATAAGGCTTCTTTTGGAAGCAATTTGAACCACTGCCTCAACCTCTTTGGGACCGTACAAGCCCAAAGCTCCTGTTTCTCGAGTCTCTAGCCTGTTCCAAGGCTTCAACTTCACAGCAGGTATCTAACAATTCTGAGAATACCTTCATCTTCAGGGCGATCACAGCTTTCTTCACCTCATACCTCAATCCCTCGGTGAACTTCCAACACTTCCAAGCTTCATCTGTTTGGTGTTGGTAGTGTGTTGAGAACTTCTCCAGGTTCTCAAATTTGGCTGCATACTCACTGACGGTCATGTTCCCTTGTCTCAAGTTGAGGAACTCCAGCTCTTTCGCATATCTCGCATTAGCAGGAAAATATTTGTCTAAGAATTTGTTCTTGAACACATCCCATGTGATGTCAGTTCCTTCAGCTTCCAATGCTCTCTGAGCTCCGTTCCACCAGTCTTCGGCATTGCCCACAAGCATGAAAGTAACATAATTCACCTTCTTGTCTTCAGCACAGTTCATGCCATGAAAGACTTTCTCTAATTCTTTGATCCACAGACTAGCTTTGTCAGGATCAAATTCTCCCTTAAACTGAGGAGGGTTGTGACGACGAAACTCCGCCAAGTTCTGGGCATCGGCAGTCGCCTCAAGCTGTTGAGCAGCTCTTTCTTGTTGTTGAGTCGCACACTCATTTCTGTCGCGATGACTTACGCCATCCATTTGCATTGCTTCTACAAAGAATTGCAATTTCTCCACTTCTCGCCATCTTACTTTTTCTCAAATCAGGTTAACTGAAAACCACAAGGTAAGTTAGAGGAATTCATTTCGGAACACAAACCACAGAGATTTCACATAGCACAAATAAGACAGACTCACACACAAGACCCAAAGAAGACATAAACCGGGGCTCTGATACCAACTTAATGTAATGCCCCCCTTTTTGGGAGGGAACGTCACATTGTCAAATAAAAGAAAATGCGAAAGAAAAAAAAATAAAAATAAAGTTTCAACATTTCAAGACTCGGTTCATTCGTTTAAGTTTAACTTGTTCAATTCTTAAATACACGAGCAGAATAGCAGAAATATACAAATTCTTTTTTTTTTGTTTTGATAATCATTTTAACCATGCAGAATATAAATGACAGTGAAGGATAAAATAGTAGGCAACATTCTCATCTGGATAACATGCACATATATATATATATATATATATATATATATATAAATGTCTTGATATCATTTATACTTAGATACAAGCTTTGAATTATCCAAAAAGCAAAACTATACCTGCCCCAAAAGATTATACAAATATGCCCTATAAATACCAAAATATACAGCCCACAAAAATAAATACATCAGGCCCCAAAATAAAACACTGGTAGCCATCAGTAGCTACCAGTAAACTCAGTCTCTCAGATGAGGAGGGACCGTATCCGGGTCCTCAGCAGGATCCTCCTCTTTAGAGGAAAGCTCCATTGGAACCACAGAAGCACGGGACGGAGCCCGAGCAGTGGAATCAAAGGAGTCCTCCCGTGGGGTGTAATAACGATCGCCCCACATCTCACGGATGGGCAAGTAAAACTCCAATCGCAGGCTGATGTTGCGGGTGAGAACAGGTGCCTCATGACGCCTCCAGGCTAGGGCTATTGACACATTTCCCAAGTAGACGCAGCGATCGGAATTCAAGTTAATGTGCCAACACTCCGGCCCTCCGAGGAAGGTCAGACGCACATCCCCAAGAAATCCGCGCATACGTGCCGCCATAGTCTTCGTAGAAGCTAGTCTCGTTCGGGCCAGAAGCTGGGAAACTCGGCATGTTCCGCCTCCTCACCGTCGTCTTCGATCAATACAGTATACACACATATAGCAAGTGACAGAGATATAAGAAAGAGGTAAGACATCCTACCATCATTACTAATTATAGCAACTAGAAACAGTACGGCGCCACGCGCCCAAATAGCAATTCAAAATATCATATTCAACTAATAAGTAGAAATTCCAACAGTAAGCGAATAAACAATTCTAGGTAGATAGTCATCACAGTAAAAGCCAAATCAGTCATAGATAGGAAATAAGAACATTAACAATGACAATGTATATCATGACTCACATGCATGCTTTCCCAAATTCCTACTCCATGGAGCTAGACTCAAACAGTCGGAGAGAAAGATCAGGAGACATGCCACGTAACTCGCTTTCTTAGAGGCCGATGCTATCAATAAATGTTCTCGTGCACAATCATGGCATTGTACAGACATTCTACACTAGATCACGATATAGGACAGTGTCAAGTCCGGATCGTCGGTGCGTTTGCATCGGTTTGCCTCACAGGCAAAGGAGCTACCAACTACCCATTGTGGAGGACCCGCACCCCGACGCCCCCAAGGTCATAACAAGACCCACACTTGTCTACTCACACCCGCACTAAGGTGTGTTCAATCTCCTAAGCAACTTGGCCTTACAACAGTCCACAAGGACATTCACAATGCATATGATACTATGCATGGACATGTATGATTCACAATCTCATACCATTACATAACATACCACAATAGGCCAATATAAGCATCAATATACATTCCTTATCACACACATATCACAATTTCCATATCATGGATCCAAGAATTCCATTTTCAAAAATCATTTCTTCTCTATCGGTATGAATACATTTTCCTATCATGTTTAAGTGAGGTAAAATTCTTGAATCCAGGGTTTTTAGGTTATGTTTGAGTTACAAAGGACAAAGAACCATAATTTCCATCATTTCCAGCTCAAAATCTCATTTTTGGGTCTTGGTAATCGATTACATCACTCTGGTAATCGATTACCAGCGAAACAAAATCCCTGTAATCGATTATAATATCATTGTAATCGATTACATGATTTCCAGAGTTACTATTCGTAACTTCAAGGACCTGGTAATCGATTACACAGTCGTGGTAATCGATTACTAATCAGACAGAACCTCCGTAATCGATTACCCACAAATTGTAACCGATTACATGATTCCTAGAAGCATCATTTCGTGACATCAGAGGCTTGGTAATCGATTACACCATTCTTGTAATCGATTACAAGCTAGTCGGAATCTCTGTAATCGATTACACACAAGATGTAATCGAGTACCAGATTTCCAGAATCACGATTTAGTACCCTTCAGAGCTTGGTAATCGATTACAAGCCCCGTCTAATCGATTACCACGCGTAAACTTGCAGAAAACAGAGTTCTCAGGTCCTTTAACTCAAATCAAACCACTCATTATCATATTTAACTAACAAGTTACTCAAATATACCTTCAAATCATGCAAGAGGCATCAATCAATCATACCACAAATGAATCCAATAGCATAAATCAATTAACATCAACACATAGACATAGTAATCACAAAAATCAAAGGATAACCCTCATTAGGGTTTTTCCACCAACAACACAATCAAGGTTCCTAGATGCTAAGAGAGGTTGAGGAGGAGTGTCTTCCTCTTACCTAAGTGAAGAAAAACAAAAGAAGAACACCAAGAACCTCCTTTGAATTTTCAGATTTGAGCTCCAAGAATCCTAAAAATGGTGACTTTGTTAGAATCAATACCAAGGCTTGAAAAATAAGCCATGGATGGCCAACATGAAAACCATGACCACGAAAATGGAGGAGAAAGAAGAGAAGTCTTGCATCTTACCCAAAAAACTCAAAGCTTGGAGCTTGAAGAAATGGTGAAAATGTGGAATCTCAAGATACTCCAAACAAGAAGGATGTCTAGGAGAGGAAGAGGGTTAAGAGAGTGTGGTTGGAAGAAAATTTGGTGATGAATGAGGGGAAGAGTTCTTTGGTGCCGTGGGATTTCGGAGAGAGGGAGGAGAAAATATCATGAGGAAGAAGAAGAAAGAAGTAGAAGAAGGAAGAAGTAAAGGAATGCTTAGGAAATAAAATCAATCTCCCCCCCCCCAAATGTTGTCCAACCGTGCATGAAGGAGAGAGAGGAGGGAAATGGGCTGCTTTTGCATGGGGAAGGAGGAAGAGAAAATTTCCAAGAAGCTTCCTCCAAGCTTCCATGAGAAGCTTCGCATGTTTCTCGATAAAGTGGAAGTAGAGTTATTTCCTAATCGGGCACACTAACACAGATGAATATTTACACTGTCAGTATTACTTTTCCTCCAGTGTAGAAGAGTTACTGATGGTGAAAATAATATTTCATTATTCATCAGATGATTTTACAATACCGCGATTTCATTCATCGGGTAAAACCTCGTAAAATGTAAATATCGTAAATTATGCCTGACCTTGAGTTTAGTAAGATCCCCCATCGACAAGTCCACAATTTAGAGTTTTTCAGCCACAGGGAAGACATCGCATCTTCCTGGGTCTGCACAGCGCACACGCAAAACGAGAAATATATTAAAATATTCGTCATTTCTGAAAAATTCTGAAAGAATTCATATAAATCACAAATATTAGAAAATGACTATTGGTAGTGAAATAATTAACTTCCGGAGCGTTACAATGACCTCAGCAATTCTCAGCTCAGTGTACACGTAAAACGAGAAATATATTAAAATATTCATCGTTTCCGAAAAATTCTAAAAAAATTATAAAAAATCTAGAATATTATAAAATGATCATTTATACTTAAACAGATATTTTTCGGGATGTTACAGGCAGAGTCCTAACGTCGGGTGCCTCCCTCGCACGATCGTTCAGGTACATCTCTGGAATCTCAGGCCTGTCGCGTTAGTGACCAACCACTGTAGCAGGTAGTCATGGTCCCTATACTGTAAATGTCGTCATTGGCAGTAATCAGGCTAGGCGCAGACCTATGGAGTGTTGTTTGGGGAATACGACTAGTAGTCGTGTACGGACATCCTACTGGGGTGCATACTCTGGAGCCTGGTGGTATATATACCGGGTTTGACCTTTAAGGGCGAGATCTCGGACCATGATCCAGAACAGTTGCCTCCTAGCTTGGCTCTTTAGTGGAATAATTTAGTGTCAGGATATTTAGACCGAGGACAGGGATCCGTTGCGTTGTGGGAGTCTATAGAGGCCGACATCCATTGTCTGGGGAGTACCCCTGGGGTTGGCATATACCGACATCCAGTCATTCGGGGTACGTCTTGCCCCTGTGCATGGTTACGCTGGGTCTTTTGTCTTTTTTCGTGCTTTGCAGGAATGTTGAGTCTCCTTGGGAAATAACTTGTTCTGACTTTATTGAGCATTAAAGACCCATTAATTTTCTGATGTTTCCCAATAGCATGCTTCCCCTTCGCCCAATCAGAATCGAAGAGCGTTAAAAGGCATCTTACTTTACACAATTGGTTTGTTGCTCTTGGATCCAATCGGAATGCCTTGCGTTTCCTATAAAAGGGGAGCGTTTTCATTTGAAGTTGACACTTTTTCTGTTGCATTTCTCTTGCTCTGCAGCCTCACTTTGAGTGACTTCTTCCTTCATGGCTCTCTTTGTATTTCTTTCATGCCTTACGAGGGTTCTGCCCATTACAAGAGCCATATTTTTTTTTTTCCAAAATGCCTGAAACTATTTGGCTATTTTGTGGATGTCCCTTTTGAAGGGCGATTTACTTTCTCAGTATTATTACAGACGGTGGCTTACTTTTCCAGCGTACCATGATTGCTTGTTTGATATTTGTTGTCGCTGGGGAGGCTTGAGTCGCTTGCTGTGTTGGACGGGGTTCTTCTGGGCTGGGGTGTTCACTCTTATTGTTCTTGCCCAAGAGTGTAATGGTTGCTTCGCCTTGAATAAGCCCTCGGATAAACAGGAAGAATTATTCAAGCTGCTCCGCGCTTTGAAGTGCCTTGGGAGAATCGTGAGACCGACTAAGACTTCGGTGGAACGATCTCTTTCATGAATGGTTGCACCCCGTACACTGAAAGAGGGTGTACCCTGGCCATTATTGGTGTAGGCAATGTAGAAGATTTGGCATTCTGGTACCTGATATCGGTTTGTTGAGGTTCTTCAAAGCTAATCCACTTTTTCAAGAGGCTAGTGCAGATTCCAGAGAGTCATGGTGGTGGCAGTGACTCTTCATACCGCGAAGAAAATGCAGATGTGACATGGCCCGGGATGCCGTGATGATGATGTCGGTTCCTTTCTCCGGAGTCCCTTTTTTTCTTTAAAGCTTTCATGTCTCTATACTTTCTTTTTTCTCTCTTTTTATTGTAAGATGATATATGGAATGAGAATAAAATTTATAAATCAAAGCTCTTGTCTTTGTATCTTCTTTTCCTTATTTCTTTCCATTGTCTGAAGTTTTTATGTTCGACTGGGGTGAGTCCAACGCTTGCTCCGGGGTGGCGCTATTTCTTTTCGTCTATTCGGGGTCCTTTATGCTGACCGGAGTGAGTAAAAACGTTCACACCGTCATGCCCCAAACTTGGTGCTTTATCTTGAAAAGTCAAAGTGACAAGTTCTAAAGCCGTTATTTGTGGTTTTTGTGTTTAAAGCCGAGGTTCATGGGAAAATTTCTGAACTTCGTACTTCGGAGGTTGCTTTTTGTTCGAATTGTTGCTTTGCTGTCATTGCATCTATACAAACATCTTTTCAATTGCTTCTGTAACTGCAAAGGCCACGTGGCGCGTTTTTAACAGATGGACGTGCCTAGAGCCTTGCGTGCCATGATGAGCACGTTTTTGAAGATTGGGCCGTGAGGACGAAAATGCCCCATAACCGTTTTAGCCTTTATAAATGGGGGTTAGGGGTTCATTGTTCACTTTCTGCCATTTCTGAGTAGTCTTCCGAGAGCTTTGCATTGAAGAGAGGTGATTTGTGAAGGTTTCCAGGCATTTTCCACCCATTTCACAACAACTCTTAGCGTTTATTCGAGGTAACTTCTGTTCTCAACCCCTTAGTGTTTTTTATTTTTCTAGTTGCCTTATACTAGTATTGGGTAGTAGGATGGTCGTGCATTCCTTAATGGGATGTACTTTGTTATTCCTGTTGTGCCTTTGAATTTCTTCTTTTCTATTGGGAACTCCGTCTTCGCCACGCCATGCATGGCGGAGGTGTCATTCTGAAATTTAAAATTTTGGAGGGAAAAGAAGCTGGTACATGGGTTCATTGTCTCCGTGTGTGAATCTTTTGTTTAAATGATTTTGACAATTACTTATCGGCATCTTTGATGTTCTCAGGTTTTCATGGCGAAGGGCAAAGGAGGGGCTAGGGCCAGAATATCTACTTCCGAGGGTCTCACTCTGGTTGAGGATGACCAAATTCGGATCCGTTGTGATCCGGGATTAGTATACCCATAGGTAGGAGATGATGTCTAGAACCATCTCTCCAATTTTTCTTCCGAGGCCGTTCTGAGGGAGTCGATGGATTATATTCACCTAATGGACGAGAAGATAAGGGACAAGGAGTTCCTGGTCGTATGTCTTGAGTGGAACGAGAGGGTATGCTCTACTCGGGAGGTGGGCTCACATTTCATGTTTCTGTATGAACCCGTTTTTATGAAGCTAGGACTCGGTCTTCCATTCTCGGAGTTTCAAATGGTTGTCTTCTGTGCTCTTCGTGCAACTCCGACCCAGATTCACCTCAATGGCTGGGGTTATATTATAGCCTTTGAGAGATTTTGTCGGGTAAATAGGTTAAGGTGTTCGGTCAACACTTTTTTCTACTTTTATACCAGGTTAAGTCCCCAAGGTTCATCAAAGCAGAAGAATTGGCTCACCATTCGGTCCAGAGGCGGTCATAAGTCCTTTGATGTCTTTCAGGATAGCTTCAAAGGATTCAAGACCAGGTTTTTCAAGATTATGGCGGCCAATGGATTCTATCCCTTTTTCCTGAATGCTGATGGGGAGCCAAAGTTTCCTTTGTATTGGACACCGGATGCTTGGATTGCTTCGACCGTGCCTTTGGAGAAGGAAAAGAACGAACTTAACCCGGATGAACTTAAGATGGTTGAGTTCATATCCCAGTATACCAAGGAGAATGGGAATATCAATATCAGAGATGTCCTTAAGACTCCTGGTGATGACCTTCTCTTTAGTTTATTAGGTGAGAAGTAGAATACCATTGATTACCTTAAGTTGTGTGTGTGGGATTGTTTTTGTCTTTACAATCTTAATTCTTTGCTTTTCTGATCTGCTTGTCTTGTTTTGTTTTAGTGAGCGGTATAGCGTCGGGACTTTTTGTTGCAGCTTTGCATGCTTCAAGAGCAAGGAGAAATGGGGCAGGGTCTTCGAGTGCCCCTTTCGCCTCTGCCTTGGCACCTTGTGATGTCGTTGTTAAAGAGGTCTCTAAGGACTCAGGATCTCCTCAAAATCTTCAATCGAAGAAAAGGAAAGCTGCTGAGGACTCTTTCGACTGGGGTAAGAGAGTTGCTTTGGATGGCAGTGCCGAGGAGGGGGCCAGTCTCCTGCCTATTATCATAGGAAATTCTGACCCCAGACTATTTATTGATAAGTACTTTATGAATGGTGAGGTAATGAGGCACATATCCTGGTGAGGATTGGTTTAAACTCTGACTGAACTATAGGCTTTGACACTCCGTGCTACTGCCGATGTCCGCTATATCGAGATGACCATCAAGGAACTAGATAGGAAAGCATCAGCTGATCTGAAGAGGAAGGATAAGAATCTTGAGGAGGCCGCACGGAGGCTTAACACCGCCCTGAAGCTTAATGAAGATGCGCAAGTGCGGATCACTAATTTAGAGAGGGCGTTGGTCGAAGCTGAGACAGATAAGAAGAGCTTGAATCGGGAAAACTAGAGGCCGAGAAGGTTAATGCTACCCTCTGTGCTCATGTGGTTCAGCTGGAGATGGATGTGGATGAGCTGGACGCGATTTCTGAAAAAATCGGAGGGGAGCAATTCCAGAATATTGTGGTTTAGATCCAACACTTCAATCCTGATGTCACCCTTGCCTTAGAGAGTCTTAGTGTTGAGAAAGTCTTCCATGATGGGCAGCTTATTTTTGTGCAGGACCTTCCTCAGGCCGGTTCCGGGGATGCTTCAGGAGCTGTCCAGGCTCCGGCAGCTGGCGGGGTCGAAACCTAAGTTCTTTTTTTTCTTTTTGCCTTTGATAAGTTTTTTGTTTATTTTGTAAAGACAATTGCCCCGTTTAGTTGGGGTTTTAAATTTGAGCACCTTTACTTCTTATTTGTCTGTGTGTTTATTTTTGGTGTGGTGTGGATTGTGATTAAAATTTAGAATGAAAATCAGTTGTCAAGTTCCACCAAAAATAAAAACCTTGCAACCAGTTGTAGTTAGCAAGGGTCGATCCACAGAGAACTAATTCAATTATCACTATAATTTGAATCCTAATTTAAACACTCAAAAACAGTAAACAATAAAACGGGGGTTTCGTTTGTTGAAATTAAAAATAGAAATTGAATCCAAAACAAAAACAGTAAATATAATTTGAAAAATCAATTAAAAGACAATGGTTAAGAGATGGAATCCACCACTAGATTTATATGATTATGCTAACCCACATATCCTTTATACCAACATGGCCAATTATGTATGGCTAACTAGTGCAGAAACCCGTCCTATGCACGGGACAACAAATACATCAAATTCAAACAAAAAGCAATGTGTAATTTTTTCAAATTGAAAAATGAAAAATGAGTATAAACTCATGCTTTGTAGTACTATTCAGAATTGGGTGCAACACTACAATGAGCAAATTGATACACACCACGAACAAATTGATACACACCACGAACAAATTGATTCAACACTACAATGGCTAATGGCCTTCATGAGTGGAAGCTCACCAACTTTCTGCTTTTACTAATAATATTAAAATTATAGTTAGGCTATTAGTGATTTTCTTATATACTAATAAGTCATTATCAGAATCTGAACCTATAATTTTCTACTCAAATCTTCACTTTTCCTCAACCACTTGAATTATGCGGCTATATTCAAGTGACAAACGCTATTAACATTTACATAATTAGATTCTAGGCACATTACTTCACTAATTACATGATATCAAATTTGTTTTTCTTTTTTTTTTTGAAAAAAATGGTCTCAAATTGCATACACTGCTTTAGCGTGCATAATATTTTATATATAGAGTTTAAACAACATCTTGATCCTTTTCTCTCACTCAACCCAACGATTGGACTAAAAGCACCCCCTCCCTTTTTTCAGGGTGGGTTGCATATTTAACCATGTGATGATATATGACGATCTCTTTTATCTTATAAGAGGGGTGATGAATCTGCACGGCAAAGGATATGTTAATCCAAAAGTGGATTCTTAGTGTAGTTGCAAAGAAAATGACTTACCTACTGTCTATCATTTGACGATTAATGACGACAGTAATATGCATGTAAAACATGGATGATGTTTTTGCAAATCAGCCGACAAATAACACTTTATTTGTCATAAAATCCAAAACATGGGCGTCTGATCACACAGCAGAAACACAAAAATGTGCTTAATTCAATTAATTTATTTTTATGGCGACATTCAGAGAATCAGATTGCAAATATTCTGATACAAGTATTGGAAATAAAATTGATTAACCATATATTCGGTCCTATCGTTATATCTTTTAAGTTTACTCCCTATATATTTTCTTTACAAATCAATCTTTATAGTTACAATAATTAGCAAAATGATTTCTACTGCTAGTTTCCATTATGAGTATGTTAGTTTGTCGTTTGGCATGGCAAGAAGTGGTAACATTTTTGTCCATGTCAATGTCTTTGAATTAATATAGGGATTAAATTAAAAATAAGTAAAATAGAGGAGCCAAATTAAAAATAAGAGAAAATTAGAGGTACCAAATAAATTTATATATAACGACTTCATTATTATTTAATGAATTGCTTCTTTCTCAATTCTAAATGATTATATTCATTAAAAAGAAAAAAAATTACTACTATAAGAAGTTAATTAAATTGATTTTATTATAAGACAAATTACGTAAGACTCTTGGAAATATTTTTGGTGTTCCCTTTAAAATAAAGGGAAAAATTAGATATGAGTGTAATATAAAAAGTTATGTAATTTTTTATACCAGAAATTGTTAGGAAATATGAAATTCACTCTAAGGATAAGACCAAAGAAGAGCTTTTAAGCAAAGCCAATGATAGCTAACATGGAATTATTTTGAAATGTTTATTTGACAACTAGCTCAAGTATTACAAAGATATTTTTTAATACATACATCACTTTTTCTTTGTCTTGCGTAAACTGAGAGCTTCACTGTTCTCACTTTCCTTGGATGATCAGAAGCGATTTTCACATCGAAGCTCAAAGGCTCAAATGTATGAAATGAAACGCTAAACTCATATATTATCTTTGTAACACTCTTTAATCAAATATTGGTAATGATTCCTCTCACATTTGAGTTCTTTTCTGGAAGAGTTGACGAATTTATCGGATTTCGTTGTAAATTCTAGATTTATTAGCTATTCTTTCTTGCTGTCTGTTGTCTTTTTGGTGTGGGCGAGGCACAAATTTATGAACATAAAAATATATATAAAGCACTCTTTTGGTAAAAGAGACTTTAAAATGAACTCTGACATGCAAAAAGAAAGAAGTAGATTCGAGTTATTTCAAAACCAAATTTTCCTGAAATAATTAAAAAGAACAATGAGGATTTAATTCAGTTCTTATTTACCTTGAGCACTGACATGGAGGTTCCATTTTTATCCATTAACACCAACCAAGCTCAAATGGTGTAGAATGATGAAAGAGTGGCAAATTTTTTTGAATTTAGGATGTGGGATTCAACTTCTCAGGATGAGGATTTGACCAAAACAGGTGAGTTGCATATTCAGCTTCAAAGAGCTCTAGCTAGGAAAAGATTCCTCCTTACCATGGATGACGTTTGAAATCATAAAGAAAAAGGGGATATATTTTTCAAGATTGTATCAATGAATGGTAAACAAGAAAGTAAGATACTTTTGACAAATCGTCCAACAGAAATAAATAATTTACCTAATTTCATTCTTCATAACATTTTCTCTAGGCTCCCAATTAGAACTGTTCTCAGCTTTAAGTGTGTTTGCAAAGAACGAAATAGACTCATCAGCGAGCTATATTTCCCAAAGAATTGAACCAAGAGTGAGAACCAGAGTAACCTTATATTCTGGCTCTGTTTCTAAATCCATATATCTTTCTTGCTCTGTTTCGAAAGGATCAATGGCTTCTTCCTCTTCCATTAGTTTGATTTTTCTCATCTCTTCTTCTTCCATCATGAGTAACTAAATCTTTTAGGCTAGGGTCAGATGAACATTGTTGATACTCTTATGTGATCTGTTTGATTCTCTCTTTATAAGTTAATTTCATGTATTTGAACACTATACTCCTTGCTTAATGCTAATCAATATTTGATCACTATTGATTTGAATGTGAGTATTTCTTCTAATTGAAAAATTAGTTTTAATGCTGGAACTGAGTTGGGTTAACATGATTATGAATGAATATAGGAATATATCTTTGTAATTATGTGTTCCATGAAATCACTGTCATTAATGCTTAACTTGAATCAATAATTATCCAAGGAATTGGGAGTTGTGATTTGGGTTAAAGGGGTTTTGAATCAAGGGATTGATCTTGGCTTAATTTTGTTGATTGGAACTTCAAATGCATGATTATTACTTGTTTTGAGAGTTAATCAGTAGCATAAGAGGGTAAATAAAGGGATTTGAACCCTGGCCATTTTCTTGATTAATTTTCTTCTTAAAAATCCAAAAATATTCTTTAATTTGTTAATTGTTCTGCTTTTAATACATTTCTTTTATACTTGTTGAAAATCAATACAATTCAAAGTTACCAAAATCATATTTTCAGTTTAAGTATAAACAACATTTTCTTTTGTGTTGATAAAACGATTATAATCCCTGTCGAGACGATATTTCTTTTCTCATCATTATATTACTTGTAACGATTTGGTGCACTTGCTAAAATTGTTCAACAAGTTTTTGGCGCTGTTGTTGGGGATTGTTGATTTGATTATCAACAAAGCAAAATAGTTACTACTTTGGACGATTATTTTGTTTTTATCTTGTTTGTTTTAAATTTACTACATTATTTTAATTCATTTCTAAATATAGTTGACTTGTACTTACAATTCTTCTAGTTTATGTTTATGCGAGGGAAAAAGGCAACTGAATTATTATTTGATCTCGAGATTGTGAAGATGGAAAAAGCAAATAGGAAGAAAGCTAAGAAAGCAAGGCTACAAAAAAAAACTCAAGAAAAACAAGCATCTACATCTTCTTCTTATACTCTCACAGTAGAAGTCATGGCTGAACAACCACCACCTAGGTGGACTTTAGGAGATTTTGGCCGGAGCAACAACCATCAGAGGTTGGCTGTTGAGTATCAACCGGTGGAGGCAAATGCCTTTGAGATCAAAACTTCTCTTTTGAATGTTCTCAAACAGAATCTATTTTCTGGAGTGGATAATGAAGATCAGCACTTGGTGAATTTCTTTGAGATTTGTGGTACATTAAAGCTGGATGATGTTTCTAAAGAAACTAAGAGGATGAGATTATTCCCTTTTACTTTGAGAGATAGGGCAAATGATTGGTTGCAAACACTTCCTCAAGGAAGTATTACTACTTGGAATGAATTGAAGGACAAATTTATAGAGCAGTTCTTCCATACTTCCAAGTTCATCAAGAGAAAAGCTGAAATTACTAGTTTTGAGCAAAAGAATGGAGAAAATCTTTATGAAGCATGGGAGCAGTTCAAAGGGCTTTTGAAAAGATGTCCCGACCATGACTATGACGAATTGACACAAATGCAAACCTTTTGCCATGGGTTGAGACCGAATACAAAGATAATGCTAGATGCTTCAGTATGAGGTACAATGAATAATAAGACGACCGAAGAAGCAAGAAAGTTAGTAGAAACAATGGCTTCAAATGAGTATCTTATTCATCATGATAGAGGAGTGCAAGTTAAGAAGGGTGTTTTAGAGCTAGATGCACATAATGCTCTATTAGCCCAAAACAAATTGGTTTCTCAACAATTGTAGGTTCTCACTAAACAACTTCAAGCCTTACAAGCGGGTTCCTCTCAATCTCATCTTTCCAAGACTGTGATATAATGTATGAGGTGTGATTTTCGTGGGGGAGGACATGAGAATTGTGCTTGTGAACCTCAAAGTGATCCAAATGACCAAGTCAATTATATGTGAAATTTTCAAGTGCAACGAGGGAATCCTTATTCCAACGCTATAATCCAGGGTGGAGGAATCATCCTAACTTTTCTTGGAAGCAACATGAAGTTCCTCAATCAAGCAAACTTCCTCAACTATAGCAACCTAAAGAGAAGCTTACTGCCTTAGAAGAAGCATTGACTTAATTCATGTAGATGATTCAAACTAATTTCCAAAATCATGAGGCTCATTTCAAAAACTAAGAAGCATCCATTAAGAACCTTGAAAACCAAATCGGATAGCTCTTAAAGCAAATTGTTGAACAATTTAGGGGACAATTTTCTAGAAATACAATGAATAATCCCAAGAATGAGTCTTGCAAAGTCGTAACTTTAAGGAGTGGAAAGACGTCACACTATCCATGGTGGAGCCATTAGTTTCAGGGTCTACTGAAAGAAATGAGCAGGAGACATTGGATGAAGAGCCAAATAAAAAAAGTGACATTGTGAACTTAGAAGAAAAAGAAAAAGAAGAAAAGGAAGTGCATGTTGAAAATCATAAAAAAGAGGATAAAAAGGGTTCTAACTTAGTAGATAAAGACTCCTTCTTGAGAAGGACAAAGAGTAAGATTTTGCAAGAAGGGGATAAGCCTCAAGTGATCCCACTATATATGAAGTTACCATATCCTCACTTGAGCAAGAAAAAGGAGAAAGAGGAACAATTTGCAAGGATTTTAGACATTTTCAAATGCCTCCAAATCAACATTCCTTTTGCAGAGACATTGGAGCAAATGCCTATATATGTTAAATTCATGAAGGAGTTGTTGACTAAGAAGAGAAAGTTCAAGGAGGATGAAACGGTGGCATTAACGGAGGAGTGCAGTGCAATACTTCAAATGAAGCTTCCCCCAAAATTAAAAGATCTAGGGAGTTTTACAATTTCATGCACTATCGGCAACATGACCATTAGTAAAGCTCTCTGTGACTTGGGAGCAAGCATAAATTTGATGCCATTGTTTATGCTTAAGAAGCTTAGGGGAGGTGAGGACAAGCAAACAAGAATGGCCTTGCAACTTGCGGATAAGTCAATTAAACATCCTTATGGAGTCATAGAGGATGTACTAGTGAGGGTTGACAAATTCATATTTCCAGTTGATTTAGTCATATTGGACATGGAAGAGGACACTGAGGTACCTCTAATTCTTGGAAGACCATTTTTAGCCATTGGGAGAGCCCTCATTGATGTCCAACAAGGGTAATTAATGTTGCGAGTGAAGGATGAGAAAGTCACCTTTAATGTTTTTGAGGCAATACAACACCCAGATGATAAAGAAACTTCTTATTAGGTGGATTTGATTGATACTACAATTGAGGACTCTTTTCAGTAAAATACTCCCACTGCACCTCTTGAAAGAGTGATTGTGAATGCAATTGAAAAACATAGAAAGGTGGATGATAAAGTCATTGAGGAGTGTTTGCGATATCTAGAAGCACATCAAATAGAAAATACTGTTAGCAAGATGAAAGAAGAGCTGAGTAATGACAAGGTAGAGGAAAAAGCTAAACTAGAGTTGAAACTCTTGCCATCCCACTTGAAATATACTTTTTTTGGCAATCAAGATGCAAATCCAGTGATAATCAACAGTTTTTTGCCAAAACTTGAAGAAAAGAAGCTTGTAAAGGTCCTTCGAGAACACCAAACTGCAATTAGATGAACTATCTCTGACTTAAAAGGGATTAGCCCAGCTTTTTGTATGCACAAGATTAAACTTGAGGAGGAATTCAAGCCAGTAGTCTAGCCACAGAGAACGTTAAATCCCATAATGAAAGAAGTAGCAAGAAAGGAGGTGCTGAAACTTCTTGAAGCTGGAATGATTTAACTTATTTCGGATAGTGCTTGGGTGAGTCCGATTCAGGTTGTTCCTAAAAAGGGAGGCATGACTGTGGTGAAGAATGAGAAGAATAAGTTAATTCCCACTAGAACAGTTACTGGGTGGCATATATGTATCGACTATCAGAAGCTCAACCAAGCTACCTGGAAGTATCATTTCCCCCTTCCATTCATGGACCAAATGCTTGAGAGATTATCCGGACAAGCTTACTATTGTTTCCTTGATAGCTATTTCGGTTATAATCAGATTACAGTTAATCCAGAGGACCAAGAGAAGACAACATTCACTTGTCCCTATGGAGTTTTTGCATATAGACGGATGCCTTTCAGTCTTTGAAATGCTACAGCTACTTTTCAGAGGTGTATGCTTTCTATCTTTGCTGATATGATTGAAAAATATATAGAGGTCTTTATGAATGATTTCTCTGTTTTTGGTGCATCATTTGATTCTTGTTTGTCTAACCTTACTAATGTTCTTAAGAGATGCATGGAAACCAATTTAGTCTTAAATTGGGAGAAATGTCATTTCATGGTGCAGGAATGCATTGTGCTTGGCCACAATATTTCAGCTAGCAGTAAGGAAATGGATATGGCCAAAATTGAAGTGATAGAGAAGCTGCTTTTGCATTTGAATGTTAAGGGCGTGAGAAGTTTTCTAGGCCATGTTGGCTTCTATATAAGATTCATCAAAGATTTTTTGAAAATTGCAAAGCCATTGTGCAATCTGCTCATTAAAGATTCTTCTTTTGATTTGATAATGAGTGTTTGCATGCTTTTAATCTTTTGAAGGAAAAATTGATTTCTGCCCCTGTTATTGTAGCCCCTGATTAGGAATTACCATTCGAACTTATGTGTGATGCAAGTGACTATGCAATAGGAGCTGTATTGGGGCAAATAAGGGATAAAATTTTCCATACAATTTACTATGCAAGCAAAGTCCTTAATGAGAACCAAATTCATTATGCCACAACTGAAAAGGAATTGTTTGCCATAGTATTTGCCTTGGAGAAATTTCCTTCTTACTTGATTGGATCTAAAATTACTGTGTTCATTGATCATGCATCAATTAAATATTTCTAACTAAGGGAGAATCAAAACATAGACTGATTAGGTAGATCTCGTTGTTGCAGGAATTTGATCTTGAGATTAAAGACAAGAAAGGAAGTGAAAATATGGTAGCAGACCACTTGTCCAGTTTGGAAAACTCTGAAGTTACTGCTAAGGAGAAAGACATTCTTGAAGAGTTCCCGGATAAGAAGTTGTTTACAATGGATGAGAGGCCATGGTTTGCTAATAATGCTAATTTCAAGGTTGTTACTGTTATATCGGAAGACTTGACATGGCAAAAGAAAAAGAAATTCTTTTGAGATGCCCAATATTACATTTGGGATGATCCCTTTCTTTTCAAAATTGGCCCGAACGGACTTCTAAAAAGGTGTGTGTCACAAGCTGAAAGCCAGAAGATACTTTGCCATTATCATGATTCTCCTTATGGAGGGCATTTTAATGGAGAACGTACTGCTGTCAAGATATTTCAGTCCGGTTTTTATTGGCCATCCATCTTTAAAGATGCATACAACCATATGAAGAGCTGTGACAAATGCTAAAGGACAAGCAATATCTCAAGACGAAGTGAAATGCCCTTGAATCCTATTTTGGAGCTTGAATTGTTTGATTGTTAGGGCATTGACTTCATGGGGCCATTTTCTTCTTCCTATTCAAATCAGTACATATTAGTGGTTGTTGACTATGTCTCAAAATAGGTTGAGGCCATGACCACTCCTGCAAATGATTCTCAAACAGTGGTCAATTTTGTTAAAAAGAACATCTTCTCTAGATTTGGAGTTCTGAGGGTATTGATCAGTGATGGATGAACTCATTTTTGCAATAATTAGCTACAAAATGTTCTCTCCAAGTATAATGTCTGACACAAAAATGGAAACTCCCTACCATTCTCAATGCAATGGCTAAGTGGAGGTATCAAATAGAGAGATAAAAAGAATTTTGGAGAAGACAATTGGTAATTCAAGAAAGGCTTGGACAAATAAATTGGATGAAGTTCTGTGGGCATATAGGATAGCCTACAAAACACCTTTAGGCTTGTCACCATATCAACTGGTTTATGGTTAAGTCGTGCTATTTGCCAGTAGAATTTGAACACAAGGCATATTGGGCCTTGAAATTCTTAAATTTTGATCCTACCTTGAGTGGAGAAAAGAGGGTTAATCAGTTGCATGAACTTAATGAAATGCGTGTGCATGCATATGAGAATATGGGGATATACAAGCATAAGATGAAGACCTACCATGACAAGTACATTTCACAGAGGAAATTTTATCTGGGACAACATGTGTTGTTGTTTAATTCAAGGCTGAAGTTGTTTTCGGGAAAATTGAAATCTAAATGGTCAGGACCATTCATTGTCAAAGAAGTGACATCCTTCGAAGCAACAGAAGTGGAGGATCTAGTTTCAAAAAGAGCTTTCAAAGTCAATGACCAGAGGCTGAAACCTTATCTTGGTGGGGTGGTAGAAAGAGCAAAAATTGCTCTTGTTTTATATGAGCCATAAATAATTATAAGGTGTCAAGCTAACGATGTTAAACTAGTACTTCTTGGGAGGCAACCCAAGCAATTTTTCTTTCTTAGTCATTTTGAATTAAGTTTTGAGTAGCAATTTGTTTTTTGTTTTGTTTGCATAAGAATAAAATACTTGTGTGATCTGATTTTGTGCTTGATGTTGCTAGAATAAGGTGCAATTTTGTTGCTTTTAAGCAAATGATTAAGTGCTGGGAATTAGAGTTGAAATATAAAGAAGTTAAGCATCTCGCTAGGCGAATGCATTTTCTCGCCCAGCGAAATCAGTATTTCAGTCACCATCACCTAGCGAGGAAAATACATCACAAGGCAATTTGTAAGAAAAAAGGGATCTATGTACCTTGAATTGCTATCGTGAGGTGGTGGTTCTACCATCGCGAGGCGAATTTCAATTCCAAAGCCTCTGACTTCAATCGCGAGGCGTTAAGGAATCCATCACGAGGCGAGAGAGTGAGTTAAAGAATTCCAGGTTTGGCCCAGGGCCCATCGCCTCGCGGGAGTCTACCATCGCGGGGTGAATTTCCAACCAACAGCCTCTGAGTTCCATCACAAGGCACTGAGGAATCCATCTTGAGGCGAAATAGGAAGTGTAAATTCAATTTTTTTGTTCCATTATCAGGTATATCTTTTCCCCTATCTTTACTCTAGGGCTTATGATCAATGTTCATTATTGTGAAGGTTCTCTTCTTTCCCTTTTTCTCATAGTGCTTCCATGATGAATTCCACGAGTTGTGCTTGATAACCAGTAATTAAAAAAAATGTTATGTGGATGAAATGTGTTGGGGATTTGTGATCTTAGTTCACGCTCATTTGGGAATGGTAATATTAGGTATCTTTGTTCTCAATTGACCTTTTACATGTATCTCACTCACCAAGTGTTTGTGACAAGTTCACAATGATGATTGTTTCTTGTCGTGTTGTTACCAAGACATGTTCTTGATGTTGTGCACTCCCTTGTAATCTAATTGCACGTTCAATTATTTAATGAATGTGCATGAAGCCTTGCTTGCATGAGTGAAAATAGCATGATACCAACTTATAGCCAAGGTGCTTGTTGAATGTTCTGACTTAAGTGTGCATGTTATATTTTCATATTTCAAGAACATGGCATCAAAATAGGGAAAACAGAAAAAGAGAAAGCATGTTATGGAGGCAGAACTTGCGTTTACAGAGCATCTATATTATTCCTTTGAACACCAAGAAAGGTTCAAGTCCATCATCAGCAAGAAAAAGATCATCGATGACAAAACTTTTGATTTCCTCACTGAGACCATACCAGAGATCCAATCTGGGATTGCCAGAAGGAAATGGGAAAAGTTGACCAGATTTGTCACTGATCATTATTCGAAACATGTACGTGAATTCTATGCTAATGCCTATAGAGTCCAGGGCACAACTCGAGTTTTTGTTAGTTATGTTAGAGGAAAATCAATCAGTTTTACCGGGCAGAGGATTAATGAGGTTCTAAGTCTTCCTATCCTACAAGAATGTGGTTACAACACCAGAACGTAAGGGGGTGATCGACTATAATGAGTTGATAGAGTACCTCTACAGGCCAGGCGTCGAATGGTTCAGAACTTGGGACAATATTCCCTAGAGATTCAAGAGTGTTGATATGAAACCAATCGCCAAGGCTTGGTTGGCTTTTGTTCATCAAACAGTCCTTCCTTGCTCAAATACCTCAGACATAATCATTCACAAGGCCCAACTCATTATTGCAATCATGAAAGGTGAATCTATCAATGTGGGGGAGATCATTGCTAGGGAGATGCTCCATATTGCTAATGATGATACCAGTAAATTAGCCTACCCATCCCTAATTTGCTTGTTGCGTGCTAAAGCAGGTGTCACTTCTTCAGATACTGACACTATTGGGAAGCCCAAAGCACCAATTACAGCGCAGTGGATCAAGAAGCTACCATCTGGGCCACTTGATGTTGCACCTGTAACACCCTAATACCAGTAACCTAGTATATCAGAATATAACTGGATAAGCAGTATTAGTTATGCTACTTCTAACTTAATATAATACTAATCCATATCATTTAAACAAATAATAATGGAGAGCCTTGCGGAAAAATAAAAGTTATACATATAACATTGCCACTAAAGGCTCATTGTATACATAACTTCTTGTACAAACTAAAAGTACGTAGATAAATACAAGCTTTAAACTAGAAAGTATAAAAACTATTTTTGTCTTCATACTTCTTCTTCTTGCCTTTGGATGAACCTTCACCTGAATTTACATGGCAACAAATAGGGTGAGAAATCACATTTCTCAGTATAATTATACTAAAACCAGCAGTTTAAACATTCAAAATGAATAAACCCAACTGAACTAATACTTTCTGCATAAGAAACAATTACAACTCTCTCTTTATGTAACGTTCTTAAGCGAATTATAATTCTGTTCTGATAACCGAAACCACGATGATATCAAACAACCGCCCATACAATTATTTGAAATCATCAGCCAGACAACCGCCCATACAGCTGTCACCAATAACACAGAGTAACACATACACAACAATTACATAAATATATTCACAACCAACAAAATATTAAATAATGCAATGATAGAATGATGTATGTTTATGCTCAAAGAAAAGTGTATGATAGTGTTGCTGCAATGTCATGAATACTCAGCTATTCCCCCTAGGCTCAGAGGAATTCTGCCATGGTAATGTGTGACCCCTTATAGCCTACTTCTAGGAATAACGTCTGTCACCACAACACCTAACCTCCTATGTAACACCCTAATACAGGTATCTAGATATATCTTAGACAAACAGAGATATATAAAGATAACTAGTACTAGAGACGTCACTTCCTTATACTATATACTAACATATATCCATAATCACAACAGTGTAATTATAGAAAGCCTTGAGAGATTACGTAAAACTTAAACCTCATACATATATATATACAAACTAAGCCACATGAGGGCTTATTGTAATACATATAACATAAAACTTACAGAACAAATATAAACTGATTTCATAAGTTCTGTCTACTTAAAGCAATAAAAACTACTCTAGTCTTCATGCTTTATCTGCTTACCCTTAGCAGGGTCTATACCTCTGTACCTGTGCCTTTGCATGCATCTGTGTCTGCATCTGGATTTACATGGAATAACAACTGGGGTGAGAATTAACATTCTCAGTAAAAGTAATTCCAATACCAGCTAACTATAACATTGTATATACCAAATATATAACAAATGCTATAATTTCTAACTTAGGAGTTTTCTCCTCTTTTCTCAAATCTGCACACTTTCTATAGTGTGATATCAACCGATAGCCTACATACTGTTAATATATACAATGCCAATACAGCTGTAAATACCAACAGTGACAGACAATGTCCTTACAACTGTCTGTGAATGCAATAATAATGATATGTAATATGAATATGCCTAACGAAATCCTAAGAGTATGTGGATGAAATGCAAATGCAAGGTTTTATTTTGAAATACATGTAAAAGTTTATTTTGAAAACAAGGAAGTTTGCTAGGAACTAGTCAGTATATCATCCAGTGGTAATTAGAGGGAAAACTCATCCTCACATTACACATATCCTGGCACGCTGAGAAATTTGGGCTTCATCCTTGCTCAAAGAGCGTCTTTGGATTTCCCATTTATCTCCTTTAGCCTTAGCACTATCGAGACATCAGGGTTATGTCATTCTCAAAAGTCCTTCGGACACTCATCTATCTCTTTTTGCCTCCATAAATGAACATCAAGGGATACTCACCAAGATCGATACTACTTGACCAATTCATAGACTTACATACGTACTTATATACTTAGTTCCTTTACGATCTAAGCATATTCTCTTAGGAACTTTGGCTTCTTATGTTTACCCTTTGTAATGAGGAGAATCTGTAACCTCATATTACATGTAACATTGGTACTTGGTTAGAAATACTTGTCCCCTTAGGAACTTCTCTGATTCTTTACCTTCTGGCTAAATGAGCTTTCGTCATATAACGTTACATTCTTCGGTAAACACTACCAAATCAATTCTCATTATTGTACCTAAACACCACCTCATCACTCCTATCTCTTAAGTGATTTCTAACGCAACACTATGTTACTGAGGTGTTAGATACTCACCTATGGCAAACCACTAATCTTGGTTGCACTAAGGTTCTTTCTTTTCACATACATACTAGATTAACTAACTAGTGTGTGAAAAGCTTAGTGTTATGTTTATCTCTTACATAATCACCATCTTAACTTTCCTGTAGACTCACCTCATCCTAGTGAAAAAGTCTATCTTAACTAATGCCTAATCTACCCTTGCTTAAGGAAATAAATAAGCATTTCTCTAAAACTTTGCATAATTAACTCAACTTTAACTAAAGTGTGTAAGTCATGCATCTAGATAAGTATAACATACTTATTTTGGTTGTATCTAGCTTTCCCTTCTTTCACACTTCTGGTAGTAACCCATGTTACACTAGTGTGCTTAAGGTTCCAGATACTTCTTTAGTTATTCCTAACTCTTGGAATGCATAAGAACTTAACTTCCATACTTTCATTAGTATCTAAGGAAGTAAATTCCCTTTATCTTGCACTTCTAACTCATCTTTGCTAATACATGAGTTATTGCACATTTCTACTATACCTTATGATTTGGACATCTTCTTAGTCACAATTCATCTTATTGTGAATTTAGCAATGCATAAAGTCCCACTTAACTAGAGACTTAGTAACTAAACATTCCCTCCTTAGAACCAATACACAATCTTGTCTCCACTCAAGTGATTCTAATGCAAGAGTGGTTCTTACTTGCAACTCTTTATTGCTTAAGGTTCTAGGTACCTTCCTAAGGTAATCCACTACTCTTGAATATCCTAAGGATCATACCTTTCTCATTCTCTACTAAAGTGAATACTATTATTCATCCTAGTATACGTATCTCCATTGCACTATCTCATCACATCTTAAGTGATATCTATTACAACGTTAAGTTGGCTAAGGTGCAATGTCACTACCTAAAGCAAACCTTTCCTTTAAGATGCTTAAAAGCCTATGCTTTCTCATACTTAATAGATAAATATTTTCTGCTTGAAAATATCCTCATTTGTGCCTTAACACACTTTAGGAAACATATATGAATGATTCCATTTACTTTAAAACTTCAAAACATCTAAAAACAATATTTTGGAGCTTCAGGGTCTCACGCCACGGCACGGCATATGCACGCCACGGTGCCCTGCTCTCAGGTGCTAATACTGGGCTATTTATGGGCCTCACGTCGCGACATGCACCACCTACACCGCTGTGCGCTAAGCAAAATAATCCTCACGCTGCAACGTGACATACTCATGCCACGGCGTGCATAGCAGAAACCTAATTATGCAGAACCGAGGTACTGTTCTATTGGTCAATTCCTCGAGTTTTGGCCATTTCAATCCAAATTCTAAGTGATTCTAAGTCCCTAATTAGTTCTTTAACACATAGGAACAACAATCACTAGCTTAAACATCTTAATTTGGATTATGGATCAAAATCTCTAATTCTTTGACCTGAGGCTTACTTTGTGAATCAAGGGTCTAAATGAGTTGTTCTAAGTTTCTAACTTAAACTTATGCTATGAACAAGTCATAAATGACCAAAGAAACACGTCCATGCAAGCCAAACACATCAAACTCATCTAAAACTCAATTTAGCATATTAGGTTGTTTATATGCATACATAGAGAAAAGAGATGAATAAAGGCTCTAAACCGCTACCTCTTGAAGACTTGATGCCTTGAACTTGATCATTGATCTTCTTCCTCTTCTTCTTTCCTTCTTCCCCTTTCTCCTTCTTCTTCTCCTCTTTCTCCATTTTCTTTCTTTTCTTTCTCTGTTTTTCAGTTCTCTACCGAGGGAGAAGAGAGAAATAAGGGGGTGGAACATGGAGGGAAATACAGGAAAAGATTAACTTAAGTTTTTACACTGAAACTTATATCTGTTAAGGACACCCGAATTATGCTAATTCAAGTTTTTCAGGTTCCAACAACTTTAGAATAAATCATAGGATTCATCTAAATTGTTGTTTCACCATTTTCATGATTTTCTATATCTGCTGCTAGTCATTCGGTATTAAAATGCACAACCAGTATGTCTAAAAATACCAAACTGACTCTGATACTCTTGAAACTTTTACCATATCTTACTTGGCTTATTTGTGAACTAGAAACAAACTCTCTATGTTTATTTTCTCTTAACTTAGCAACTTATGCTATTATCTGAGTCATTTTAAGCTACTTTACAACTTCTGTGTTGCAACTAAGCGCCTAAATGAACTCAGTTTGTCACAAAACTTTACTGGCATGCTAAACAAGTCAAATGCTGCTTTTGTAACCATTTACTAGTCTAACATGTGTTTAAGGGTATTACATCCTACACCCTAGGCGCAGAGGAATTCTGCCATGACAACATATGACCCATTATAGCCTACTGTTTAGGAACAAAGTCTGTTATCACAACACATGACCTTCTACACCACTGAGTGGATGCCTCCACTACCTGTTCTCTAGGGATAGCAAGCATATGTGAAATGTGATGTGGGTGTAAATGCGAAGTTATGTCCTAACTCTAACATAACCACCAAATGATCTCATACTAAGTCCGTCTTGCATTACTAACTCCACCTCTTCTCTGTGGGAGCATTTAATGCACTACGACATTGAACCAATGTCAACTAGACTTAGTACACTGTTGTCTTTGCATTACTAACTCTCTTTAACTCTTTGAGAGCTCTTCATGCACTATGGCATTTACTCTTGCCAACTAGGGTCTTTGGCACTTAACTTTTGCCAACTCGACACCTTGGCCCTTAACTCTTGCCACTTAGGCACTATGGTACTCTACTATTGTCATCTCGACACCTTGGCCCTTAACTCTTGCCACTTAGGCACTATGGCACTCTGCTATTGCCATCTTGCTTCTTAATCTCTTATCACCTCTCTTGTGACATCTGTGCAACTTTAAGTTGCTTAAGAAACTAAACTCTTGGTCTATGGCACTCCATATCCAATGGATGCACTCACTTTTCTTTCATCTCCCTTTGTATGCAACTAGGTCTTTCTCTTAAAGAAATAACCTCTCAAGTGTCTCAACAATCTTTACTAGGCATAAACAAAGGATCCTAATAACTAGGGATTTCAAATCATCAAAATAACATCTTTGATGAAATTTGCTATGGACCCTTAAAAAGGCTAATTTTCATAAATGTACCAGAGGTACATCCTAACTTCAATGATTCTAAACTTTTACAGGCAAATAGCCTTATGTCTTAGCTTTCAAATGGCTCTAGAATCAACTCATTTCGATATCGGTAGCTCGAGTTATGATAAAAACACTACAGGCTGTCAGAAATGAGTTTTCTCTCTGTTTCGGGTCTATTTGAATACCTCTGGTGGTTTTTGAATACCACCCATGAAATTTCACTTTTTGGAGCTCTATGTGATGCTTTATTCGAATACCAACCTTGGTATTTGAATACGACACTACAGAACAGCAATCCTGGAGCAGAAAATAGTCGTGTTTCTTGTTCTATTAATTATCCTATCATATCTCAATCCTCAAACATGGATTCTAAGTGATTTTCAATCTAACCATGTCTCCAACATACTAGTTACCTATAGTGAATCAAGCTTCAACCTTCACTACTCAATAAAAACCTATTGACCAAGATTAACCAAGGTGAATTGAAGTAATTAAAACCCCTACTTTTCTTGGCAAACTCTTTTTAATACAAATTTCTTGAAGCAATATAAAGAATATATGTAAAGATGATAAAATGCCTAAGAACATTAAATAAACAATTAAGCAATAATAAATAAATCTTAGCCAAAATAAAGAGATAAAGGAGAGGAAAAGCTTGGCACGATATTTATCCCGGTTCGACCACCAACCACTTGTGGCCTACGTCCAGTCCCCAAAACAAACGGTTCGAGATTTTTCACTATTCAATACAAGCTTAAAACAGTGCTTACAACTTTTACACAACAGGGATACCTCACCCTATTTACTAGAGGATACCTCACCCCCTTTGAAGGATACCTCACCTTCTTTACAATAAGGGATACCCTACCCTTTTACTGAGGGATACCTCACCCTCACAAATTCACTAAGGGATACCTCACCCTTTTACAAAAGCAGAAAATAGATGAAGAAAAACTCTCACTTAGAGCAAATATTACAAATTGAAGCACTAGGAAGCTCTCTTAGGATATCTCAAAGTTTTGGCGAAAAGAGAATAGAGAATATAAGAAAATAGATAATCACGTTTTTGGCACAAGCAAAAATAGTTCAAGTGATTAGACAACCTTCAGAAGAGACCCAAGGTCCCTATTTATAGAGCATTTGAGGAAAACAGCTGTTGGAACAATTAATACCATATTAAATGCAGAGACGTTGGCTGCCATTTTTAAAAACTAAAGCAAAACCTCGTGGATTATTCGAATACCATATTTGGTATTCGAATAGATCCTTCAAAAACGTGTTCTGGAATGTTATCTGTGTTGTGGTATTCGAATACCCCTTTAGGTATTCGAATAGATCCTTAAAAACATGTTCGGAAACTTTTCTTCTGTGGTACTTCACCTCGAATACCTATGTGGTGTATTCGAATACACCACTCTGATTTTGAAATCTAACTTTAAAAGGTCATAACTAATTCATTTCTTATCCGTTTAAAGCAAATGACCAGTCATTGGAAAGATATTTGAGTCTATTTTCAAATGAAATAAGTTTAAAAAAAAAAATCAAATTATTTTGAAAGTTATGATCAAAAAAAGAGTAACCAAAGGTCAGATTTTCAAAACTCAAACTTTGCTATTTTTCATAAATTTGAACTACCATCATAACTAGACTTTCAAAACTTATTTGTTGGGTATTTTAACATGTGAAAATCATTTTTAAATATTTGAAAACATATTTGAGATATCTAGAAGGCTTCTTACAAAAAGACCCTAAGTCCTATAAGCTATACCATTTAATCTTCCTTTAGACTTGGTCTTTGACATGATTTTGTTGTTATCAAAACCTTCTTCTCCTTGAGTTGAGCATAAATGAGATCTTTGCTTTCTTGTTGCAATGCTCACTCTTGGTAAAGCCTCAGAGGGAAACTCTTCAGCCTGCAGGGATACCTCACCCTTACACAAACCTTAGAGGGATACATCACCCCCTTTGAAGGATACCTCACCTTCTTTACAACAAGGGATACCTCACCCTTTTACTGAGGGATACCTCACCCTCACAATATAGAAATAAAGAATAGATGAAGAAGAAACTCTCTCTAAGAGCAAATAATTACAAATTGAAGCACTAAGGAGCTTTGTCACAGATATCTCAAAGATTCAATGTTAAGAGCATAGAAAAAGAGAGGAAATTGTGTAAAACTCGTTTTCAACAAAGCAAGAAATAATCAGAATATTCGGGGGGTTCATCAGAGGTGTCCCAGGCCTCTATTTATAGAGCTCGTAGAAGAAAATGGCCGTTGGGAGCATTAATTTGACATTAATTGATTTTAATTCTCGTATGAATTCAAAAACCAGAATCTGATTCCCGTGGGTTATTCGAATACCAGGAGGAGGTATTCGAATACCTCATTAAAAAGGCATGTTTCAAAATCAGGGTATTCGAATACCATATGGGGTATTCGAATGCCTGATTTAAAAAGGTTCATTCTGAAACTAGGGTATTCGAATACCATATGGGGTATTCGAATGCCTCTGCTTTGGCACAAAAAGAAAGTATAAGTTACTTTAATCATGTTATTCGAATACCATATTGAGGTATTCGAATACCTCATTAAAAACAGTTAAAAAACCTTTCTAAATTGCTTGAAATGCTTATTTTTAATTTCTAAAAGCTTTGATCTTTCAAAAGTGATTTTAAAACTTCAGTTTAATTTAAGAAACAGATTATTTTAGATCTTTTAAAATTAACCATTGAGATATCTAATTGACAGCTCCATACATGATAGATCCTAAGTCCTGAAGCTAATCTTTAAACACTTGGACTTGGTCTTCTCATCATTTTCATGTTTGTCTTCACGTTTGTTATCATCAAAACTATTATCCATGATAGCTAGCCAATTACACTGACTGCCCTGCTAAACAAGGTCTATCACCATGCTGCCTTCCACACTTAGGGCACTGACCCTTCTTGGACTCCACCTGCTCTATTTTACCTTTTTCACCCTTTGTGAACTTTGACTCACTATGCTTCTTATTTTGAGAACCTTGAGACTCTTGGCCCACTATAGGTCTCCTCTTACATTTCTCTATTATTCAGCACTTGTTGACCAACGAAGAAAAATCTCTGATCTCCAAGGGCTCTACCGAATCTCTGATATTAGCTCTCAGACTAGACTCGAATTTCACACATCTCCAGTTCTCATTCGGGTCATGTCTGAAACGATATGAAAACTTTGATAACTGCTCAAACTTGGCCTCATACTAGCCCACTAACATACTCCCCTGTTCTAACCTCATAAATTCCACCTCTTTTGCATCACACTAAGTTGGCGGAAAATACTTTCCCAAGAAAGTTGTTTTAAACATTTCCCAAGTCATCTGAGTTCCAATAACTACCATCACTCTTGTGGTACTCCTCCACCAATACTCTGCCTCTCCCTTCAACATAAAAGAGGCAAAAGAGACTTTCTGCTCATCAGTGCAGACTATCACCTGAAAAATCTTTTCAATCTCATTTAGCCACCCTTCCACTTTCACTGGGTCAAACTCACCATTAAAAGGTGGAGGGTTCATCTGTCTGAACGCTGCCAAGTCCTGGAAGTTCTAATTCCTTCCGACTGGTTCTTGCTGCACAGGCTGTATAGGTTGATTGGCTTCCAACCTCTCTAACATCCTTGTCATCACATTGGTCATAGCCACCACCGCATCGGCCATATTGTGATTTTCAGGAGCTGTGTTCCCTGCTGCTCTGGTTCGCTTCTTTGGTGCCATAGCTTTCTGCGTACACCGATACAATTAATATTGAGCTGTAGTCTTAATATCATGTAACTGTGCAACAATAGCTAATAACCACTAACTCAAAGCAAAACATGCAATTCAAGCATCACATTAAACATATGAGACAAGAAATGCCTCGTACTTAGCGGAAAAACACTAAACGTGTCTAAGCCTAGTCAGTCCATACCCCGGCTCAACAGGAGGAATTGCTCTGATACCATAATGTAACACCCTAATACCGGTAACCTAGTATATCATAATATACCTGGATAAGCAGTATTAGTTATGCTACTTCTAACTTAACATAATACTAATCTATATCAATTAAACAAATAATAATGGAGAGCCTTGCGGAATACTAAAAGTTATACATATAACATCGCCACTAAAGGCTCATTGTATACATAACTTCTTGTACAAACTAAAAACATGTAGATAAATACAAGCTTTAAACTAGAAAGTATAAAAACTATCTTTGTCTTCATACTTCTTCTTCTTGCCTTTGGATGAACCTTCATCTGGATTTATATGGCAACAAACAGGGTGAGAAATCACATTTCTTAGCACAAGTATACCAAAACCAGCAGTTTAAACATTCAAAATGAATAAACCCAACTGAACTAATACTTCCTGCATAAGAAACAATCACAACTCTCTCTTTATGTAACATTCTTAAGCGAACTATAACTCTGTTCTGATAATCGAAATCACAATGATATCAAACAACCACCTATACAATTATTTGAAATCATTGGCCAGACAACCACCCATACAGCTGTCACCAATAACACAGAGTAACACATACACAACAATTACACAAATGTATTCACAACTAATAAAATATTAAATAATGCAATGATAGAATAATGTATGTTTATGCTTAAAGAAAAGTGTATGATAGTGTTGGTGCAATGTCATGAATACTCAGCTATTCTCCCTAGGCGCAGAGGAATTCTACCATGGTAACGTCTGACCCCTTATAGCCTACTTTTAGGAATGAAGTCTGTCACCACAACACTTGACCTCCTACACCCTAGGCGCTTCAGGATTTAAAATTTGATAGATATGACCCCTTATAACCTCTTGTTTAGGAACGAAGTCTCGATTATCATAACACATGACCTCCTACACCACCGAGTGGATGTTTTACGGTCTGCTTCGGTCTATTCAATACCTAAAGTGGTATTCCACCGCTGTTCTCTAGGGATAGCAAGCATATATGAAGTGTGATGTGGGTATAAATGCGGAGTTATATCCAAACTCTAACATAACCACCACATGATCTCATACTAAGTCCATCTTGCATTACTAACTCCACCTCTTCTCTGTGGGTGCATTTCATGCACTACGACATTGAACTAATGCCAACTAGACTTAATACACTGTTGTCCTTGCATTACTAACTCTCTTTAACTCTTTGAGAGCTCTTCATGCACTATGGCATTTACTCTTGCCAACTAGGGTCTTTGGCACTTAACTTTTGCCAACTCGGCACCTTGGCCCTTAACTCTTGCCACTTAGGCACTATGGCACTCTGCTATTGCCATCTTGCTTCTTAAATCTCTTATCACCTCTCTTGTGACATCTGTGCAACTTTAAGTTGCTTAAGAAACTAAACTCTTGGTCTATGGCACTCCATATCCAATGGATGCACTCACTTTTCTTTTATCTCCCTTTGTATGCTACTAGGTCTTTCTCTTAAAGAAATAACCTCTCAAGTGTCTCAACAATCTTTGCTAGGCATAAATAAAGGATCCTAATAACTAGGGATTTCAAATCATCAAAATAACATCTTTGATGAAATCTGCTATGGACCCTTAAAAAGGCTAATTTTCATAAATGCACCAGATATACATCCTAACTTCAGTGATTCTAAAATTTTAGAGACAAATAGCCTTATGTCTTAGCTTTCAAATGGCTCTGGAATCAACTCATTTCGATATCGGTAGCTCGAGGTATGATAAAAACACTACAGGCTGTCAGAAATGAGTTTTCTCTCTATTTCGGGTCAATTCGAATACCTCTGGTGGTATTCGAATACCACCCACGAAATTTCACTTTTGGAGCTCTCTGTGATGCTTTATTCGAATACCAACCTTGGTATTCGAATCGGCACTTGTTGACCAACGAGAACAACAATCTGGAGCTCTAAACAGTACGTGTTTCTTGTTCTATTAATTATCCTATCATATCTCAATCTTCAAACATAGATTCTAAGTGATTTTCAATCTAACCATTATCTCCAACATACTAGAATCATCAAACTCACTTCAACTATAGAAACAAGAATCAAGCTTCAACCTTCACTAACCTCAATAAAAACTTATTTTTCCTCATCAAGATTAACCAAGAACAAGATGAAGATGAGTAGGAAGAAGATGAAGTTAAACACCTATCTCATTTACCACCCTTTTGTCTTGGATGATGATCTTCAAGCTTTCCTTCTTTTCCTTCTTATCTTTCTCTTCTTTCTTCCTTCGGTTTTGGTTTCCTTCTCTTTTCTTTTTTTTTTTTGGGATTTTCTTTTCCCTCTCTTCTTTTTCTCCCATTCTTTGCACGTGGGATATAAATGAAGAGGCAAAGTCTAACTTTGCTTCTTCTAAATAGGTACTAAAGTTCCTGCTAAGCATCACATTAAACATATGAGACAAGAAATGCTCGCATGAACACTTAGATTTCTTCAAATCTAAGTTTCTAACCTCCAACAAATTCAAAATAAATCCTAGGAATCATTAAAAATCATGTTGTACTTTTTCTCATTTTTCCATATCATTTAAACAAATAATAATGGAGTAAATCCTAGTTATTAAAATGCACAACCATTGTATACATAACTTCTTGTGCTAAAAATACCAAATTAACTTTGATTTTCTTGAAATTTTAACTACACCTTATTTAGCTTATTTGTGACCTAAAAACAAATTATCTAAAGTTGTTTCCCTTTAAATATCAGTTTATGCTGTTTTCTGAGTCATTTTAGGTCACTTTCCACACTCGTAATTGTTTGATAAAAAAGTGCCTAAACTAACTTATAATTATTTGTCATCGAATATTTACTATACATATCAAACAAGTTATATGCTACCTTTGTACACGTATAAAAGTCTAATATGTTTTTTTTTTTCTGGGATGTTACATTCTCCCCTCCTTTTTTAAATATTTTGTCCTCAAAATTTTGGTTTACCTCATGCAAGAAGTCACATACAACTCACACTTCAAACAAGTATAACCAAACCTTGAAGAAACAAAACCAAACACTTACCTTTCTCTGAATCCTTAGGA
Source organism: Ormosia emarginata (assembly GCA_029884605.1). NCBI lineage: Eukaryota > Viridiplantae > Streptophyta > Magnoliopsida > Fabales > Fabaceae > Ormosia > Ormosia emarginata. The sequence goes on along the minus strand of JAQQTP010000082.1, from coordinate 2,764,224 downwards.
TGTGTTGTCTCCTTGCCTTGCACGATGTAAATCCTTCCTGAGGCTGTGGGTCTACTATCGGTGCTGCACTCCTTCCCTTTGCGGACACTCCTTGGCAACATGTCCATCTTGCATTACTAACTCCACAATTATAATGCGCTACGACATTGAACCATGCCAACTAGCTAAACAAGGTCTATCACCATCTTTAACTCTTTGACACACTAGGGCATTTACTCGACCCTTCTTGGACTCCACTTGGCCCTTAACCCTTGCCACTTAGGCACTATAGTACTCTACTATTGTCATCTCGGCACCTTGGCCCTTAACTCTTGCCACTTAGGCACTATGGCACTTTGCTATTGCCATCTTGCTTCTTAAATCTCTTATCACCTCTCTTGTGACATCTGTGCAACTTTAAGTTGCTTAAGAAACTAAACTCTTGGTCTATGACACTCCATATCCAATGCATGCACTCACTTTTCTTTTATCTCCCTCTGTATGCTACTAGGTCTTTCTCTTAAAGAAATAACCTCTCAAGTGTCTTAACAATCTTTACTAGGCATAAACAAAGGATCCTAATAACTAGGGATTTTAAATCATCAAAATAACATCTTTGATGAAATCTGCCATGGACCCTTAAAAAGGATAATTTTCATAAATGCACCAGAGGTACATCATAACTTCAATGATTCTAAAATTTTATAGGCAAATAGCCTTATGTCTTAACTTTCAAATGGATCTGGAATCAACTCATTTCGATATCGGTAGCTCGAGTTATGATAAAAACACTACAGGCTGTCAGAAATGAGTTTTCTCTCTATTTCGGGTCTATTCGAATACCTCTGGTGGTATTCGAATACCACCCATGAAATTTCACTTTTTGGAGCTCTCTGTGATGCTTTATTCGAATACCAACCTTGGTATTCGAATATGGCACTGCAAAATAGCAATCTTGGAGTAGAAAACAGCCGTGTTTCTTGTTCTATTAATTATCTTATCATATCTCAATCCTCAAACATGGATTCTAAGTGATTTTCAATCTAACCATGATCTCCAACATACTAGAATCATCAAACTCACTTCAACTATAGAAATAAGAATCAAGCTTCAACCTTCACCAACCTCAATAAAAACCTATTTTTCCTCATCAAGATTAACCAAGAACAAGATGAAGATGAGTAGGAAGAAGATGAAGTTAAACACCCCTACCTCTTGTCTTGGATGATGATCTTCAAGCTTTCCTTCTTTTCTTTCTTATCTTTCTCTCCTTTCTTCCTTCGGTTTCTGCCTTCTCCTTTCTTTCTTTTCTTTTTCTACTTCTTTTTCTCCCATTCTGTCGTGGGATATAAATGAAGAGGCAAAGTCTAACTTTGCTTCTTCTAAATAGGTACTAAAGTTCCCTATCTGCTATAAATACTTAGATTTATTCAAATCTAACTTTCTAACCTCCAACAAATTCAAAATAAATCCTAGGATTCATTAAAAATCATGTTGTACTTTTTTTTCCATATCTGTTAGGGGTAAATCCAGTATTAAAATGCACAACCAGTGTGCCTAAAAATACCAAATTAACTTTGATTGTCTTAAAATTTTAACTACACCTTACTTAGCTTATTTGTGACCTAGAAACAAATTATCTAAACTTGTTTCCTTTTAAATAGTAGTTTATGCTATTTTCTGAGTCATTTTAGGCCACTTTCCACACTCTGTATTGCAGCAAAGTGCCTAAACTACCTCTGTTAGTCACAAATCTTCACTAACATATCAAACAAGTTATATTCTACCTTTATACACATATAAAAGTCTAATATTTTTTTTTCTTGGATTTTACATTCTCCCCTCCTTTTTTAAAAATTTTGTCCTCAAAATTTTGGTTTACCTCATGCAAGAAGTCACATGCAACTCACACTTCAAACAAGTATAACTAAACCTTGAAGAAACAAAACCAAACACATACCTTTCTCTGAATCCTTAAGTTGCGTTGTCTCCTTGCCTTGCACGATGTAAATCCTTCCCGGAGCTGTGGGTCTACTATCGGGTTGCACTCCTTCCCTTTGCAGACACTTCTTGGCAAAATGCCCTGGCTGTCCATAATTATAGCACACTGAATGCCCTGCTAAACAAGGTCTATCACCATGCTGCCTTCCACACTTAGGGCACTAACCCTTCTTGGACTCCACCCGCTCTATTTTACCTTTTTCACCCCTTGTGAACTTTGACTCACTATGCTTCTTTTTTTGAGAACCTTGAGACTCTTGGCCCACTATAGGTCTCCTCTCACGTTTCTCTATTATCCGGCATTTGTTGACCAACGAAGAAAAATATATGATCTCCAAGGGCTCTACCGCATCTCTGATATTAGCTCTCAGGCAGGACTCAAATTTCACACATCTCCAGTTCTCATTCGGGTCATGTCTGAAATGATATGAAAACTTTGATAACTGCTCAAACTTGGCCTCATACTAGCCCACTGACATACTCCCCTGTTCTAACCTCATAAATTCCACCTCCTTTGCATCACGCAAAGTTTGCGGAAAATACTTTCCCAAGAAAGTTGTTTTAAACATTTCCCAGGTCATCTGAGTTCCAACAACTGCCATCACTCTTGTGGTACTCCTCCACCAATACTCTGCCTCTCCCTTCAGCATAAAAGAGGCAAAAGAGACTTTCTGCTCATCAGTGCAGACCATCACCTGAAAAATCCTTTCTATCTCATTTAGCCACCCTTCCGCTTTCACTGGGTCAAACTCACCATTAAAAGGTGGAGGGTTCATCTGTCTGAACGCTGCCAAGTCCTGGAAGTTCTGATTCCTTCCGACTGGTTCTTGCTGCACAGGCTGTACAGGTTGATTGGCTTCCAACCTCTCTAACATCCTTGTCATCACATTGGTCATAGCCACCACCGCATCGGCCATGTTGGGATTTTCAGGAGCTGTGTTCCCTGCTGCTCTGGTTCGCTTCTTTAGTGCCATAGCTTTCTGCACACACCGACACAATTAATATTGAGTTGCAGTCTCAATATCATATAACCAAGCAATAGTAGCTAATAACCACCAACTCAAAGCAAAACATGCAATTCAAGCATCACATTAAACATATGAGACAAGAAATGCCTCCACTTAGCAGAAAAACACTAAACGTGAATAAGCCTAGTCTGATACCATAATGTAACACCCTAATACCGGTAACCTAGTATATCAGAATATACCTGGATAAGCAGTATTAGTTTTGCTACTTCTAACTTAACATAATACTAATCCATATCATTTAAACAAATAATAATGGAAAGCCTTGCGGAAAACTAAAAGTTATACATATAACATCGCCACTAAAGGCTCATTGTATACATAACTTCTTGTACAAACTAAAAGCACGTAGATAAATACAAGCTTTAAACTAGAAAGTATAAAAACTATCTTTGTCTTCATACTTCTTCTTCTTGCCTTTGGATGAACCTTCACCTGGATTTACATGGCAACAAACGGGGTGAGAAATCACATTTCTCAGTATAAGTATACCAAAACCAGCAGTTTAAACATTCAAAATGAATAAACCCAACTAAACTAATACTTCCTGCATAAGAAACAATTACAACTCTCTCTTTATGTAACGTTCTTAACCGAACTATAATTCTGTTCTGATAACCAAAACCACGATGATATCAAACAACTGCCCATACAATTATTTGAAATCATCGGCAAGACAACCGCCCGTACAACTGTCACCAATAATACAGAGTAACACACACACAACAATTACACAAATATATTCTCAACCAACAAAATATTAAATAATGCAATGATAGAATGATGTAAGTTTATGCTTAAAGAAAAATATATGATAGTGTTGGTGCAATGTCATGAATACTCAGCTATTCCCCCTAGGCGCAGAGGAAGTCTGCCATGGTAACGTTTGACCCCTTATAGCCTACTTTTAGGAATGAAGTCTGTCACCACAACACCTGACCTCCTACACCCTAGGTGCAGATGAATTTTGCCATGACAACATATGACCCCTTATAGCCTACTGTTTAGGAACGAAGTCTGTTATCACAACACATGACCTCCTACACCACTGAGTGGATGCCTCCACTACTTGTTCTCTAGGGATAGCAAGCATATGTGAAGTGTGATGTGGGTGTAAATGCGGAGTTATGTCCTAACTCTAACATAACCACCACATGATCTCATACTAAGTCCATCTTGCATTACTAACTCTACCTCTTCTGTGTAGGAGCATTTCATGCACTACGACATTGAACCAATGCCAACTAGACTTAGTACATTGCTGTCTTTGCATTACTAACTCTCTTTAACTCTTTGAGAGCTCTTCATGCACTATGGCATTTACTCTTGCCAACTAGGGTCTTTGGCACTTAACTTTTGCCAACTCAGCACCTTGGCCCTTAACTCTTGCCACTTAGGCACTATGGTACTCTACTATTGTCATCTCGGCACCTTGGCCCTTAACTCTTGCCACTTAGGCACTATGGCACTCTGCTATTGCCATCTTGCTTCTTAAATCTCTTATCACCTCTCTTGTGACATCTGTGCAACTTTAAGTTGCTTAAGAAACTAAACTCTTGGTCTATGGCACTCCATGTCCAATGGATGCACTCACTTTTCTTTTATCTCCCTTTGTATGCTACTAGGTCTTTCTCTTAAAGAAATAACCTCTCAAGTGTCTCAACAATCTTTACTAGGCATAAACAAAGGATCCTAACAACTAGGGATTTCAAATCATCAAAATAACATCTTTGATGAAATCTGCTATGGACCCTTAAAAAGGCTAATTTTCATAAATGCACTAGAGGTACATCCTAACTTCAATGATTCTAAAATTTTGTAGGCAAATAGCCTTATGTCTTAGCTTTCAAATGGCTTTAGAATCAACTCATTTCAATATCGGTAGCTCTAGTTATGATAAAATCACTACAGGCTGTCAGAAATGAGTTTTCTCTATGTTTCGAGTCTATTCGAATACCTCTGGTAGTATTCGAATACCACCCACGAAATTTCACTTTTTGGAGCTCTCTGTGATGCTTTATTCGAATACCAACCTTGGTATTTGAATACGGCACTGCAGAACAGCAATCCTGGAGCAGAAAACAGCCGTGTTTCTTGTTTTATTAATTATCCTATCATATCTCAATCTTAAAACATGGATTCTAAGTGATTTTCAATCTAACCACGATCTCCAACATACTAGAATCATCAAACTCACTTCAACTATAGAAACAAGAATCAAGCTTTAACCTTCACTAACCTCAATAAAAACCTATTTTTCCTCATCAAGATTAACCAATAACAAGATGAAGATGAGTAGGAAGAAGATGAAGTTAAACTCCCATACCTCTTGTCTTGGATGATGATCTTCAAGCTTTCCTTCTTTCCCTTCTTATCTTTCTCTCTTTTCTTCCTTCGGTTTCTGTCTTCTCCTTTCTTTCTTTTCTTTTTCTGCTTCTTTTTCTCCCACTCTGCCGTGGGATATAAATGAAGAGGCAAAGTCTAACTTTGCTTCTTCTAAATAGGTACTAAAGTTCCTTATCTGCTATGAACACTTAGATTTCTTCAAATCTAAGTTTCTAACCTTCAACAAATTCAAAATAAATTCTAGTATTCATTAAAAATCATGTTGTACTTTTTCTCTATTTTTTCATATCTGTTAGGGGTAAATCCGGTATTAAAATGCACAACCAGTGTGCCTAAAAATACCAAATTAACTTTGATTGTCTTGAAATTTTAACTACACCTTACTTAGCTTATTTGTGACCCAGAAACAAACTATCTAAACTTGTTTCCCTTTAAATAGTAGTTTATGCTATTTTCTGAGTCATTTTAGGCCACTTTCACACTTAGTGTTTTAGCAAAGTGCCTAAACTATCTCTGTTTATCACAAATCTTCACTGACTTATCAAACAAGTTATATGCTACCTTTGTACACATATAAAAGTCTAATATGTTTTTTTTTTCCGGGATGTTATAGCACCTGCACCAGAGTTACTAGGAAAGAGCCTGAGTCACTTGAGTTAGTTCTTGAGCCACCATCTTTTGCTGCTTTACAACAATAGCTTTCTGCTATTCAGGACATACAAGCTCTTTACAGTCAACACATTCAATCTCTTGGCAGGCTGAACGCTTTGTGTTTCCAGTCCATGCGTAACATGGAGTTGATGATGCGATCCCGAGCTCTGGAATGGGGATTTGATCTATCTTTGTTGTCTGATATTCCTATTTACCCCTCCACAGAGCAGTACTTTCAGAGTATGATGCACTCATCCATAGGGCATAGCCAGAGTGCTAGAGGATCTGGAGTAGCCGCAGCAGATCTTGGAACTGGTAGAAGAGCCTATCCAGGCAGATCAGGTTACTGATGATGAGGAGCATTTAGATGTTACTGTAGAGGGAGTTAGGGAGCACCAGGATGACCAGGCTGTTACTGATGAGGAGGAGAGCTCAGAAGATGGTCCTGCAGAGAATAATGATGAAGTTTAGTTATTTTAAGTTAGCTAGGGGTGTTTGGTTTTTATTTTGCTATTTTCTTGCTCGGTTGAACTTCTTTGTTTACTTTTCGTTATTGGTATTCTATTTTCCAGCATTTTGAATAATTGCAGTCACTTTGTTTTGGATATTTGCATTTTGGTTATTTCATGGCTTATAATTTATGCATGTGTTGTAGTGATGACAACTCGTCATTATTCCATGCATTTCATACTATACATATCCATGCTCATCAAGCGATATCCAAATGGAGAAGTTTCTCTAATCCCAACTCTTATTAGAATTAATCTACAAATTTTGTTGAAGGGTTATTAACTGTGCGAGTAGAATAGCTTGATGAAACAATGACTGCCATTTCTCTTTATTGTTGTGTATGCAATGAAATCATTCCATGCTTAAATTCCAATCTTGAAAACAATTATGAACTTGACACTTAAGTTTTGCATGAGTTGTATAATTAAGGAGTTGACATTTTGTTTGAGTGTGTACCTTTTAAGCAGCTCACTATAACTTTAATCAAAGTAAAATTAATTGTGGCATGTTGTTCCTTACTCTCAAACACTTGTGAGTACTTGGGCCTATACAATGTCATCTCTTTCATGTGTGCTTCCATTGCATGTGGCATTCTTCATAACTTGACCTAGTTCTTAGTTGTTTTTGCTTGCTTGTTTAGGCACATTGAGGCATTTTTCTTGTCCTTAACTAGAGACTAAATAAACCACCTGAACATGTTTATCTTTTGCTAAGCACCTTGAGCCTTTAGCCTTTTCTTTGACCTAAACTTTCATTACAAGCCAATAATTGGAAAACCATTGTCCCTACTTACTTGGAGTTAGGTATAGGTCAATTCATGGCATGTCTTGGCAAATTCCTAAGTTTGGGGTTGCTTGAGGGTAAACAACGTTTTAAGTTTAGGGTAGTTGTGGACTTTTCCTTGTCCATTTTTTTTTTATGAAAAAAATAAAAAAATGTATATATTTTTTAAAAAATAAATAAAAAGAAAAAAGAAAGAAAGAAAAATAAAAAAAAAAAAAAAAAAATGTACATATGTGTAAATATTTTCCTTTTGTTTCTCATTCCATTTGTTTTAAAGAATTGTTTTTAGGAATTTTGTATTGAATAAATTAAAGGATGACTTATGAGTGTCATGAAATGGCTTATGTCTAATTCCAAGTACAAAAAACCTCTTATACGAATGATTTCCTACCTTTACCTAAGCCTCCATTACAACCCAAAAAGACCTCTTTTAGTGTGTGTGTACATCACATTGCATCTAATTCTCTAGAACTTTGTCAAGCTTATGGTAAGGTGTTGCTTGTAATGTGAATTGAGTGTAAATAACACCTCTAGACGCTTGAGTTGAGTGAAACACCTATTCTGGAAAGGAGTAGTGAGGATTGATATGCTGCTCTTAGTCGATCAATGGTTCTGGTTACATAAAGTTGTGATGATTGGGAAACACAAATGTAAAGGAGTAGGTGAATTAATTATGCAATGATTGTTGAAATTTTTATGGATTGTTCAATCTTGTGACTCTGTTTGAATGGCTTGTTTGAAAAATGAACCAAAATTTGATTTTATTCTCCGACCCTTGTTTGAAATTAGTTGTTTGCTTGAGGACAAGCAAAACTCTAAGTTTGGGGTTGTGTTGAATCTCTAGCACAAGTAAGTTTTTGGGTCAAATTAGTTTTAGAATTAAAGAATTAGGTAGAAATTAGATAAGTTTTAATTGTTTAAGAGTATTATAGGATTGGTATTCATTGACTAATGGAATGCAAATTTTTTATTAAAACAGGTTTGGATTTAACTTAGAAGAAAAAGGAAGATGTTCTTCACTTGATCTGTCACCTGGCAAGCCTAACATGTCACAAGGCGAGCTTTCATGTGTGCCATTGTAAGGCGAGGAACAACCATCACGAGGCGAGTTGCTGAATGAAAAGGTCTTCAAAGCTACTATGGGCCTAGCCTCACACACGAGCCATCGCGACGCGATGACTGTTACCTAGCCAGTTTTAAATATCAGATAAAATATTCTTTACGGGACGTTTTGTTTTTCTTCTTTGCTAGATTTCAAATTTTGGGGTTTTTACCCAGACCTCTGCTAGGGTTTCATCTTCTTCCACTTCCATTGATTATTCAAGCTTAGAAACAAGATTTTGAAGGATCAATGGCTTCTTCTTCTTCCATTAGTTTAATTTTTCTCATCTCTTCTTCTTCCATCATGAGTAGCTAAATCTTTTTAGGCTAGGGTCAGATGAACATTGTTGATACTCTTATGTGATTTGTTTGATTTTCTTTTTACAAGTTAATTTCATATATTTGAACACTCTACTCCTTGCTTAATGCTAATCAATTTTTTATCACTATTAGTTTGAATGTGGGTATTTCTTCTAATTGAAAAATTAGTTTTAATGCTAGAACTAAGTTGGATTGGCATGATTATGATTGAATACAGGAATATGCCTTTGCAATTATGTGTTCCATGAAATCACAGTCATTAATGCTTAACTTGAATCAACAATTACCCAAGGAATTAGGAGTTGTGATTTGGGTTAAAGGGGTTTTGAATCAAGGGATTGATGTTGACGTAATTTTATTGATTGGAACTTCAAATGCATGATTATTACTTGTTTTTGAGAGTTAATCAGTAGCATAAGAGGGTAAACAATGAGATTCGAACCCTAGCTGCTTTTCTTGATTAATTTTCTTCTCCTTAAAAATCCAAAAATATTCTTTAATTTGTTAATTGCTCTTTTTTTAATACATTTCTTTTATACTTGTTTAAAATCAATACAATTCAAAGTTACCAAAATCATATTTTTAGTTCAAGTAGAAACAACATTTTCTTTTGTGTTGATAAAATGATTACAATTCTTGTGGAGACAATATTTCTTTTCTCATCATTATATTACTTGTAATGATTCAGTGCACTTACCAAAATTGTTCAACAACCATAATGAGTGATCAAGGAGAAGAGTTTAAGAATATTTATTTCAAAAACTTTTGTGAAGAAAATGTCTTTGTTAATAATTTCTTTTGTCCAAGAACTCTACAGTAGAATAGAGTTGTGGAAAGAAAAAAAATAGGACTTTGTCAGAAATGACTTGAACTCTTTTATACTACACTGAGTTACCAAAATATTTTTGGGTTGAGGGAGTTAGCACCTTTTGCTATGTTTTAAACAAGGTTTTCATAAGGTCAATTTGAAAGAAAACACTATATGAATTGTGGAAAGGAAAAAAGCCTAACATATCATACTTTCATGCATTTAGATGTGAATGTTTTGTGTAACACCCTAATATAAATATCTCGATATAACTTTTATATATATAAAGATATAAAGTATTAATCATGCCACTTCTATTCCTATTATCCTTCTAATCCCATATAATTAAACAATTAAATATGGAGAGTCACGATAAAAGTAGGTCATATATAAATACATCAAAAGCCTTTAAGGACATAATGTAATATATACAACAAAACTGCAACTTAGAGTAAAATATACAAAAGTTGTCCACACAACAAAAACTAAAAACTCTCTAGTCTTGTTGCTTTTTCTTCAACTACTTTACCCCTTTACAAGGGTTTTGACCTGCTTTTACCATGGAAACACAGAAAGGGTGAGAATCTAAAAATTCTCAGTTATATGCATGTATCTCATGAAACTCATTAATGTAAATTACATATATATTTAAACTATATCAACATTATACAATTGCTCATACAACTGTATAATGTATCGATTCTAAACTATCTTAATATTACACAATTGCCTATACAACTATGTAATATCATTATACTTAGCAATTTGCTTAACTCACTTCATTACCTAACTTAGGACTTAACTCATCCTAAGACTCGTGTTAGTAAGTTTATCTCACTTTACTACACTACATAAGGGTTGATCAAATTCCCTACGTTACTTGATAGATAGCTTAACTCACTAATTTATCTTAGGAAAAATGTTGTACCGACACTTTCCTCTCATAATTTTCTCTTTAACAAAGAGCTTAACTCACTCGTTGGTAAGGTTAAGGGGTTTAACTCATTCCCTTAATTAGGATAATTGTACTATGGTTTAACTCTAACAAGTAGAAGAACCAACTTTAACTAATATTCTATTTCAAGCCATTTATAACACTAGAAAGGCTTAAAAACTCTAACTTGTTCTTATATGTTAGGTGGTTATTCCCTTTACGAAATATCCCTAAAAGTGTCTTAATACACTTAAGAAAGCATAAAAGAATGATCCACACCAATAGAAAGTTCTATTGCATCAAACAAAAATTCTTGTTTCTCCCAAGCAGCCACGCCTCGGTGCAGCTCTCTCATGCCTCGACACGAAGCTCTCGGCCTCATCCACACCTCGGCATTGTTCTTAGTCACGCCGTGGTGTGACCCTGTGAATAGAGTTTTCTATAGAATTTTGCAGAAAATAGCACTATTCCATTGGAACATAACCAAGTTTCAGCCTTCTTAAAATGGCTTCTAAGTATTTCTATCATTACTAAAAACATCTAAACATGTTGTAATACTCATTTAACTTATTGGTTCACTTAAACTTGAGTCAATGATCAAAATCACATATTCACTTACTATTGACCTAAGTTCCAACTTAAGCAACTTTCTAACTTTTTTCTAGGAACAAACTCAATCATCTTGATTTCAAGTAGCTGAAATAATTAATTCCAAACATTGAAAACAAGAATCAAGAAAAGAAAATAGATTTTTGCTCTTTTAAAACTCATTTTCTCCACTTAATGACCTAACATCAAGCATAGCAAAGATGAAGGAAGAAGAATGAGTTTTTAGGTTAGAAACCCTTACCTCAAGTGATTTGCGTTGGTGGAAAATTAGACTTATCTTTTCCCTTGGTTCTCTTACTCTTTGCCTCTTCTTCCCCCTTAGCTTTCTCTTCCTTTCTTTCCTTATTTTCCTTAGTTTATGCTACTCAAGTGGTTTGTCAGAGAAAATTAGTGAAATGAGTTGAAAGTGAATGAATATCAAGTGGCAAAAGTCAATATAAGGGGTTGTTCCCGTATATGACTTATAATACTCATAAACTACATTGATAAATCTTGATCTGCTAAGAACACTTAAATTTAGCTAAATCAAGTTTTTCAACTTCCAACAACAATGAAATAAATACTAAGATTCATCAAAATTACTATTTCACTAATATCTTAATTTTTTATATCTGCTGCTAATCAATCCGGCATTAAATGCACAACTGGTATGCCTAAAAATACCAAACTAACTCTGATTATTCTCAAATTTTAAGTACATCCTCTTACACCTATTTGTGACTTAGAAACAATTTCTCTAGATTGATTTCCCTTTATTTAGTCATTTATGCTACTATCAGAGTCATTTTAAGCTATTTTTCACACTCTGTTTTACAACAAAGTGCCTAAACTAACTCAGTTTGTTACAAAAATAGGCAGACATGTAAAACAAGTGTTATGCTACCTTTGTAACCATAAACTAGTCAAACATGCAAAAAAGAGGCTGTTACACTACTCCTCTCTTTTTTAAAATTTTGTCCCCAAAATTGCTTACTTCATATAAACAACTCTGGGTAGTCTAGCTGCATCCAAGGCTCTAGCTCCCATGTAGCCTCCTCTGTGCCTGCTTCATCCCATATGACTTTCACCTGAGGAATCTATTTACCTCTGATCTCTTTGACCCCTCTGTCTACAATCCTCTCTAGTTGCACTACATAAGACAAATTATCTCTTAACTGTATAGATTCATTTCTTATGATGCGTGAAGGATCCAGATTGTACTTTTGAGTTGGGATACATGAAAGACATTGTGAAGGTTTGACAAACTGGATGTAAGGGCTATCTAATAGGCTACAAGTTTGACTCTTTTTAGAATTTGATAGGGACCAATGAAATAAGGGTTTAACTTCCTTATTCTCAATGCTCTACCAATTCCAATTGTAAGAGTGACTCTCAAGCAAACATGCTCACCCTCTTCGAATTCTAAAGGTCTCCTCCTTCTATCAGTATAACTCTTTTGCCTACTTTGAGCTGCAGTCATCCTATCCCTGATTATTCTGATTTGCTTTGAAGTTTGTTGAACTAACTCAGGTCCTAGAATAACTTTCTCTCCAACTTCATACCAACATAATAGAGACCTACACTTCCTACCATAAAGTGCCTCATATGATGCCATTCCTATGTTGATATGATAACAATTGTTGTAAGCAGATTCCACTGAAGGCAAGAATCTATCCCAGCTACCCTACTGATCTAGAATACATGCTCTAAGCATATACTCTAGGATCTGGATAGCTCTATCTGATTATCCATCTATTTGCAGATGGTATGTTATGCTAAGTGTAACACCCCAAAATTTATTTATTTTATTATAAATATTTATTTTATAATATTTGCGATTTTTGAGAATTTTTTTGAATTTTTATGAGAATGCGAAATATTTTAATATTGCTCCTCATTTTGCGTGCAAATTGAGCAGAGCTAGAAAAATGAGATATTTTTTCTGAGAACCTTGATCTGTGGAAACGTCGATGAGAGATCTTACTAAACTCGAGACTGAACACAGTTTACGAGGTTTTATGTTTTTGGAGAAATTTTATCAGATAAAATAATAACTGCTATGTAAATTTTATCTATCGGATAATTAATACTGACTTCTGTCAACAGTAACAATTGTCCATTGGATAATAACATGTAGTAAAAATCATATCACATTATCCTAATGTAATCCACTTTAAGTCTAATCAAATCCACTTTAATTTAAATCTATTGTATTTTAATCAAAGCTTTTTTGAGAAGCTTTGACTACCAAAAGACTAGTATACCCTTAGCTTGTTGGGGAAGCCAAATTTTCCCCCTCTCTTTGCCGTGGCAATGTGGCTAATGGGAAGCAAAAATTTCTTTTCCCACACTTAGCACACTTAATCACATTTCACTCATTTATCATCTATCCATTTCTCTCTCTAGTTTTCATCTTCTATTTTTCTCCTTCTTCTCTCTTCTTCCTCTCCCTCACCTCACGGTTTTGCAGCCCACTCTTGGAGACCATTTTTCATTTTCTTTCTTCATTAACACCATTTCTACACTCCCCTCAACCTTGTAACATCCCGAAAAATACATATTTGATTATAAATCATCATTTTATAATATTCTTGATTTTTAGGAATTTTTCTGGAATTTTTCAGAAATGATGAATATTTTAATATATTTCTCGTTTTGCGTGCACACTGGACTGAGAATTGCTGAGACCAGTGTAACACTCCGGAAATTGATTATTTCACCATGAATAGTCATTTTCTAATATTTGTGATTTATGAGAATTTTTATGGAATTTTTCAGAAACGACGAATATTTTAATATATTCCTCGTTTTGCGTGAAACTCGAGCAGAGTCGTGAAAACGACTGTAGCGCTTCAAAAATTGGGAAATTATATGACGAGTGGTCGTTTTATAATATTTGCAATTTTTGAGAATTTTCTGGGAATTTTCCGGAACCGTCGAATATTTTAATATATTCCTCGTTTTACGTACGCGCTGAGCAGAATCAGAGAAACGCGATGTTTTCTCTGAGAACCTTAGACTATGGATAAGTCGACGGGGGATCTTACTAAACCCGAGGCTTGACACAGTTTACGAGGTTTCACAATTTTCGAGAAATCTTAATAGATACATTTAAATCGATACAGCGAAAAATTCATCTGTCAGATTAATTAAATACTGACTTCTGTCAACTGTAACTATTATCCATTGGATGATAGTGTGTAATAAAAATACTATCACATTATCCTAATGTAATCTACCTTATGTCTAATCAAATCACTTTAATTCAAATTTAATAGTTAAATATTCAAGCTTCCTTAAGAAGCTTTGACCCCAAGCTTTGACCACATGTGTAGCTTCCAAAGGAAGCCAATTTTTGTCACCCTTTTCTCTCTCCCATGTACGTGATCTGCAGCCCAAAAAGGTGAATGAATTGATTTGAATTATTCAAATAATTCATTTAACTCATTTACACCCCAAAAGCACCATTTCTTCTTCCTTTTTACGTTTCTTCTTCTTCTTTCTCTCTTCAACCTTTTCTTTCTTCCTCTTCCAGCCACCACACGTCCAGCCACCCTCCAAAGACTCCAACATTCATAAAAATTCACATCAACCATATTTTCTTAATCTCCTACTCCTTCTCATCATCTTTTGTGCTTGGAGTTTTCAAGAAAGCTTCCATCTTCAACCATTTCTCAAGCTTTGAAGGTGAGCTCCCATGGCTGAAAAATTTCAGACTTACACTCTATTTTCGTTTCTGGTTTTCCTCTTGATTTAATGGTCATTTTCTTCTTCTTTTTCACATCATTACATTGTTCTAACTTGGACCACATTTTCTAGGGTTTTTGAGCTTCAAATCCGAAAATCAAGAGTGCTCTTGGAATTTTTCTTGGTTCTTCATCTTGGTAAGAGGAAGATTAATCCTCCTCAACCTCTTTAGCAACTAGGAATCTTGTATTTGATTTTTTGGAAGAAAAAACACATGGTGGTTGTTCATGAAATTGCTTGAAATTGATTTCTTGAATGTTACCTTAATTTAGCTTTGAGTAGTTGATTGAGTGGTTAATTATTCATGTAATTTTGTGATTGAAATCCATGTTGCTTGCTGGAAATTCTGGTTGCTGGAACCCCCTGAATGTGTCACGGTTTGGGGCTATTTTTGGGCTGGAAAATGAATGGAAATGATGCTTAAATTTTGACCAATGCAAGGCAAATTAAATCAAGTAGTTAAGGTTGATTCAAGTGGACAAAATTCTGGTTGTTGGACCTTGGTGAGTGCCACGGTTTTGAGGTACATTTTCTTAAGAGCAGAATTTGGTTAACATTGTGTCAAGAATAATGCTAGGCAAACTAAGTAAAGGAAGACTAAACTAGTGAGAAGAAAATTTGTAACCTAGGACCCTATGGAGTGCCACGGTTTTGAGGGCTTGAATGAGGGGAAAAGATAACAAATTTGAGATGTCAAGACTTGAATTAATCAAGTAACCAAACGTGGATTAAAGTAGTAGGAAACTTGCAACAAAATTTTTATGATGAATTGTGGTTAAGACTTAGGAGATAAGCTAAACTTGGAAGGTAATTATAAGAATCAAATAACATGGATCAAAATAACAAGTAAATGGACCTAATGATGTGAACATGATTTATTTGAAACCTTGGGAAGGCCACGGCCTCTAGGTGAAAATTCGGGTTAAGATTCCATAACCCATTACTCGGATTACAAGTAATCAAAGAATACAAGAGATTAAGAATTTCATAAACCTTAATGAACCAATGAGATAATTTTCATAAGACTTGGAGATTTTAGAAATCCATAATGGACCTAAAATATGTTCCTTGAATTATAAATTGATATTATGTTGATATTGGGTTCTTTTTGGATGTAAATTTGCTTATTGCACTCTCTTGATCAAATGTGGTATATTATGAATTTGTATGAGATTGTGGATCATACATGAGCATGCATAATGTCTTATGCATTGTGATGTCCTTGTGGACTGTTGTAAGGCCAAGTTGCCTAGGAGATTGAACACACCTTTGTGCGGGTGCGAGTAGACAAGTGTGGGTCTTGTTATGACCTTGGGGGCGTCGGGGTGCGGGTCCTCCACAATGGGTAGTTGGTAGCTCCTTTGCCCGTGGGGCAAACCGTGCAAACGCACCGACGATCCGGACTTGACACTGTCCTATATCGTGATCTAGTGTAGAATGTCTGTGCAATGCCATGATTGTGCACGAGAAAATTTATTGATAGCACTGGCCTCGGCAGCCGAGTCACAGACATGTCTCCTGATCTTTCTCTCCGACTGTTTGAGTCTAGCTCCATGGAGTAGGAAATTGAATGTTGTGTCCATGCATCATGGAATAATCTGTCATCTGAAAATTATTGTTTGTACCATGTTTGACTGTCTGAATCTAACTGCCTGGATGTTATGAATTATTCATTACCATTATTAATGATTGCCTGACTGGTTATCTGTTTAAAAGCTTATTTATTGCCTTTACATGCTACGTGGGCGTTATGCGCCGTTCGGTTCTTGGTTGCTGTATTGGTATTGATGGTAGGATATCTTACCTCTTTCCCTGTGCTTCTATTATTTGCTGTTTATGTGCACCCTGTACTGATCGAAGACGACGGTGAAGAGACAGAAGATCCTGCCTTCCCCGGCTTCTGGCTTGCACAGGATTGACTTATACTGCGACGATGTCTGCACGTATGCGCGGATTCTTGGGAGTTGTGCGTTTGACCTTCATTGGGGGGCCAGAGTGCTGGCACATCAACCTGAACTCCGACCGCTGCGTGTATGTGGGAGACGTGTCGATAGCACTTGCCTGGAGACGTCACGAGGCTCCTGTCCTCACTTGCTACCTCAGCTTACGCCTGGAGTTTTACCTGCCTATCAGGGAGATGTGGGGTTCCCGTTATTACACTCCGCAGGAGGATTCTTTCGATTCCACCGCTCGGGCCCCGTCCCGTGCATCTGTGGTTCCTATGGATGAGTCCTCGGATGAGGAAGATCTCGATGAGGGTCCTCCTGAGGACCCTGAATCGGTCCCTTTCTATCTAAGGGGCCGATGATCATTGGTGGCTACTGATGGCTGCCAGTGTTTTATTTTTGGGGGCCTGATGTACTTTTCTTTTTGGTTGGGCTGTATATTTTGTATATGCATGTTTCCCTTGGGGTGGGTATAGTTTTGCTTTTTGATGATGGCCAGGCTTGTATTTATGAAACAGTTGTATTAAACTCTAGATATGTATATGCATGCTATTCAGGTGCAAACTTCTATGTATTATTTTATTCGTTCCTTTTATTCACATTCCGTAGCATCCTTATTATTCTTATTAGAAAAAAAAATTGCCAAGTTTGCCCACATGGTTAAACATTAATTAATTAAAATGAACCGGGTCTTAATCGTTGTTTATTTAATTTCCGCATTTTACTTTAATTGACAATGTGACGTTTCCTCCCAAAAAGGGGCGTTACATTAAGTTGGTATCAGAGCCCCGGTTTATGTTTTCTTTGGGTCTTGAGTGTGAGTCTGTCTTGTTTGTGCTGTGTAAATCTCTGTGATGGGTGTCTTGAGTGGATTCCTCTGACTTTTCTTATGTTTTCAGTAATCTAATTTGAGAGAAGAGCAAGATGGCAAGAGGTGGAGATATGGCAGCTGCTATTGAAGCGATGCAGAGAATGGCTGAAGTCATCGCCCAACAAAATGAACGCGCTACTCAACAACAAGAAAGAGCTGCTCAATAGCTTGAGGCGACTGCCGACGCGCAAAACTTAGCAGAGTTTCGTCGTCATAACCCTCCGCAATTCAAGGGGGAGTTTGATCCCGACAAGGCTAATCTATGGATCAAGGAGCTAGAAAAAGTCTTTAGTGGCATGAATTATGCGGAAGACAAGAAGGTAAATTATGCGACTTTTATGCTTGTCGGAAATGCCGAAGACTGGTGGAATGGAGCTCAAAGGGCATTAGAAGCCGAAGGAGCAGAGGTCACTTGGGAACTGTTCAAGGAGAAATTCTTGGGCAAATACTTTCCCGCGAATGCGAGACACGCAAAGGAGATGGAGTTCCTCAACCTGAGGCAGGGGAACATGACTGTCAGCGAATACGCAGCCAAGTTTGAAAACTTGGAGAAATTTTCAACACATTACCAGCATCAAACTGATGAAGCCTGGAAATGCTGGAAATTCACCGAAGGATTGAGGTACGAGGTAAAGAAAGCTGTGATTACCTTGAAAATGAAGGTATTCTCGGATCATTAGACACTTGCTGCGAAGTTGAAGCCTTGGAGCGAGGCTAGAGACGCGACAAAGAAACTTTGGGCCCGTACGGTCCCAAAGAGGTGGAGGCGATGGTTCAAACCGCTTTCGAAGAAACCCTATTCCCGACCAACGGGGAGTCAACAACAAATCGGTGGAAGTTCGGGTGGAGGTTCTTCTCGGGAACCGAATCCCAGGTCGAATACGACCTACCCGTCCAAATGCCTCGAAGTGTGGGAAGGATCATCTCACAAGAGACTCGCACGATAAAAGGAATCATTTGCTTCGGATGTGGCAAACCGGCCATATGTCCGAGAGATCGCAACCAAGCAAAGGCCGAACCTTCACCAATGCAACCCGAGCCAAGAAACCACAAGCCGGAGGTCGAGTTTATACTATGAGTGGAGCTGAAGCTTCTCGAATCCGAAGACTTGATTCAAGGAGAAGGCGCCATAGAAGGTAATCTTTTAAAAGTACTTGTATAACTCGGGGCAACCCATTCTTTCATATCATATGACCGTGTGCTATGACTTGGTTTACCCGTGTCTCGAACTACCTTTTGAATTGACTGTTTCAACCCCACCGATAAACCGGTAGTTACTACCAAAGTCACATTTGAAGTGTCCTTTGATTGTTGAAGGTCGAATCTTTTCTCATCGATTTGATCTGTTTACCTCTTTCACAGCTTAGATGTAATCCTAGGAATGGACCGGTTATCTTCCAACCATGTTCGTTAGATTGTTCTAGTAAGACCATAGTCTTTCCCGTTGATGAGAATTCTAGATACTTGACGGCCAACCAAGCACGAGCTTTCTTGAAAGAAGGAGCTCGAGGGTACATACTATTATCTTCTTTGAAAGTTGAAAGTGAGGCTGATTTGAGTACTATTCCGGTAGTGAAGGAATTTCCTGAGATCTTCCCTGAAGAAGTACCTGGTTTACCACCGGCATGTGAGATCGAGTTTGCTATTGATCTAGTACCAGGAGCTGGTCCCGTGTCTATAGCACCGTACCGAATGTCACCGACAGAATTAGCCGAACTTAAGAAGCAGCTAGAAGAGCTTTTGGAGAAGCAGTTCGTTAGACCAAGTGTATCCCCGTGGGGAGCACCTGTGCTACTAGTTCGAA
Source organism: Ormosia emarginata (assembly GCA_029884605.1). Taxonomy (NCBI): domain Eukaryota; kingdom Viridiplantae; phylum Streptophyta; class Magnoliopsida; order Fabales; family Fabaceae; genus Ormosia; species Ormosia emarginata. The sequence goes on along the minus strand of JAQQTP010000082.1, from coordinate 2,744,806 downwards.
AGAAAGACGGTACCTCAAGATTGTGTGTGGACTACAGGCAATTGAACAAGTTGACAATCAAGAACAAATATCCTCTCCCGAGAATTGACGACTTGATGGACCAACTGAAGGGGGCAGCGGTATTTTCGAAGATTGACTTGAGATCTGGGTATCATCAGATAAGAGTGAAGACGAAGGATATACCCAAGACTGCTTTTCGTACGCGATACGGTCATTACGAGTATCTTGTGATGCCGTTTGGTGTGACGAATGCGCCTGCTATTTTCATGGACTATATGAACCGCATCTTTCGTCCGTACTTGGATAAGTTTGTTGTCGTCTTCATTGATGACATCCTGATATATTCCCAGAATCAGGAGGATCATGCTGAGCACCTCAGCGTAGTTCTTCAGATTTTGAAGGAAAAGGAACTGTATGCCAAGCTGTCGAAGTGCGAGTTTTGGCTAGATGAGGTGAAGTTTTTGGGTCATGTGATCTCAAAAGAAGGAATCGCAGTGGATCCATACAAAGTAGAAGCAGTACTGCAGTGGGAACAGCCGAAGTCAGTGACGGAAGTCCGTAGCTTCGTTGGTTTGGCCGGATATTACCGGAGGTTCATAGAAGGGTTTTCCAAGATTGCCGGACCGCTCACTCAATTGACAAAGAAGAATCAAGCTTTCGAATGGACTGATAAATGTGAGCAGAGTTTTCAAGAGTTGAAGAGACGGCTGACTACCTCACCTGTATTAGTGCTACCTGATCCGAATGAACCGTTCGAGGTGTACTGTGACGCTTCGTACCAAGGATTGGGATCTGTCCTTATGCAACACCGAAAGGTGGTAGCCTACGCTTCGCGACAGGTTGCGAGTGCATGAAAAGAATTACCCGACTCATGATTTGGAGTTGGCGGTGGTTTTTTCTCTCGAAGATATGGAGACATTTCCTTTATGGAGTGACATTCAACATCTTCAGTGACCACAAGAGCTTGAAGTACTTGTACGATCGAAAGAGTCGAATATGAGGCAAATGCGGAGATGGCTGGAGTTTTTAAAGGATTATGATTTCCAGTTGTTGTACCACCGGCAAGGCGAACGTCGTGGCTGACGCCTTAAGTAGAAAGACTATCAGTGTTTTTGCCTTGATGATTAAGGAAAGAGATCTCATCGAACAATTTAGAGATGTATGGTCATTTGTTAAATTAGAACCCGGAAGAATTTGCATGAGTATGGTTAACATCTCAAGCGAGTTGATGGAAGACATACGGGAAAAACAGAAGACCGATGAATTCTTGCAAGGAATAAGAGAACAAATGAAACGAGGCGAGAAAACAGAGTTCGAAGAAGGAATAGATGGGATTCTGAGATTCCGAGGTAGAGTTTGTATTCCTCGTGACCAAGAGCTTAGACGATATATTGTGGATCATGCCCACACTAGCAAGCTAAGTATGCACCCTGGTATAACCAAGATGTACCAAGACTTGAAGAAGTTGTTCTGGTGGCATGGACTAAAAAGTGATGTCACTAGGTGTGTATCGACTTGTCTAGTCTGTCAAAAAGCCAAAGTGGAACATCAACGACCTGCAGGGTTGCTGCAACCATTGTCTATTCCTGAATGGAAGTGGGACAGCATCGCAATGGACTTTGTTGTAGGATTGCCAAGGACGAGGATGGGACATGACTCGATTTGGGTAATAGTTGATCGACTTACAAAATCGGCTCATTTCCTCCCGATTAACATAAGGTACAGTTTGGAAAAGCTGACCCGCCTGTATATTGGGGAAATTGTCAGATTGCATGGTGTGCCTATGAGTATAGTCTCGGATAGAGATCCGAGGTTTACCTCAAAGTTTTGGCAAAGTTTACAAGCTTCGTTGGGGACGAGATTGCGCCTGAGTTCGGCGTATCATCCGCAAACCGATGGTCAATCGGAAAGGACGATCCAATCTCTAGAGGACCTACTTAGAGCTTGTTCTATGGAACAGACTGGAAGTTGGGATGAAGTTTTACCATTGGTGGAGTTCACCTACAATAACAGTTATCATTCGAGTATAGGGATGGCACCCTATGAAGCTCTGTATGGAAGACGGTGTCGAACACCATTATGTTGGTACCAAGACGGCGAGCGTCTTACGATTGGACCGGATATTATCCAGCGAGACGACCGAGAAGGTTAAGATGATTCAAGAGAAGATGAGAACTGCCGAGCCGACGGAAGAGCTATGCGAGATAAGAGAAGAAAGCCTCTTGAGTTTGAAGAAGGTGAGCATGTGTTCCCGAAAGTCACACCCACGACCGGGGTCGGTGGGCCTTGAAATCTAGAAAACTCACTCCGAAATTTCTTGGACCTTACCAAATTCTTCGCCGGATAGGTCCGTAGCTTACCGTATAGCCTTACCCCTATTCTTTCAAACATACATAATGTATTCCATGTGTCACAACTCCGTAAATATTTACCCGATCCAAGTCATGTCATAGCACCGACACGGTACGGTTAAAAGAGAACGACCTATGAAACGTCTCCTGCGAGAATCGAGGATCGACGGATAAAGCAACTACGAGACAAGGAGATTCCATTGGTAAAGGTGATTTGGAATGAAGCAACTGGTGATGCGACTTGGGAATTGGAAGACAAGATGAAGGAACAATATCCAGAATTATTTTAAGGTATATAAATTTCGAGGACGAAATTCCTTTTAGTAGGGGAGTGTTGTAACATCCTGAAAAATACATATTTGATTATAAATCATCATTTTATAATATTCTTGATTTTTAAGAATTTTTCTGAAATTTTTCGGAAACGACGAATATTTTAATATATTCCTCGTTTTGCGTGTACACTTTGGGTGAGAATTGCTGAGACCAGTGTAACACTCCGAAAATTGATTATTTCACCATGAATAGTCATTTTCTAATATTTGTGATTTATGAGAATTTTTCTGAATTTTTCGGAACGACGAATATTTTAATATATTCCTCGTTTTGCGTGAAACTCGAGCAGAGTCGTGAAAACGATCGTAGCGCTTCAAAAATTGGGAAATTATATGACGAGTGGTCGTTTTATAATATTTGCAATTTTTGAGAATTTTCTGGGAATTTTTAAGGGCCGTCGAATATTTTAATATATTCCTCATTTTGCGTCTTGTGAGCCGAGAGAATCGAGAAACGCGATGTTTTCTCGAGAACCTTGGACTATGGATAAGTCGACGGGGATCTTACTAAACCCGAGGCTTGACACAGTTTACGAGGTTTCACAATTTTTGAGAAATCTTAACAGATACATTTAAATCGATACAGCGAAAAATTCATCTGTCAGATTAATTAAATACTGACTTCTGTCAACTGTAACTATTATCCATTGGATGATAGTGTGTAATAAAAATACTATCACATTATCCTAATGTAATCTACCTTATGTCTAATCAAATCACTTTAATTCAAATTTAATAGTTAAATATTCAAGCTTCCTTAAGAAGCTTTGACCACATGTGTAGCTTCCAAAGGAAGCCAATTTTTGTCACCCTTTTCTCTCTCCCATGTACGTGATCTGCAGCCCAAAAAGGTGAATGAATTGATTTGAATTATTCAAATAATTCATTTAACTCATTTACACCCCAAAAGCACCATTTCTTCTTCCTTTTTACGTTTCTTCTTCTTCTTTCTCTCTTCAACCTTTTCTTTCTTCCTCTTCCACCACCACACGTCCAGCCACCCTCCAAAGACTCCAACATTCATAAAAATTCACATCAACCATATTTTCTTAATCTCCTACTCCTTCTCATCATCTTTTGTGCTTGGAGTTTTCAAGAAAGCTTCCATCTTCAACCATTTCTCAAGCTTTGAAGGTGAGCTCCCATGGCTGAAAAATTTCAGACTTCCACTCTATTTTCGTTTCTGGTTTTCCTCTTGATTTAATGGTCATTTTCTTCTTCTTTTTCACATCATTACATTGTTCTAACTTGGACCACATTTTCTAGGGTTTTTGAGCTTCAAATCCGAAAATCAAGAGTGCTCTTGGAATTTTTCTTGGTTCTTCATCTTGGTAAGAGGAAGATTAATCCTCCTCAACCTCTTTAGCAACTAGGAATCTTGTATTTGATTTTTTGGAAGAAAAACCACATGGTGGTTGTTCTTGAAATTGCTTGAAATTGATTTCTTGAATGTTACCTTAATTTAGCTTTGAGTAGTTGATTGAGTGGTTAATTATTCATGTAATTTTGTGATTAAAATCCATGTTGCTTGCTGGAAATTCTGGTTGCTGGAACCCCTTGAATGTGTCACGGTTTGGGGCTGTTTTTGGGCTGGAAAATGAATGGAAATGATGCTTAAATTTTGACCAATGCAAGGCAAATTAAATCAAGTAGTTAAGGTTGATTCAAGTGGACAAAATTCTGGTTGTTGGACCTTGGTGAGTGCCACGGTTTTGGGCTGTTCTTAAGAGCAGAATTTGGTTAACATTGTGTCAAGAATAATGCTAGGCAAACTAAGTAAAGGAAGACTAAACTAGTGAGAAGAAAATTTGTAACCTAGGACCCTATGGAGTGCCACGGTTTTGAGGGCTTGAATGAGGGGAAAAGATAACAAATTTGAGATGTCAAGACTTGAATTAATCAAGTAACCAAACGTGGATTAAAGTAGTAGGAAACTTGCAACAAAATTTTTATGACGAATTGTGGTTAAGACTTAGGAGATAAGCTAAACTTGGAAGGTAATTATAAGAATCAAATAACATGGATCAAAATAACAAGCAAATGGACCTAATGATGTGAACATGATTTATTTGAAACCTTGGGAAGGCCACGGCCTCTAGGTGAAAATTCGGGTTAAGATTCCATAACCCATTACTCGGATTACAAGCAATCAAAGAATATAAGAGATTAAGAATTTCATAAACCTTAATGAACCAATGAGATAATTTTCATAAGACTTGGAGATTTTAGAAATCCATAATGGACCTAAAATATGTTCCTTGAATTATAAATTGATATTATGTTGATATTGGGTTCTTTTTGGATGTAAATTTGCTTATTGCACTCTCTTGATCAAATGTGGTATATTATGAATTTGTATGAGATTGTGGATCATACATGAGCATGCATAGTGTCTTATGCATTGTGATGTCCTTGTGGACTGTGTTGTAAGGCCAAGTTGCCTAGGAGATTGAACACACCTTTGTGCGGGTGCGAGTAGACAAGTGTGGGTCTTGTTATGACCTTGGGGGCGTCGGGGTGCGGGTCCTCCACAATGGGTAGTTGGTAGCTCCTTTGCCCGTGGGGCAAACCGATGCAAACGCACCGACGATCCGGACTTGACACTGTCCTATATCGTGATCTAGTGTAGAATGTCTGTGCAATGCCATGATTGTGCACGAGAAAATTTATTGATAGCACTGGCCTCGGCAGCCGAGTCACAGACATGTCTCCTGATCTTTCTCTCCGACTGTTTGAGTCTAGCTCCATGGAGTAGGAAATTGAATGTTGTGTCCATGCATCATGGAATAATCTGTCATCTGAAAATTATTGTTTATACCATGTTTGACTGTCTGAATTTAACTGCCTGGATGTTATGAATTATTCATTACCATTATTAATGATTGCCTGACTGGTTATCTGTTTAAAAGCTTATTTATTGCCTTTACATGCTACGTGGGCGTTATGCGCCGTTCGGTTCTTGGTTGCTGTATTGGTATTGATGGTAGGATATCTTACCTCTTTCCCTGTGCTTCTATTATTTGCTGTTTATGTGCACCCTGTACTGATCGAAGACGACGGTGAAGAGACAGAAGATCCTGCCTTCCCCGGCTTCGGCCTACACAGATTGACTTCTCTGCGACGATGTCTGCACGTATGCGCGGATTCTTGGGAGATGTGCGTCTGACCTTCATTGGGGGGCCAGAGTGCTGGCACATCAACCTGAACTCCGACCGCTGCGTGTATGTGGGAGACGTGTCGATAGCACTTGCCTGGAGACGTCATGAGGCTCCTGTCCTCACTTGCTACCTCAGCTTACGCCTGGAGTTTTACCTGCCTATCAGGGAGATGTGGGGTTCCCGTTATTACACTCCGCAGGAGGATTCTTTCGATTCCACCGCTCGGGCCCCGTCCCGTGCATCTGTGGTTCCTATGGATGAGTCCTCGGATGAGGAAGATCCTGATGAGGGTCCTCCTGAGGACCCTGAATCGGTCCCTTTCTATCTAAGGGGCCGATGATCATTGGTGGCTACTGATGGCTGCCAGTGTTTTATTTTTGGGGGCCTGATGTACTTTTCTTTTTGGTTGGGCTGTATATTTTGTATATGCATGTTTCCCTTGGGGTGGGTATAGTTTTGCTTTTTGATGATGGCCAGGCTTGTATTTATGAAACAGTTGTATTAAACTCTAGATATGTATATGCATGCTATTCAGGTGCAAACTTCTATGTATTGTTTTATTCGTTCCTTTTATTCACATTCCGTAGCATCCTTATTATTCTTATTAGAAAAAAAAAATGCCAAGTTTGCCCACATGGTTAAACATTAATTAATTAAAATGAACCGGGTCTTAATCGTTGTTTATTTAATTTCTGCATTTTACTTTAATTGACAATGTGACATTCCCTCCCAAAAAGGGGCGTTACAAACCTCCTCTGCACTTCCTATTTGATAAGTTTCTTCAAAATCCATCATCACCCCCATTATCTTCCAAGACCAAGCTTTAAACTTTAAGGTAAAGTTTCCTTTTTTTTTCTTTATTTTCGTGTTATATGGTTTCATTGGAGACCAAAGAACCATCTTTTATTAAGCTTGATGTTGATTCTTTGTGATTGAAATTTTTAGGGTTTTTGGACCCCAAAACCGAAACCATCAAGGAGCAAGTGGGAGGCCATTTTCGTGTTTTTCCTTTAGGTAAGAGGGAGATTTACTCACTTCAACCATTATTGGTGGTGAGGAGACCTTGAGTGATTGCTTGAAGGAGAAATCCATATTTGTATGCTTACTTTAATTAATGATTTTACATGTGTATGTGTTCTTAATAGAGGTTGATGATTGAATAATGATTTTGAATGCATTGGTGGTGTTGGAATATTTGATAATGATAGAATTAATGAATGAAAATTTTGAGGGCTTACTACCCCATTGGAGGCCACGATTTTGGCTTGGAGTTCTTAAGGTTGGAATTGATTTATGTAAGATAAAAATTTATGTGATTGATTATAAGATGATTAAGGCATGAAATTAAAATTTTGAGGGTTTCCTATACTAATGTGTGGCCACAGTTTTGGCCTTAGATTTTAAGAAATTGGATTAATTTTGTGTAAAATAAAACTTAAGTGATTAGGTATCAAGTGATTAATGTATAAAATGGAAAGAAATTGGAACTTTGAAGACCTAGGGAGGCCACAGTTTTTCTTTGGGTTATTTAACCTAAACTTCTCATAATTGACCAAGATCTAAGATGTTGGAAATGTTGGATTCCATAACATGTGATTGTGATAACTGATGAACCATGTATAAATAAATGTTGATGTTGAGAATTGGTTCTATGTTATTGTGAGTTCCTATGTGGGACTAAGTACTTGATAAAATTATGACATGTTGATATTGAGAAATGATCATATGCCATTGCGGTATGCTTTATGATAAATGTATCATTGATAAACATACATGATGTACATTGTGTCGTCATGCATATGTGTTGTCTATTAGACATTATTGGAAAGGCAGTGTATGCCTTGGAGATTGAAAAACACCTTTGTGTGGGTGCGAGTAGACTAAGCGTAGGGTTATAGTGGTTGGCCCTGGGGCGTCGGGGTGCGGGTGTCTCATGATAGACAGTGGTAGCTCCACTCGAGCCGTGGGATAAACCGATGCAAACACACCGATGATCCAGACTGAGACGCTGTCCTATATCGCGATCAACTGTTGAGGTGCCATGTATAAGCCGTATTGCGCAAATATTTTTATGAGATGAAGCACACTATTTTTAAGGCTAACGAGATACTGGCATGACTCCTTGATCATTCACTCCGAAAATGTTTATGTCTAGCTCCACGAAGTAGGATTTTTGGTACCATAATGCATTGTGCATTGCCCATTGTCAGTCTCATATTTCATTGAGCATGAACACTTTTGACTGTTGAAATATCTGTTCTTACTGTCAATATAATTATCTGGATGATAGACTGTCACTAACTGAGATTCTGTTGTTATTCTCTTTTATTACTTAATTGATTATTACTATTATTTTTAATTATTCTATTGATGAATATATGTACTGTAATGCTATGTGGACGTCCAGCGCCGTTCTGTTTTCTTGCTACCATATTGGTAATGAAAGCTGGGTGTCTCACCTCTTTTCCTATGTATCTGTACTTCTATTTTAAATTATGTACTACCGAGAAGACGTTCGCGAGGAAGAAAAGGAAGTGCCTGAGTTTCTTGGCTTCTGGCCCGACTACGATTAGTACTGATCGGAGATGTCTTCGCGTCCGCACCAATTTTAAAGGTATGCTAGGATGACCTTTCATGGAGGACACGATTGCTGGCACATTAACTTGAGCACGGACCATTACATCTATCACAGGGAGCTAATTGTGTCTTTGGCATGGGACCGCTACAACCCACCTATTTTTTATTTTACTACTTTTGTTCATTTGAAATTTTACCTGCCTGTTAGAGATCTGTGGGATGACATTTACTACACCCCACAAGAGGACTCTTTCCTCTCTACTGCTCGGGCTTCTGCCTGAAATTCGATCGCTCCGTTGGCAATTTCATCAGATGAAAAGGACCCTGAGGAGGACCCGGCTACGATCCCTTCTCGCCAGTCTTGGGGGCTGATACCATCGGTGGCTACTGATGCCTAATCGTTTATCTTTTTGGGGAAGCTTGACGTTTTGCCGTACTTGATGAGTGTATATTTGTATCATTTCGGGTGGGTACATCTTTTATTTTTTGTGTAAATCATGATGTAATTAAACAGGTTGATGTATATAATATTATATATGAATTGTGAATGTACAACTTTCAATTCTGTGTATTATAATTATTATTATCTCTTTACCGTTATTTCAAAAAAAAAATATACACATGTTTCAATACTCAAATTACTTTACAACCCAATGACGCAAATTATTTAATCACGTGTTAAAAATGAACCGGGTCTTAATTAATCAAAGTAATTATTATTTTTCACACTTTAGTTTTAATTTCATTATGGTGTGACGTTCCTTCTTCGTGAGACAAGGAAAAGGGGCGTTACACTGTCTTGGTATCAGAGCCTCAATTTAAGTTTGCTTTTGGGTCTTGTGGTTTTGGACTGTCTTATTTGTGATGTGTGATTCTCGGTGTATGGTATTCCGAAAGGATACATCTGACTTTCTCTGTGTTTTGTATAGCTTGACTTGAAAGAGGATTATGGTTCGTAGAGGAGACATGACTACTGCAATTGAGGCAATTCAAAAGATGGTTGAAGCTATGCTACAACAAAACCAACAAACGGCTCAACAACAAGAGAGGATTGCACAATAGCTTCAAGATACGACAGATGCCCAAAATCTGGCAGAATTTTGTCGCACTAACCCTCCACAATTTAAGGGAGAATATGATAATGAGAAGGCTACTCTGTGGATCAAGGAATTGGAAAAGATATTCATAGGCATGAATTGTGCCAATGACAAAAAGGTGACATATGTTGCGTTTATGCTTATTGGAGACGCAAAGGATTAGTGAACCAGAGAGCAGAGGTTATTGGAGGCTGAAAATCGAGCAATTTATTGGGAATTGTTCAAAGAGAGATTCTTGAATAAATATTTCCCGCAAAGTGCCAGACATGCTAAGGAGATGGAGTTTCTTGGTTTACGACAAGGAAATATGACTGTAAGTGAGTATGCTACTAAATTTGAGAGTTTGTCCAAGTTCTCAACATACTTTCAACACCAACCGAATGAAGCATGGAAATGTCAAAAATTTGAGGAAGGCCTAAGACACGATGTGAAAAGGGCAGTTGTCACTCTGAAGATTAACCAGTTTTTCGAATTGCTTGATACGTCTCACCAGGTGGAAGACTTAGACCAAGCGCGAGACACAAGAAACTGCAACTTTGGACCTTTTCGGTCTCAAAGAGAAGGAAGCAGTAATGTTAACTGTTACCAGAAGAAGCCTTATTCCAGACCACCTGGAAATCATCAACAAAGACCGCAAGGGGGAAGTCCTGGAGGAAGTCCAGGGAGAACTAGTCAAACAATGGCGTCTACGCCAAGATGCATGAAGTGCAGGAAGGAACACTACACGAGGGACTACACTATTAAAGGAGTTATCTACTTCAGATGCGGGAAACATGGACACGTTTCTCATGATTGTAGTCAACCTAAGGTGGAACCTTCCGTCAATGTTGCTAGAACTGCTAAACCGCAGGCTGGAGGTAGAGTTTACATCCTGAGTGGTGCTGAAGCCTCTCAATCCGAAGATCTTATACAAGGGGAAAATGTCATAGAAGGTAATCTTTTAACCATACTGTATGACTCTGGTGCAACTCATTCTTTCAATTCCTATGACTGTGTGAAAAGACTTAGTTTACCTGTGTCTTCTTTGCCTTTTGATTTGACTGTTTTAACTCCTACTGCTAAACCTGTTGTTACTACCAAAGTCTGTTTAGATTGTCCCTTGATTGTTGAAGGTTGAATCTTTTCTGTTGATTTGATCTATTTACCACTATCTCAGCTAGATGTGATCTTAGGAATGAATTAGTTATCTACTAACCATGTCCTGTTAGATTGTTCTAGAAAAATCATAGTTTTTCCTTTGGATGAGAATTCTAGATTTTTGACGGCTAACGAAGTGAAAGCTTTCTTGAAAGAAGGAGCTCGGGGATACATATTGTTGTCTTCTTTAAAAATCGTGAATGAGGTAGATGTGGATGCAATGTCTGTGGTTAGAGAATTTTCTGAAGTTTTTCCTGAAGATGTACCTGGTTTACCACCGGAACGAGAGATCGAGTTTACCTTTGACTTTGTACTTGGAGCTGGTCCTATTTCCATAGTGCCTTACATAATGTTGCCAGCAGAGCTAGCTGAGCTCAAGAAGCAATTGGAAGAACTTTTAGAGAAACAATTTGTTAGACCTAGCGTATCACCTTGGGGAGCGCCGGTACTGCTAGTTAAAAAGAAAGACGGTACCTCGAGATTATATGTGGACTATCATCAGCTAAACAAAGTCACAATCAAGAATAAGTATCCATTGCCGAGGATAGATGACCTAATGGATCAACTAAAAGGAACGGCGAGGTTTTGTAAGATCGATTTGCGATTGGGTTACCATCAGATCAGAGAAAAGGTGGAAGACATTCCCAAAACGGCTTTTCGTACCCGTTATGGACATTACGAATACCTGGTAATGCCTTTTAGAGTGATAAATGCACCTGCTATTTTCATGGATTATATAAATAGAATCTTCCGTCCTTATTTGTATAGATTCGTCGTTGCCTTCATCGACGATATCTTGATTTATTCAAAAAATTAGGAGGATCATGTTGAACATCTCAGTATAGTTCTTCAGATTTTGAAGGAGAAAGAATTATACGCCAAGTTATCGAAGTGTGAGTTTTGGTTGAACGAAGTTAAATTTTTGGGTCATGTGATTTCGAAGGAAGGAATTGTTGTAGACCCATCAAAGGTTGAAGCTGTTCTACAATGGGAAAGGCTGAAGACGGTGACAGAAATTCGAAGCTTTGTTGGATTAGCCAGATATTATCGGAGGTTCATCGAAGGGTTCTCTAAGATTGCTGGACCTCTCACCCAACTCACAAGGAAGAATCAAACTTTTGAATGGATGGATGCTTGCGAAGAAAGTTTTCAAGAGTTGAAAAGGGGACAAACTACTTCGCATGTGTTAGTTCTACTTGATCTAAGTGAACCATTCGAAGTATACTACGATGCTTCATATCAAGGATTGGGTTGTGTCCTTATGCAAGGCGAAAAAGTGGTGGCTTATGCTTTGAGACAATTGTGAGTGCATGAGAAGAACTACCCAACGCACGACTTGGAGTTTGCTACTATTATATTTGCTTTGAAGATATAGAGACATTTTCTCTATGGAGCAACATTCAACGTCTTTTGTGATCACAAGAGCTTAAAGTATTTGTATGATCAAAAAGAGTTGAACATGATACAACGAAGATGGTTAGAATTCCTGAAAGACTATGATTTCCAACTTCAGTATCACCCTTGAAAGGCCAATGTTGTGGTTGATGGCTTAAGTAGGAAAATAATCAGCATTTCTACCATGATGATCAGAGAACAGGATATAATAGAACAATTCATAGACGTATGGCCTTTTGTGGAATGAATGCCAGGAAAAATCTGCATGAACATGGTCACTATTTCGAATGATTTAATGGAAGATATCCAAGAAAAGAAGAAAGTTGACAAGTTCGTGCAAGAGGAAAGAGAGCTGATTAAGCAAGACAGTATATCAACATTAGAGGAAGGAATCAATGGAATTTTAAGATTCCCAGGTAGAGTTTGTGTGCCTAAGGACGAAGAACTTAGGAAGTATATACTCAAACATGCTTAAAAATATGCATCCTGGAATGACCAAAATACATCAAGATTTAAAGAAATTATTTTGGTGGCATAAAATGAAAAGAGATATTGCTAGATGCATATCTTGTTGTCTGGTTTGTCATAAAACACAGATTGAACATCAAAGACCATTAGGATTGTTACAACCCTTATCTATTCTCGAATGGAAATAGGATAGTATTACCATGGACTTTGTTGTCAGATTGCCAAAGGCCAGAAGAGGATTCGATTCAATATGGGTAATTGTGGATCGACTCATGAAGTCAGCACATTTCTTGCCAATCAACATAAGATATCCATTGAAGAAGTTGACTCAGTTGTACGTCAGTGAAATTATCAGACTACATGGTGTGCCTACAAGTATCATTTCTGATAGAGATCCCAAATTTACATCGAAATTTTGGCAAAGTCTTCAAGAAGTAATGGGGACAAAGCTACGTTTGAGTTCTGCATATCATCCTTAAACGGATGGTCAATCAGAAAGAACAATTCAATCATTAGAAGATTTGCTGAGAGCTTGTGCCATAAAACAGACTGGATGTTGGGATGAAATTTTATCGTTAGTAGAATTTACCTACAACAATAGTTACCATTCAAGTATAGGGATGGCATCCTATGAGGCTCTATATAGGCGAAAGTACAGAACACCTTTGTGCTGGTATCAAGACGGAGAACGACTTACCGTTGGACCTAATCTTATTCAGCAAACAACTGAGAAGGTCAAGATGATTTAGGAGAAGATGATAACATCTCAAAGTCGACAAAAGAGCTAGGTGGACAAAATGAGGAAACCTCTTGAATTTGAGGAAGGATAGCATGCGTTCCTGAAAGTCACGCCTACGACTGGGGTCGGTCAGGTTCTCAAATCTAGAAAGCTCACTCCAAAATTGCTTAGACCTTTATCAAATTCTTTGTTAGATAGGTCCAGTTGCTTATCAGATAGCTTTACCACCCTTTCTTTCAAATCTCCACAATGTTTTTCATGTGTCATAACTCTGAAAATACATTCCAAGCCTTGTTCATTTCATAGCACCTAACTTAGTACAATTAAAGGAAAACTTGACTTATGAAACAACTCCTGTAAGGATTAAGGATAAGAGAATGAAGCAACTCAGAGGGAAAGACATACCATTGGTGAAAGTGATTTGGAACGAGACAACTGGAGATGTAACATGGAAACTGGAAGACAAGATGAAGGAGCAATACCCACAATTATTCTGAGGTATGAAAATTTCGAGGACGGAATTCTTATTTGATGGGGAGAGTTGTAATACCCCAAAATTTATTTATTTTATTATAAATATTCATTTTATAATATTTGTGATTTTTGGAGATTTTTTTGAATTTTTATGAGAACGCGAAATGTTTTAATATTATTCCTCGTTTTACGTATAAATTGAGCGGAACCGAGAAAATGAGATATTTTTCCGAGAACCTTGATCTGTGGAAACGTTGACAGGGGATCTTACTAAACCCGAGATTGGGCACGATTTACGAGGTTTCATGTTTTTGGAGAAATTTTATCAGATAAAATAATAACTGCTATGTAAATTTTATCTGTCGGACAATTAATACTGACTTCTGTCAACTATAACAATTGTTCATTGGATAATAACATGTATTAAAAATCCTATCACATTATCCTAATATAATCCACTTTTTGTCTAATCAAATCTACTTTAATTCAAATCTATTGTATTTTAATCAAAGCTTCTTTGAGAAGTTTTGACCACCAAAAGATTAGTATACCCTTGGCTTGATGGGGAAGCCAAATTTCCCCCCTCTCTCCCCTCTCTTTGCCGCAGCAATGTGGCTAATAGGAAGCAAAAATTTCTTTCCCACACTTAACACACTCAATCACATTTCACTCATTTTTCATCAATCCATTTCTCTCTCTAGTTTTCATCTTCCATTTTTCTCCTTCTTCTCTCTTTTTCCTCTCCCTCACCTCACGGTTTTGCAGCCCACTCTTGGAGACCATTTTTCATTTTCTCTCTTCATTAACACCATTTCTACACTCCCCTCAACCTCCTCTACACTTTCTATTTGATAAATTTCATCAAAATCTATCATCGCCTCCATTGTCTTCCAAGACTAAGCTTCAAACTTTAAAGTAAAGTTTTCATTTTTTCTTTTCTTTTTCTTCAATTTCGTGTTTTGTGGTTTCATTGGAGAATAAAGAACCATTTTTTTCCAAGCTTGATGTTGATTCTTTGTGATTGAAATTTTTAGGGTTTTTGGACCCTAAAACCGAAACCATCAAGAAGCAGTGGGAGGCCATTTTTGTGTTCTTCCTTTAGGTAAGAGGGAGATTTACTCACTTCAACCATTATTGGTGGTGAGGAGATCTTGTGTGATTGCTTAAAGGAGAAATCCATATTTGTATGCTTACTTTAATTGACAATTTTACATGTGTATGTGTTCTTAATTGAGGTTGATGATTGAATAATGATTTTGAATGCATTGGTGGTGTTGGAATATTTGATAATGATAGAAGAAATGAATAAAAATTTTTTAGGGCTTACTACCCCATTGGAGGCCACGATTTTGATTGGAATTCTTAGGGTTGGAATTGATTTGTGTAAGATAAAAATTTATATGATTGATTATAAGATGATTAAGGCATGAAATGAAAATTTTAAGGGTTTCTTATACTAATGTGTGGCCATGGTTTTGGCCTTAGATTTTAAGAAATTAGATTGATTTTGTGTAAAATAAAACATAAGTGATTTGGTATCAAGTGATTAATGTATGAAATGGAAAGAAATTGAAACTTTGAAGACCTAGAGAGGCCACGATTTTTCTTTGGGTTATTTAACCTTAACTTCTCATAATTGACCAAGATCTAAGATGTTGGAAATGTTGGATTCCATAACATGTGACTGTGATAATTGATGAACCATGTATAAATAAATGTTGATGTTGAGAATTAGTTCTATGTTATTGTGAGTTCCTACGTGGGACTAAGTACTTGACAAAATTATAACATGTTGATATTGAGAAATGATCATATGTCATTGCGGTATGCTTTATGATAAATATATCATTAATAAACATACATGATGTACATTGCGTTGTCATGCATATATGTGTTGTCCGTTGGACATTATTGGAAAGGTGGTGTATGCCTAGGAGATTGAATAACACCTATGTGCAGGTGTGAGTAGACTAAGCGTAAGGTCATAGTAGTTGGCCCTAGGGGCGTCGGGGTACGGGTGTCTCACAATAGACAACGGTAGCTCCACTGGGGCAGTGGGATAGACCGATGCAAGCACACCGACGATCCGGACTGAGACACTATCCTATATCGCGATTAACTGTTGAGGTGTCATGTATAAGCCGTATTGCGCAAATATTTTTATGAGATGAAACACACTATTTTTAAGGCTAACGAGATACTGACATGACTCCTTGATCATTCACTCCGAAAATATTTATGTTTAGCTCCATGAAGTAGGATTTTTGGTACCATAATGCATTATGCATCGCCTATTGTCAGTCTTTTATTTCATTGAGCTTGAACACTTTAAACTGTTGAAATATCTGTTCTTACTGTCAGTATAATTATCCGGATGATAGACTGTCATTGCCTGAGATTCTGCTGTTATTTCTCTTTTATTGCTTAATTAATTATTACTGTTATTTTTAATTATTCTGTTGATGAATATATGTACTGCAATGCTATGTCGGCATCCAGTGCCGTTCTGTTTTCTTGCTACCATATTGGTATTAAAAGCTGGGTGTCTCACCTCTTTTCTTATGTATCTGTACTTCTATTTTAAATTATGTACTACCGAGAAGATGTTCGCAAGCAAGAAAATGAAGTGCCTGAGTTTCCTGGCTTCTGGCCCGAATACGATTAGTATTGATCGGAGATGTCTTTGCGTCCGCGCCGATTTTTAGGGTATGCTAGGATGACCTTTCGTGGAGGACCCGATTGCTGGCACATTAACTTGAGCACGGACCATTGCATATATCACGGGGAACTGACTGTGTCTTTGGCGTGGGACCGCTACAACCCACTTGTTTTTTATTTTACTACTTTTGTTCATTTGGAATTTTACCTGCCTGTTAGAGATCTGTGGGATGACCTTTACTACGCCTTACAAGAGGACTCTTTCCTCTCCACTGCTCGGGCTTCTGCCCGAAATTCAATCGCTTCGATTGCAATTTCATCAGATGAAGAGGACCTTGAGGAGGACCTGGCTATGGTCCCTTCTCATCAGTCTTGGGGGCTGATACTGTCGGTAGCTATTGATGGCTAACCGTTTATCTTTTTGGGGAAGCCTGACGTTTTTTCGTACTTGATGGGTGTATATTTGTATCATTTCGGGTGGGTACATCTTTTGCTTTTTGTGTAAATCATGATGTAATTAAATAGGCTGATGCATATAATATTATATATGAATTGTGAATGTATGGCTTTCAATTCTGTGTCGATTCCATTATATCTTTAATTATTATTATCTCTTTACCGTTATTTCAAAAAAAAAAAAAATACATGTGTTTCAATACTTGAATTACTTTACAACCCAAGGACGCAAATTATTTAATCACGTGTTAAAAATGAACCGGGTCTTAATTAATCAAAGTAATTATTATTTTTCACACTTTCGTTTTAATTTCATTATGGTGTGACGTTCCTTCTTTGTGAGGCAAGGAAAAGGGGTGTTACATTGTCTTAGTATTAGAGCCCCGGTTTAAGTTTTCTTTTGGGTCTTGTGGTTTTAGACTGTCTTGTTTGTGATGTTTGATTCTCTGTGTTTAGTATTCCGAAAGGATACGTCTGACTTTCTCTGTGTTTTGTATAGCTTGACTTGAAAGAGGATTATGGCTCATAGAGGAGACATGACTGCTGCAATTAAGGCAATTCAGAAGATGGCTGAAGCTATGCAGCAACAAAACTAGCAAACATCTCAACAATAAGAGAGGACTGCACAACAACTTGAAGCTACGGTAGATGCCAAAAATTTAGCAGAATTTCGCCGCACTAATCCTCCACAATTTAAGGGAGAATATGATCTTGAGAAGGCTACTCTATAGATCAAGGAATTGAAAAAGATATTCACGTGCATGAATTGTGCTAACGACAAGAAGGTGACATATGCTGCGTTTATGCTTGTTGGAGACGCAGAGGATTGGTGGACTGGAGAGCAGAGGTTATTGGAGGCTAAAAATCAAGCAAATTTTTTGGAATTGCTCAAAGAGAGATTCTTGAATAAATATTTCTCGAAAAGTGCCAAACATGCTAAGGAGATGGAGTTTCTTAGTTTACGGCAAGGAAATATGACTGTAAGTGAGTATGCTGCTAGATTTGAGAGTTTGTCTAAATTCTCAACCTACTTTCAACACCAACCAAACAAAGCATGGAAATGTCAAAAATTCGAGGATGGCCTAAGACACAATGTGAAGAGGGCGGTTATCACTTTGAAGATTAACCAGTTTTTCAAATTGCTTGATACGTGTTGTTAGGTGGAAGACTTAGACCAGGCGCGAGGCACAAGAAACTGTAACTTTGGACCTTTTCGGTCTCAAAAAGGAGGAAGCAATAATACTAACCATTATAAGAAGAAGCCTTACTCCAGACCACCTGGAAATCAACAACAAAGACCGCAAGGGGGAAGTCTTGGAGGAAGTTCGAGGAGAAATAGTCAAACAATGGGGTCTACGCCAATATACATGAAATGCGGGAAGGAACACTACACGAGGCACTGCACTATTAAAGGACTTATCTGCTTCAGATGCGGGAAACCTAGACACGTTTCTCATGATTGCAATCAACCTAAGGTGGAACCTTCCGTCAATGCTGCTAGAACTGCTAAACCGCAGGCTTGAGGTAGAGTTTACACCCTGAGTGGTGCTAAAGCCTCTCAATCCGAAGATCTTATACAAGGGAAAAGTGTCATAGAAGGTAATCTTTTAACCATACTGTATAACTCTGGTGCAACTCATTCTTTTATTTCCTATGACTGTGTGAAAAGACTTAGTTTACCCTTGTCTTCTTTGCCATTTGATTTGACTGTTTCAACTCCTACTACTAAACCTGTTGTTACTACCAAAGTCTGTTTACATTGTCCCTTGATTGTTGAAGGTCGAATCTTTTCTGTTGATTTGATCATTTTGCCACTATCTCAGTTAGATGTGATCTTAGGAATGGATTGGTTATCTACTAACCATGTCATGTTAAATTGTTCTAGAAAAACCATAGTTTTTCCTTTGGATGAGAATTCTAGATTTTTGATGGCTAACCAAGTGAAAGCTTTCTTGAAAGAAGGAGCTCGGGGATACATGTTGTTGTGTTCTTTGAAAATTATGAACAAGGTAGATGTGGATACAATTTCAGTGGTTAGAGAATTTCCTAAAGTTTTTCTTGAAGATGTACCTGGTTTACCACCGGAGCGAGAGATCGAGTTTACCATTGACCTTGTACCTGGAGTTGGTCCTATTTCCATAGCACCTTATAGAATGTCGCCAGCAGAGATAGCTGAGCTCAAGAAGCAATTAGAAGAATTTTTGGAGAAACAATTTGTTAGACCTAGCATATCACCTTGGGGAGCGCCGGTACTGCAAGTTGAAAAGAAAGACAATACCTCGAGATTGTGTGTAGACTATCGTCAGTTGAACAAAGTCACAATCAAGAATAAGTATCTATTGTCTAGGATAGATGACCTAATAGATCAACTGAAAGGAGCGGCAGTGTTTTCTAAGATCGATTTGGGATCGGGTTACCATCAAATCAGAGTAAAGGTGGATGACATTCCCAATACGGCTTTTCGTGCTCGTTATGGACATTAAGAGTACCTGGTAATGCCTTTTAGAGTGACAAATGCACCTGCTATTTTCATGGATTATATGAATAGTGTGAATGCTTATGTCTTGAAGCATATCAAATAAGTTTTTGATGATAACAAAGCCAAGAGAAAAAGACCAAGATCAAAAGAAAAGTTCAAGATCAAAAGAAAAGATCAAGACCAAGAAAAGAAGACCAAGATCAAAAGAAAAGACCAAGATCAAGAGAAGAAGACCAAGATCAAAAGAGGTATATTAGTTATAGGTCTTAGATCATCAATGTGAAATGCTCTCAAGGTATCTCAATTATATTCAAATGGTTTTTCAAAGATCTCATAAATCAACATTGCTTTCAAAAGTTCATATTTCAAAGAAATGTTGATTTCAATCTTGGATTATGGTAATCTTTTATAAATCTTGTTTTGTCCAAGTACCCAAATGATAAAAATGGCCTAGAGACTTAATTGGGATCGAAAAATGTGTTCAAAGTGGCAAGTAATCGATTACACACTCTTGGTAATCGATTACCAGCAAGTCAGAGGACTTGTAATCGATTACAGAATCAATGTAATCGATTACCATGTTCCCAGAAATCCAAGAACTCGACCAAAAAGGCCATGTAATCGATTACATCAATATTGTAATCGATTACCGTAAAAGTCGAGAGCGTGTAATCGATTACACAAGTCATGTAATCGATTACCACAATCCCAGAAAGCCAAGAACACGTTCTCTCAGCCATGTAATCGATTACAAGGAGCATGTAATCGATTACCAGTATTCTGACAGTGCTTAACGGCTATATTTGGTACATTTAATGATGCCCATTAAAGCCCCCAACGGCTCTTTTGTTCCAACAACTTATAAATACTCATCTTGGGGCATCATTTGTGGTTGAACAACACTTGAGAAACATCTTTCAATCACTATAATCCGAGATTCATCCTTAAATCACTTTTGCTCTGTTTTTGTATATATTGTTGAGATATTCTTGAAGAGCATTATAAGGCTTCAATTTGTATCATTTACTCTTGTGAGAGTTTCATATTGTATTGTAAACACTTGTTTCTTTGTAAAGGGGGTGAGATATCCCTCTAGAGAAAAGAGAGTGAGGTATCTCTCAAAGATTGTAAAGGGTGAGGTATCCCTTGTTGAAGGTGAGGCATCCTTCAAGGATTGTAAAGAGGGTGAGGTATCCCTCTAGTGAAAAGGGTGAGGAATCCCTGGTTTGAGGCTCAAGCTCAAGGGTGAGGCATCCCAAGGAGTTGAGTGCTCTTTTGTGTAAAGGTTTTCAAGCACCCGTTCAAGCTTGAAGTATAGTGGAAAATCTCGAGTGGTTTGCTTGAGGACTGGACGTAGATCACAAATGGATTGGTGATCGAACCAGGATAAATCTTGTGTTTGTTCCTCTCAACTCTATCTCTTTACTTTGTGCTTTAACTATATTTGCTTAAGTTGAGTTCGATATTTTGCTTTGCTTGAATTCTTTCTATCTTGAGTTGTTTATTTGTGAGTGAAGTATTCAATCTCGTTTATCTATTCACCTCAATCATCCAATAGCTTCAACGAAAATTGTTAATCAAACGTTTTGCGAAAGATTTACGAAAATATTTTACATACTCAATTCACCCCCCCTCTTGAGTATTGAGGCCACTTGGTAACAAGTGGTATCAGAGCTAGGCTCTTGTGTAAAGGGCTTAACAACTTCAAGAGAAAGTGATGGCCTCTTCAAATGATATTTATGAAAGTTCTTCTCTTTATAGACCTCCCTTTTTCAATGGGGATGGGTATGCTTATTGGAAAGAAAGAATAAAAATTTTTATTGAAGCTATTGACTTGGATGTGTGGGATGCTGTTGAAAATGGTCCCTTTGTACCCACACAAGTTGTAAATGGTGTAAGAGTTAATACACCAAGAAGTGAATGGACGAATGATGATAAAAAGAAGGTCCAATATAATTTGAGAGCCAAAAACATCATTACCACTGCTTTAGGGTATGATGAGTTTTTTAGAGTCTCAAATTGTAAATCTGCCCAAGAAATGTGGGACACCTTACAAGTAACTCATGAAGGTACTAGTGAAGTGAAAAGATCAAGGATAAATACTCTCACTCATGAGTATGAACTTTTTAGAATGAACCAAGGTGAAAGCATTCAAGAAATGCAAAAACGTTTCCCACATATTATAAATCATCTTGCTTCATTGGGAAAGACTTTTCCTAATGAAGATCTTATTAACAAAGTGTTGAGATGTTTGAGCAGGGATTGGCAACCTAAAGTGACGGCTATTTCAGAATCAAGAAAACTAGCAACTATGACCTTAGCCACACTTTTTGGAAAGCTTCAAGAGCATGAGTTGGAGCTTAATAGACTCAATCAAAATGAGGAGCAAGATAAGAAGAAAAAGGGAATTGCTCTCAAGACCACCTCCTCTTTGATCAATGATGATGATGATGATGATAGAGATGGCTTGGATATTAGTGAAGAGAATCTTGGCCTACTAGTAAAGAAGTTTGGAAGATTCTTCAAAAAGAATGGAGCCCAAGGAAGATCTCTCTTTCCTTCAAAGAATGCCTATCACAAAGGGGAAGGAACCTCAACCACTCCTAAATGCTATGAATGTGGAGAATTGGGTCACATGAAGATGGAGTGCCCAATCTATCAAAGGAAAGTGGAGAAGTATGAGAAGAGGTACTCAAGGGAAAAGAAAGAGAGAAGAGCCTACATAGCTTGGGATGATAATGACATGGATTCAACCGATAGTTCGGACAATGAGGAAGCCAATCTATGTTTCATGGCTAGAGGAGAAGAGGAAGATGAAGACGACATGGAGGTAACATCCTCAAATTTTGAATCAAATTCTTCTCCTTCATATGATGAATTGCAAGATGCATTTGAAGAATTGCATAATGAATTTATAAGACTTGCAAAACTTATTTCATCATCCAAGAAAATAATTTCCTCTTTTGAAAACAAAATCTCTATTTTAAACAAGGAAATTGAGGAACTTAAAATTGAAAATGAAACTCTTGGACTTATTGATGCAAATTCCTCATGCTTAACATGTTCTTTACTTGATAATGCATCTACATCCTTTTCTTGCTCATCATGTAAGACTTTTGAAAAGAAAATTGAAGATTTGAAAAATACTCTTTCAAAATTTACCCTTGGAAGAGATAATTTGAACATATTGCTTGGGAATCAAAAATGTGTGTTTCAAAAGGCTGGTTTAGGGTATAATCCCAAAAATCAACAAAAACTTTACAAGAATTTCTTTGTTCCCTCAAGTTCATCAACAAGTCCTTTTATAAAGTGTTTTCATTGTGGCAAGAAAGGACATAGTGCATCAACTTGTAATGTGAGGAAGAATATCAATAACAAGATTGGAACTAAAATGGTTTGGGTTCCCAAAGGCACCTTACCTAACACTAACACACAAGGACCCAAGAAAATTTGGGTACCAAAAGCCAAAAATTGAAGTGTGTTGTAGGTGTGCTTGAAGGCCAAGAACGGACTTTGGAATATCAAAAGTGGCTGCTGCAAGCACAAGATCAGAAATTACTCCAAGTTCTCTTCCTTGTCTCCAAGAAGCTTGGACTTGCAATCTTTTGATAAGTGGAGATCTATTCTATGCCTCAACTTATTTTAAAATTGTACTTTTCAAGCTTAATATCTTGACAATATCTCTATATGTGCTAATATGCTTGATAAGTTCATTTCTTGTTTGAAATAGCATATTTGATATAAAACATCTTTGAACTTGGCATATTAGATCATTCATGCATCTAAACTCTTGCTGCACAATTTTGATGCATAATTTTCTGCATAATCTCATTTCTGCTGCATAATGAACTCACTTGCTGCATAAAATGCAACTTTTCTGCATAATGCTTGTTTTTACTGCATAATATGTTTTCTTGCTGCATAATCTGAAATTTGCTGCTTAAAATGGTGTTTTTACTGCACAAATCACCTTGATTTAATCAATCTTGAATCCAATACTGACTTGAGCGTTGGAGATTCCCCTTAAGCTATTTTGCAGGTACTACATTATGCCAAAGATCCTCAAAAAGCTCAAAAACTTCACCAATCCATCAAAATGATGTAATTCTTGGTAAAAATAACAAATTTGCATAATTATGTGTTTTGGATCACAATCTATCTAGATTATATGCCTACATGATGTTTGAAATTGATTTGGAATGCTTTGGAACAAATTTGAAAGGTTTGAAATTGATCTTTTTCTGTTTAAGATGCAAAATCTGAGTTTTAGTGAACTGGTAATCGATTACAACATCTTTGTAATCGATTACAAAGGCTCTGCCAAACGTTCCAAGCCAAGTCAGAAAGTAGGTAATCGATTACACCTACAATGTAATCGATTACAACAATTCCAGAAGGCATGTAATCGATTACACCACATATGTAATCGATTACCAGGAATCCAGAACATGCGTAATCGATTACACACACATTGTAATCGATTACACAGGCTTTAAAAATGAGTTTCAGTGCGCAAAAAGCCATATTTATTTTGTTACTCACATTTTCTCTTGGTATATGCTTAATGATCAATGAAATGAAATATCTTTTACCTTTGTGAACTAATTTATTTATTTGCTCATAAGTTTGGTATAATGACTAACCTCTATGGATCCAAAATTGGTGGATACCAAAGAAAGTTCTTTGAATTGTGTTGTAGGGTGACTATTTACTCAAGCATGCATTGAAGTGAAATACAACTATGTCACTTGAGGTTGAAAAAATTTGAAATGGTCCAAGTTCTCCAAGAATGATGAAAATATAAAAAGAATGGCATGGAGAACCACAACATTCTCAAGGAGCCTTGAGGCATGGAAGTTGGAATCACCTACAAAAAACTCAAAGAATACACTTTTGGTGACATCAATCTCTTATCCTCTTCTATGCTTTAAATTGAATATCATGTGATATTTGGAGAAGTAGAGAGTTGTTTTTACATGCTTTACATGATCATTGTTTGCCCTAAAATGCTTATATATATGTCTTGTTAATGATCATGTCTTTCTTGACAAACTTGAATCTTGCTTTGAAAAATGCTTAAACTATGCTTTTGGATTCAAGTGCATATGTTCTTCCTTTATTCTTATAAGAACTAACATTGCATGGTTGATAATGTGGTACATGTTTTACATTATATATCAACTTAAATTATGCTTGTAAATGAGCTTAAATGATATTTGATGCTAACCTATGCTTTAGAGAACTTTTAGAGTTAGCTTTGGAAGTGTCTCTATGTGCTTCAAATATAGTCATCAAATATTGAAATGTCAAGCATAAATGGATAAAGAGAAGACTTGAGTGAAGAGGAACATGACGAGACTTTCTTCAAGTACAATGGAATGGAATACACAATGGAAGAAAGCTCAAACTCAAAGGACAAATAAATGAAGAACATTCTAAAGAAGCATCACTCTCTCAATAAGTATCTCTATCCCTAAGCTATTGTGGTATTCTATATGTTATGGATTATATGATATTTGTTGATAAAATGATCTTAAATGATTTGATGTTTTTCTTACATGAGAAGTATGTTTCGCATTGACAAAGTGCCTAATTGGATATTAACTTGCTATTTTTTGTCATTGCATATAGGGTGGATGATATTAGTACTATATATACTTTGATCCCTATAGTATATTTCCTCAATGTGAATGTTTGATTTCTTAGTGGTATAAAACCTATGAGAATTTTGCTCTTGTATATGACTCTGAATTCTGTTGGCATAAATGATAATTATTATCTACGATTTCTTTTTCATATGTATTTGCTATTGGCATCCCAAATTGTTATGCTAAACCATTCATACTCTGATATTGATCCTGCTGGGCTGAAATGTTTATACAATGCTGAATGCTTATGTTGTTTTTGATAATGTCAACGGGGGAGAGATTAGTGAAATATGTTGCATGTGTACGGGGGAGCTTTGTGCGTTTACATGAAAATCATTTATCCTATCTCATGCATACATTACGGGGGAGAATTGCGCTTAATCTCTGATAGATAAATGAATGCAAATATTTCTCTATTTTCAATGTTTATTTTGTCATCATCAAAAAGGGGGAGAATGTGAATGCTTATGTCTTGAAGCATATCAAATAAGTTTTTGATGATAACAAAGCCAAGAGAAAAAGACCAAGATCAAAAGAAAAGTTCAAGATCAAAAGAAAAGATCAAGACCAAGAAAAGAAGACCAAGATCAAAAGAAAAGACCAAGATCAAGAGAAGAAGACCAAGATCAAAAGAGGTATATTAGTTATAGGTCTTAGATCATCAATGTGAAATGCTCTCAAGGTATCTCAATTATATTCAAATGGTTTTTCAAAGATCTCATAAATCAACATTGTTTTCAAAAGTTCATATTTCAAAGAAATGTTGATTTCAATCTTGGATTATGGTAATCTTTTATAAATCTTGTTTTGTCCAAGTACCCAAATGATAAAAATGGCCTAGAGACTTAATTGGGATCGAAAAATGTATTCAAAGTGGCAAGTAATCGATTACACACTCTTGGTAATCGATTACCTAGCAAGTCAGAGACTTGTAATCGATTACAGAATCAATGTAATCGATTACCATGTTCCCAGAAATCCAAGAACTCGACCAAAAAGGCCATGTAATCGATTACATCAATATTGTAATCGATTACCAGAAAGTCAGAGAGCGTGTAATCGATTACACAAGTCATGTAATCGATTACCACAATCCCAGAAAGCCAAGAACACGTTCTCTCAGCCATGTAATCGATTACAAGGAGCATGTAATCGATTACCAGTATTCTGACAGTGCTTAACGGCTATATTTGGTACATTTAATGATGCCCATTAAAGCCCCCAACGGCTCTTTTGTTCCAACAACTTATAAATACTCATCTTAGGGCATCATTTGTGGTTGAACAACACTTGAGAAACATCTTTCAATCACTATAATCCGAGATTCATCCTTAAATCACTTTTGCTCTGTTTTTGTATATATTGTTGAGATATTCTTGAAGAGCATTATAGGGCTTCAATTTGTATCATTTACTCTTATGAGAGTTTCATATTGTATTGTAAACACTTGTTTCTTTGTAAAGGGGGTGAGGTATCCCTCTAGAGAAAAGAGAGTGAGGTATCTCTCAAAGATTGTAAAGGGTGAGGTATCCCTTGTTGAAGGTGAGGCATCCTTCAAGGATTGTAAAGAGGGTGAGGTATCCCTCTAGTGGAAAGGGTGAGGAATCCCTGGTTTGAGGCTCAAGCTCAAGGGTGAGGCATCCCAAGGAGTTGAGTGCTCTTTTGTGTAAAGGTTTTCAAGCACCCGTTCAAGCTTGAAGTATAGTGGAAAATCTCGAGTGGTTTGCTTGAGGACTGGACGTAGATCACAAATGGATTGGTGATCGAACCAGGATAAATCTTGTGTTTGTTCCTCTCAACTCTATCTCTTTACTTTGTGCTTTAACTATATTTGCTTAAGTTGAGTTCGATATTTTGCTTTGCTTGAATTCTTTCTATCTTGAGTTGTTTATTTGTGAGTGAAGTATTCAATCTCGTTTATCTATTCACTTCAATCATCCAATAGCTTCAACGAAAATTGTTAATCAAACGTTTTGCGAAAGATTTACGAAAATATTTTACATACTCAATTCACCCCCCCTCTTGAGTATTGAGGCCACTTGGTAACAAATAAAATCTTTCGTCCTTATTTGGATAGATTCATCATTGTCTTCATCGACGATATCTTGATCTAATCGAAAAACTAAGAGGATCATGCTGAACATCTCAGTATAGTTCTTCAGATTTTGAAGAAGAAAGAATTATACTCCAAGTTATCGAAGTGTGAGTTTTGGTTGAACGAAGTTAAATTTTTGGGCCATGTGATTTTGAAGGAAGGAATTGTTGTAGACGCATCAAAGGTTGAAGTTGTTCTACAGTGGGAAAGGCCGAAGACGGTGACAAAAATCTGAAGCTTTGTTGGATTAGTCGAATATTACCGGAGGTTCATTGAAGGGTTCTCTAAGATTGCTGGACCTCTCACCCAACTCACAAGGAAGAATCAAACTTTTGAATGGACCGATGCTTGTGAAGAAAGTTTTCAAGAGCTGAAAAGAAGACTAACTACTACACCAGTGTTAGTTCTACCTGATCCAAGTGAACCATTCAAACTATATTGTGATGCTTTATATCAAGGATTGGGTTGTGTCCTTATGCAAGGCGGAAAAGTGGTGGCTTATACTTCGAGGCAATTACGAGTGCATGAGAAGAATTACCCAACGGACGACTTGGAGTTAGCTACTGTTGTATTTGCTTTGAAGATATGGAGATATTTTCTCTATGGAGCAACATTCAATGTCTTTAGTGATCACAAGAGCTTGAAGTATTTGTATGATAAAAAAGAGTTGAACATGAGACATCGAAGATGGTTAGAATTCCTGAAAGACTATGATTTCCAACTTCAGTATCACCTTGGAAAGGCCAATGTTGTGGCCGATGCCTTAAGTAGGAAAACAATCAGTGTTTCTACCGTGATGATTAGAGAATAAGATTTGATAGAACAATTCATAGACGTATGGTCTTTTGTGGAATTAATGCTAGGAAAAATTTGCATGAACATGGTCATTATTTCAAATGATTTAATGGAAGATATTCGAGAAAAGCAGAAGGTTGACAAGTTCTTGCAAGAGGATAGAGAGCTGATGAAGCAAGCCAGTATATCAACATTAGAGGAAGGAATCGATGGAATTTTAAGATTCCAAGGTAGAGTCTATGTGCCTAAGGACAAAGAACTCAGGAAGTATATACTCGAACATGCTCATAAGAGTCAGTTGAATATGCATCCTGGAATGACCAAAATATACCAAGATTTGAAGAAATTATTTTGGTGGCATGGAATGAAAAGAGATATTACTAGATGCGTATCTTCCTGTCTAGTTTGTCATAAAACAAAGATTGAACATCAAAGACCATCATGATTGTAACAACCCTTATCTATTCCTAAATGGAAGTGGGATAGTATTGCTATGGACTTTGTTGTCAGATTGCCAAAGACCAGAAGAGGATACGATTCAATATGGGTAATTGTGGATTGACTCACGAAGTCAGCACATTTCTTTCCGATCAACATAAGATATCCATTGGAGAAGTTGACTCAGTTGTACATCGGTGAAATTGTCAGACTACATGGTGTGCCTACAAGCATCATTTCTGACAGAGATCCCGATTTACATCAAAATTTTGGCAAAGTCTTCAAGAAGCAATGGGGACAAAGCTACGTTTGAGTTCTGCATATCATCCTCAAATGAATGGTCAATCAGAAAGAATAATTCAATCATTGGAAGATTTGCTGAGAGCTTGTGCCATAGAACAGACTGGATGCTAGGATGAAATTTTACTGTTGGTAGAATTTACCTACAACAACAGTTACCTTTCAAGTATAGGGATGGCACCCTATGAGGCTTTATATGGGCGAAGGTGTAGAACACCTTTGTGCTGGTATCAAGACGGAGAATGACTTACCGTTGGACCTTATCTTATTCAGCAAACAACTGAGAAGGTCAAGATGATTTAGGAGAAGATGATAACGTCTCAAAGTCGACAAAAGAGCTAGGCGGACAAAATGAGGAAACCTCTTGAATTTGAGGAAGGAGAGCATATGTTCCTGAAAGTCACGCCTACGATTGGGGTCGGTCGGGTTCTCAAATCTAGAAAGCTTACTCCAAAAGTACTTAGACCTTATCAAATTCTTCGTCGGATAGGTCCCGTTGCTTATCAGATAGCTTTACCACCTTTTCTTTTAAATCTCCACAATGTTTTTCATGTGTTTCAACTCTAAAAATACATTCCAAGCCCTGATCATGTAATAGCACCTGACTCAGTATAATTAAAGAAAAACTTAACTTATGAAACAACTCCTGTAAGGATTGAGGATAGGAGAATGAAGCAACTCAAAGGGAAAGACATTCCACTAGTGAAAGTGATCTGGAACGAGACAATTGGAGATACGACATGGGAACTGGAAGACAAGATGAAGGAGCAATAGCCACAATTATTCTGAGGTATGAAAATTTCGATGACAAAATTCTTATTTGATAAGGAGAGTTGTATCACCCCTAAATTTATTTATTTCATTATAAATATTTATTTTATAATATTTGTGATTTTTGAGAATTTTTTTGAATTTTTTTGAGAATGCAGAATATTTTAATATTATTTCTTATTTTGCGTGCAAACTAAGTAGAGCTGGGAAAATGAGATATTTTTCCCGAGAATCTTGATCTGTGGAAACGTCGATGGGGGATCTTATTAAACTCGAGACTGGACATGATTTACGAAGTTTCATGGTTCAAGAAATTTTATCAGATAAAATAATAACCGTTGTGTAAATTTTATCTGTCGGATAATTAATACTGACTTCTGTCAACTGTAACAATTGTCTATTGGATAATAACATGTATTAAAAACCCTATCACATTATCCTAATGTAATCCACTTTATGTCTATTCAAATCCACTTTAATTTAAATGTATTGTATTTTAATCAAAGCTTCTTTGAGAAGCTTTGACCACCAAAAGACTAGTATACCCTTGGCTTGTTGGGGAAGCCAAATTTTCCCCCTCTCTCCCCTCTCTTTGCCCCACAAATGTGGCTAATGGGAAGCAAAAATTTGTTTTCCCACACTTAACACACTTAATCACATTTCACTCATTTGTCATCTATCCATTTCTCTCTCTAGTTTTCATCTTCCATTTTTCTCCTCCTCCTATTTTCTTCCTCTCCCTCACCTCACGGTTTTGCAGCCCACTCTTGGAGACCATTTTTCATTTTCTCTCTTCATTAATACCATTTCTACACTCCCTCAACCTCCTCTACACTTTCTATTTGATAAGTTTCTTCAAAATCCATCATCACCTCCATTGTCTTCCAAGACCAAGCTTTAAACTTTAAGGTAAAGTTTCCTTTTTTTTTTTTTCTTTTCTTTTTCTTTATTTTCGTGTTATATGGTTTCATTGGAGACCAAAGAACCATCTTTTATTAAGCTTGATGTTGATTCTTTGTGATTGAAATTTTTAGGGTTTTTGGACCCCAAAATCGAAACCATCAAGGAGCAAGTGGGAGGCCATTTTCGTGTTTTTCCTTTAGGTTAAAGGGAGATTTACTCACTTCAACCATTATTGGTGGTGAGGAGACCTTGTGTGATTGCTTAAAGGAGAAATCCATATTTGTATGCTTACTTTAATTAATGATTTTACATGTGTATGTGTTCTTAATTGAGGTTGATGATTGAATAATGATTTTGAATGCATTGGTGGTGTTGGAATATTTGATAATGATAGAATTAATGAATAAAAAATTTTGAGGGCTTACTACCCCATTGGAGGCCACGGTTTTGGCTTGGAATTCTTAGGGTTGGAATTGATTTGTGTAAAATAAAAATTTATGTGATTGATTATAAGATGATTAAGGCTTGAAATAAAAATTTTGAGGGTTTCCTATACTAATGTGTAGCCACAGTTTTGGCCTTGGATTTTAAGAAATTGGATTGATTTTGTGTAAAATAAAACTTAAGTGATTAGGTATCAAGTGATTAATGTATAAAATGGAAAGAAATTGGAACTTTGAAGACCTAGGGAGGCCACAGATTTTCTTTGGGTTATTTAACCTAAACTTCTCATAATTGACCAAGATCTAAGATGTTGGAAATGTTGGATTCCATAACATATGATTGTGATAATTGATGAACAATGTATAAATAAATGTTGATGATGAGAATTAGTTCTATGTTATTGTGAGTTCCTATGTGGAACTAAGTACTTGATAAAATTATGACATGTTGATATTGAGAAATGATCATATGTCATTGCGGTATGCTTTATGATAAATGTATCATTGATAAACATAAATGATGTACATTGCGTCGTCATGCATATGTGTTATCCGTTGGACATTATTGGAAAAACGGTGTATGCCTAGGAGATTGAATAACACCTATGTGCGGGTGCGAGTAGACTAAGCGTAGGGTCATAATGGTTGGCCCTGGGGGCATCGGGGTGCGGGTGTCTCACAATAGACAGTGGTAGCTCCACCAGGCCGTGGGATAGACTGATGCAAACACACCGACGATCCGGACTGAGACGATGTCTTATATTGCAATCAACTGTTGATGTGTCATGTATAAGCCGTATTGCGCAAATATTTTTATTAGATGAAACACATTATTTTTAAGGCTAACGAGATACTGACATGACTCCTTGATCATTCACTCTGAAAATGTTTATGTCTAGCTCCATAGAGTAGGATTTTTGGTACCATAATGCATTGTACATTGCCTATTGTCAGTCTCATATTTCATTGAGCATGAACACTTTTGACTATTGAAATATCTGTTCTTACTGTCAGTATAATTATCTGGATGATAGACTGTCACTGCCTGAGAGTCTGCTATTATTTCTCTTTTATTGCTTAATTGATTACTACTGTTATTTTTAATTATTTTGTTGATGAATATATGTACTATAATGCTATGTGGGTGTCCAGATCCATTCTGTTTTCTTGCTACCATAGTGGTAATGGAAGCTGGGTGTCTCATCTCTTTTCCTATGTATCTGTACTTCTATTTTAAATTATGTACTACTGAGAAGACGTTCGCGAGGAAGAAAAGAAGAAAAGGAAGCACTTGAGTTTCCTGGCTTCTGGCCCGACTACGATTAGTACTGATCGGAGATGTCTTCGCGTTCGTGCCGATTTTTGGGGTATGCTAGGATGACTTTTCATGGAGGACCTGATTGCTGACACATTAACCTGAGCACGGACCGTTGCATCTATCATGGGGAGCTGACTGTGTCTTTAGCGTGGGGCCGCTACGACCCGCCTGTTTTTTATTTTACTACTTTTGTTCATTTGAATTTTTACCTGCCTGTTAGAGATCTATGGGATGACCTTTACTACACCCCACAAGAGGACTCTTTCCTCTCCACTGCTCGGGCTTCTGCCCAAAATTCGGTCCCTCTAATGGCAATTTCATAGGATGAAGAGGACCTTGAGGAGGACCCGGCTATAGTCCATTCTCGTCAGTCTTAGGGGTTGGTACTGTTGGTGACTACTGATGGCTAGCCGTTTATCTTTTTGGGGAAGCCTGACGTTTTGCCGTACTTGATGGGTGTATATTTGTATTATTGTGGGTGGGTACATCTTTTGCTTTTTGTGTAAATCATGATGTAATTAAATAGGATGATGCATATAATATTATATATGAATTGTGAATGTGTAGCTTTCAATTCTGTGTTGATTCCATTGTATCTATAATTATTATTATCTCTTTACCGTTATTTCAAAAAAAATGTATACATATTTCAATACTCGAATTACTTTACAACCCAAGGACGCAAATTATTTAATCACGTGTTAAAATTGAACTGGGTCTTAATTAATCAAAGTTATTATTATTTTTTGCATTTTCATTTTAATTTCATTATGGTGTGACGTTCCTTCTTCATGAGACAAGGAAAAAGGGGCATTACACTAAGGCTTAGCCTAGTCTCAAAGGCCTTTTGCAAGGCTCCCCAAAATTTAGATGTAAATCTAGGATCTCTGTCTGAAACTATACTAAAGGGAACTTTATGCAACTTAACTATCTCCTGTAAATACATCTGGGCTAGTTTATCTAAGAAGGAGTTCATTCTCATTGGCAAGAAGTGGGCAAACTTAGTTAGTCTATCCACTATGACCCAAATTTTATCATATCTTAACTAAGTTCTAGGTAAACTTGTCACAAAATTTGTTATGATGTTTGATCTGTCAATTATTTCTATATCCTGAGTGTCTTATATTTGATCTAATTGGACTTCATGTGTGCTCAATTGTTGACATTTAGCTAAGTTTCTGGTTTAGAGTTGTCTTTGGATCTTTATTGTGAAACTGTGCTTAAGTGTGTGTATAAGCACTCATAATTGCATTATGTTTTTCAGGAGATCAATACCACCTCTAGAAGCAAAGAAAGAAGGTTGAATTTGAAGAAAGTGAGTGACATGGCCCGTGTCAAATGACACGGGGTGGGCCGTGTCTTTCTCTGGAATGTCAACATGGACCTCACCTAACAACACGGCCCGTGTCATATGACACGGGTTAGGCCGTGTACTCCTCTGACTTGCAATCTACTCGAATTTGCGTTGACAGAACCTAACACGGGGTAGGCCGTGTCATATGACACGGCCCGTGTCATCGCATCAGAACTTTAGATTCGAATTCTAATGATGTGTTAGGTATCAAAAAGTTATAAATAGGATTGCCTGGGGTTTCAAAAGAGAGGTCTGGACTGGGAAACTGCCAAGAGGCTAAGGAGAAGACCAAGAACAAGGGAGAAGGAGATTGGATCGAAGATTGGAATCTCGGGTTCGAGCAATCGGAGATTGATTATTCCCAACCTTTGGAAACTAGTTTGATCTTTAGTTTTCTTCTGCACTTCTATTCTTGACAATGTTCTTTTTCTGTTATTCTTTTGATTTTGAATTTGCCATGTGTGGCTAGTTTTCTTATATGGTTAAGGGAAGATGAAACCCTAGTTTTGATTATGTGATTCTTGCATATTTCTTTATATTAATGCAATTGTATTTTTATTCATATGTTTCTGTTCTTAATTTGGTATATAAGTTTTATACTCTTTGCCAATTTCGAAAGTGGTAAAACTAGGATTGCTATGCGCGGTTGCGGTGGTAGGACTAGTGAGGCATATGATCTAAGTAATTTAATCCCGGTGTGAGATTGGATTTTAGTGTGATTGGTTTTCTAAATCTTAATGCAATCAATAAGTAGGTGTAAGAGCGGTTGCTTTACAAATAACTATTGATTAGGGATTGATTTGTGAGCGGTTGCTGGATTAATCAAAACTTAAGGAAAACAGAGAATTAATCTCACAGTCACATAAAAACATAATTGATCATGTTGGTATAAATGATATGTGGGTTAGCATAATCATATAAATCTAGTGGTGGATTCCATCTCTTAACCATTGTCTTTCAATTGATTTTCCAAATCGTATTTACTGTTTTTGTTTTGAATTTAATTTTTGATTTTAGATTTAACAAACAAAACCCCCTCTTTATTGTTTATTATTTTTGAGAGTTTAAATTAGGAATCAATTTACAGTGTTAATTGAATTAGTTCTCTGTGGATCGACCCTTGCTAACTACAACTGGTTGCAAGGTTTTTATTTTTGGTGGAACTTGGCAACTGATTTTCATTCTAAATTTAATCATATTCCACACCACACCAAATTTTGGCGTCGTTGCCGGGGAACTAATTATCCAATTGCGCTATTAATTTGTTTCCTATTTTTTACTCTGTTTTTATTTTTTTAATTTTTGATTTACTGTTTCTGAGTGTCTTGTAGGTGCTAATGTCTTTCAATCTTTGGTGACGTGATTAATGGAAATGGAGAAAGCACCAATACATGCTTGTGGGATTTGTTTATCACCCGAACATATCACTGATATGTGTCCCACTTTCCTAGTGGACACAAATGTAGAGGAAAAGGAAGTAGGAGGATATTATGAACCTTCCAACAACTACAACCCCTACTCCAACACATATAATCCAGGGTGGTGGGATCATCCTTACATAAGCTATGGAATACAACCCCAAAATCAACCTCCAGCTTATGGACCCCCAGAATTTCAGCAGAGGCAAGCACCTTTCCCCTCAAGACCGCAACAAGAAGTTCAAGTACCTAGGCAACCTGAGTTTTCCCTAGAGGAGTTGGTGAAGCAAATGGCCACTAACAACATTCTGTTTCAACAAGAAACAAAGGCCTCAGTTAACAACCTGCAAGATCTAATAGGCCAGTTAACCACAGAATTAAGCAAGGTGCAAAGCTTATTTTCTGAAGAACTTCTCTCACTACCTGAAGTGAATCGGAGGAAAATGCTAGTGATATCACATCACGAAGTGGGAAGTTATTAAATGAACCTACCTCTCCCTCACAAGCCACTAAAGAGAAAGACAAATAGACTAAAGAGGTAAATGAGGAGGGGCAAAACTTTAAAGCCCCCAAGGTAAGTATTCTTGAACCCCTTCCTATTGTAGTGAAAGAAAGGTATGATGAGTTGTGTGATGAATTTCCTGATTTTATTGGTTTCAATACTTATATTCATTGCCACTCATATACTGATTGTGATGGTGTTATGACTTGTGCTATTTGTGTTGAGATTTCTGCATACTTGAGAGTTGATGATCCTGTTCATGTAGCAGCTAATAATAATATTGAAGGATCTATCAATAATGTTCATGACACAGTTGCAGAATTTAAGACACAAAGGGAGATAGAGCTGAAGTCGTTATTCGAACATTGGAAGTATGCATACTCAGTGAGTGATAAACAACTTTCGTGTTCGTGACCAAGAACCTCCTTGAGAACAGGAGGAGAGACCCTACAAATTTTCAAGGGGCATAAGAAAGCTTGGGACCCCCAGGTGGAAGCTCTCATGCTACTTCAAGCATAAGTTGGTCATTGCATTTCAAGCAATGGGACCCTGGTGGAGGCCCTTCATTTGATAAGGATGTTTCTTCTCTCTTTCTTTTATTTTACTTGTCCTGGATTAATTGATGATTATTTGCTTTTGAGCTATACATTGAGGACAATGTAGAATTTAAGTGTGGGGGAGGAGTTTACATTCTATTTTCTGTTTAAATTTTTTTTAATTACTTTTTGTTCTGTTTTCATTTGATTTCCAATGATAGTTTGAGATTTGTGAAGTCTATGAGTTTGAAGCAAGTGAAATTCAGGGTTATGATTTCCAAATTTCTTCTTCCGTCTTGAATTTGACATGCTTGGTTTTGGATGTTTAAATGATGGATTGAGATTGATAGATGCATACCTTGTGAGATTTTGAGCCTATTGATGGATGAATTCAACATTTATGTCATTCTTTCCTTTCTTGTGTGATTTTCACTCATGTCATTTGATCACTCTAGAACTTGCTTTGATTCTTTTTGAGGCTACATTTTCACTTGCATGCATGAACATGATTGAGGCCTTCTTTCTTAATTAACTACTTTGGCCAAATAGCCAACCTTGCATCATTTTCCTTTGATTAGCCCATTGAGCCTATTGCCTATTCTTTGTCTTAGCTCATTATATGCTTTATGTGAAAAACCATGATTTTACCTTACCTTAGGGAATAGGAGAATATTGGTTCATTTTCATTGGAGGAGCTCTTTTGTTTATAGGCAATGTATAGTACAAGTGAGGGGGTTGTGCAAATTGATGTGCAATATGCAAAATGTTGGCTGAAAAAAAAAAAAAGCAAAAAGAAAAAGAATAAATGCAAGAAAGGTTGTAAAAGAAAAGAAAGAAAAAGGAAAGGAATATGTGAAGAGAATGTGCATTATATAGAATTGGGAAAAAAATTTCATGCTTGTTACTTGTCAATTAAGTTCCTCCCCAATATTCTTTTATTCTCTTTGATATTTATCTTGCCATATCCATATATTTCTTTCCCTTACCTTGGCCCCATTACAACCTTGAATAAAGTCCTCTTGATTTTTGTGTGCATGTGTTTGAGTAGTGGAGAAGTAGAAGATAAGCAAGCTTATGGTAGTGCATTTTTCATGGGCTGAATTGAGTGAAATACTTACCTTGTAAACACTTGAGAGATTGAGAGTGTATCTTGTGAGGATCTATCATTCTTCATTCATGTTTTTCAAATTAAAGATACCTTGCTTGTTAGTTTGAGATGTGAAGATTTGTTTTCTCTTGAATGTTTTGACCCCTTGAATCTTTTCTTGCTCTTTTTGCTTGTAAATTTCTGTCTTTCTTGAACATCATTAGAAATTGAGTCTTTTAAAGTTTTTAGTTTTGTTTTTGTTTTTCTTTGTTTCCTGGTTTGGTCTTATGTTTTGCCCAGGAGTGCAAAAGGCTAAGTGTGGGGGTATTTGATCTGTCAATTATTTTCATATCCTGAGTGTCTTATATTTGATCTAATTGGACTTCATGTGTGCTCAATTGTTGACATTTAGCTAAGTTTCTGGTTTAGAGTTGTCTTGGGATCTTTATTGTGAAACTGTGCTTAAGTGTGTGTATAAGTACTCATAATTGCATTATGTTTTTCAGGAGATCAATACCACCTCTAGAAGCAAAGAAAGAAGGTTGAATTTGAAGAAAGTGAGTGACACGGGCCGTGTCAAATGACACGGGGTGGGCCGTGTCTTTCTCTAGAATGTC
This sequence comes from Ormosia emarginata, assembly GCA_029884605.1. Lineage (NCBI taxonomy): Eukaryota > Viridiplantae > Streptophyta > Magnoliopsida > Fabales > Fabaceae > Ormosia > Ormosia emarginata. The sequence continues at coordinate 2,707,257 of JAQQTP010000082.1, read as the reverse complement.
AACATGGACCTCACCTAACAACACGGCCCGTGTCATATGACACGGGTTGGGCCGTGTACTCTCCTCGACTTGCAATCTACTCGAATTTGCGTTGACACGGGGTGAGAACCTAACACGGGTAGGCAGTGTCATATGACACGGCCCGTGTCGTCGCATCGAACTTTAGATTCGAATTCTAATGATGTGTTAGGTATCAAAAAGTTATAAATAGGATTGCCTGGGGTTTCAAAAAGAGAGTCTGGACTAGGAAACTGCCAAGAGGCTAAGGAGAAGACCAAGAACAAGGGAGAAGGAGATTGGATCGAAGATTGGAATCTCGGGTTCGAGCAATCGGAGATTGATTATTCCCAACCTTTGGAAACTAGTTTGATCTTTAGTTTTCTTCTGCACTTCTATTCTTGACAATGTTCTTTTTCTCATTATTCTTTTGATTTTGAATTTGCCATGTGTGGCTAGTTTTCTTATATGGTTAAGGGAAGATGAAACCCTAGTTTTGATTATGTGATTCTTACATATTTCTTTATATTAATGCAATTGTATTTTTATTCATATGTTTCTGTTCTTAATTTGGTATAAAGGTTTTTATACTCTTTGCCAATTTCGAAAGTGGTAAAACTAGGATTGCTATGCTTGCTGATTGCGGTGGTAGGACTAGTGAGGCATATGATCTAAGTAATTTAATCCCGGTGTGAGATTGGATCTTAGTGTGATTGGTTTTCTAAATCTTAATGCAATCAATAAGTAGGTGTAAGAGCAGTTGCTTTACAAATAACTATTGATTAGGGATTGATTTGTGAGCGGTTGCTGGATTAATCAAAACTTAAGGAAAACAGAGAATTAATCTCACAGTCACATAAAAACATAATTGATCATGTTGGTATAAAGGATATGTGGGTTAGCATAATCATATAAATCTAGTGGTGGATTCCATCTCTTAACTATTGTCTTTCAATTGATTTTCCAAATCGTATTTACTGTTTTTGTTTTGAATTTAATTTTTGATTTTAGATTTAACAAACAAAACCCCCTCTTTATTGTTTATTATTTTTGAGAGTTTAAATTAGGAATCAATTTACAGTGTTAATTGAATTAGTTCTCTGTGGATCGACCCTTGCTAACTACAACTGGTTGCAAGGTTTTTATTTTTGGTGGAACTTGGCAACCGATTTTCATTCTAAATTTAATCATATTCCACACCACACCAAATTTTGGCGCTGTTCTTTAGATCTAATTATCCAATTGAGCTATTAATTTGTTTCCTATTTTTTACTTTGTTTTTATTTTTTTTAATTTTTGATTTACTGTTTCTGAGTGTCTTGTAGGTGCCAATGTCTTTCAATCTTTGGTGACGTGATTAATGGAAATGGAGAAAGCACCAATACATGCTTGTGGGATTTGTTTATCACCCGAACATATCACTGATATGTGTCCCACTTTCCTAGTGGACACAAATGTAGAGGAAAAGGAAGTAGGAGGATATTATGAACCTTCCAACAACTACAACCCCTACTCCAACACATATAATCCAGGGTGGTGGGATCATCCTTACATAAGCTATGGAATACAACCCCAAAATCAACCTCCAAATTTATGGACCCCTGAATTTCAGCAGAGGCAAGCACCTTTCCCCCCAAGACCGCAACAAGAAGTTCAAGTACCTAGGCAACCTGAGTTTTCCCTAGAGGAGTTGGTGAAGCAAATGGCCACTAACAACATTCTGTTTCAACAAGAAACAAAGGCCTCAGTTAACAACCTGCAAGATCTAATAGGCCAGTTAACCACAGAATTAAGCAAGGTGCAAAGCTTATTTTCTGAAGAACTTCTCTCACTACCAGAAGTGAATCTGGAGGAAAATGCTAGTGATATCACATCACGAAGTGGGAAGTTATTAGATGAACCTACCTCTCCCTCACAAGCCACTAAAGAGAAAGACAAATAGACTAAAGAGGTAAATGAGGAGGGGCAAAACTTTAAAGCCCCCAAGGTAAGTATTCTTGAACCCCTTCCTATTGTAGTGAAAGAAAGGTATGATGAGTTGTGTGATGAATTTTCTGATTTTATTGGTTTCAATACTTATATTCATTGCCACTCATATACTGATTGTGATGGTGTTATGACTTGTGCTATTTGTGTTGAGATTTCTGCATACTTGAGAGTTGATGATCCTGTTCATGTAGCAAATAATAATATTGAAGGATCTATCAATAATGTTCATGACACAGTTGCAGAATTTAAGACACAAAGGGAGATAGAGTGAAGTCGTTATTCGAACATTGGAAGTATGCATACTCATGAGTGATAAACAACTTTCTCGTGTTCGTGACCAAGAACCTCCTTGCTGAGCGAACAGAGGAGAGACCCCTACAAATTTTCAAGGGGCATAAGAAAGCTTGGGACCCCTAAGGAAGCTCTCATGCTACTTCAAGCATAAGTTGGTCATTGCATTTCAAGCAATGGGACCCTGGTGGAGGCCCCTTCATTTGATAAGGATGTTTCTTCTCTCTTTCTTTTATTTTACTTGTCCTGGATTAATTGATGATTATTTGCTTTTGAGCTATACATTGAGGACAATGTAGAATTTAGGTGGCATCATTAGCAAACAAGTTTGACAGTTTGGGTATAAGCCCTAATCAAAGCCCCTTTGTGTTGTGTGACCGATGTGGGAATAATCATGCCAATAATTGTTGTCCATCCACTTTGGAGAGTGTTCAATATGTGGGATACTATCGGCCATCTCAGAATAACCCCTACTCATAACAATATAATCCTGGGTGGAGAAACCGCCTCAATTTTTCATAGTGGGACAACTAAGGGCTAATATCTGCATCTACTAGCAATGAGAGACCACCTTTTCCTCTTGATTTCTCATCGCAAGCAAGGCCGCCTATGTAAGAAAGGAAGCCAGTATTAGAAGACATGTTCATGCAATTCATGGTGAAAACTAATTCATACATGACTAAAATCGATACTTATTTGGCCAAAAACGATTCTCTTCTTCAGAGCCAAACATCTTCAATTCAGGATCTTGAGACACAAGCAGGGTAGCTAGCCAATGCAATAAACAATAGGCCCCTAAGGACTTCTTCAAGTGATGATAGGGAGGCCTCCATCAAACAGGCTCCCTCAAGTTGAAGAAGTAGAAAAAGTCCTGCATGGGCTGTAAAAAAAGGTGCATTTTTGGAATGGATCCACTTATGTGACTTATTAATTTCATTGCTCAAATCTAACTTTCTCATTTCCTTTTCAGGTTTTAATGGCACCAAAGAGGGTCAGAGGCAAGAGAAGTGGGCAGCACAGGGAGTCATCTCCCTGCCAAATTCATTTCGGCGGCTGTGCAAGAACGCTTTGGGACTATGGTCTCAAAGAGCGTCATTGTTGAGAGGGGTTTTAGCTTCAAGGACTGCATACAGCCTAATATCGAGGCCGCCATTTAGCCCTATCAGTGGGGGGAGTTCGCCAAACACCCCAGCAGGGCCCTAGTTCCCTTAGCTCGCGAGTTTTATGTGAACCTCGCATTCACTCACCAGTAGTCCAACACCATGGGCATACGGAGGCACCGAGTTTCTTGTTCTACTGAGTCCATCTAAGTGGCACTATCTTTGCCCTCCACTCCCTTGCTATGTGAGTACTAGGAGTTCATCAGATGGGAGCCAGTGGAGGGCATCAACCTTCAAGACGTCATCGCTCGCATCTGCACCACCAAATCATAGCCGGTTGCCTAGACCATGTCTCAACAGGGCTGACCGCAATATTTTCCTTATTCCTGTTTGGCCTCGGAGGCCAAGGCCTGATACCACTTTATCTATACCAGGATTCTGCCCACCAACAACCTATCAGAGGTCACATGCGATAGAGCCATCCTCATATATGATATACTGCAGAGGTGCTTGATTGATATCACCAATATTCTCTACATGCAGCTCCGGAGATCAGCCATGGAACCGCGCAGTCTTTTCTTCCCCTCCCACATATATGCATTGTACCGGAGGCGAGGTGTGCCCATAGATCCTGTTTATCCCAAAATAGGCCGCAAGTGCATGGGTCGTACAAGTAATAAAATAAAGAGTATAGATCGTTCCCTCGAGGATAAGTTTACTTCCAATGCTACGTATTAACCAATAGCTTATATAATTCTATTCAAGAACATAAAAAATTAGAAAAGAAACATACACTAAAAAACCAAAAAAGCAGTAAAGATAATGGTTAGAGCTTGGGAAAATCCTTCTTCACCCCTTACTTCAACCAACAACATGCAATCCTCTTCATAAATATGAATGCAACGATTAGGTTAGCTTAAGAATTTTCATTAGTTGAAAGCCTATGTCTAGGGGTCAATCAATCATGGCTTCATTTACCTAATCCATTATGTTTCCATGAGAACTAGTGCAAACTCTACTCATTAATATCTATTATCAAACACATGTTATGTATCGCTAAGAGGTATATTTCTATCCCATTAGTGAATAACTCATCCTGCCATTGGAATTGAATAGAACATGCATCAACTATACATATGATCTCAAACCCAAAATCCTATGTCTAGGCTTATTAGATTTTATCAAATCAGCTTAAATGATGGTTAAGCATTCAAGAGCATTAAAAATAATATGATTAAACAAAATCATTCATCCATACAAACTCAAAGGGGAACAAAATCATTACTATTCATAAAAAGGATTCAAAGTATTCCCTAAAACAGCTGCTACATCATTGAACAGGAAAATACAATACAAAGATCCATGTTCAAAATCAGAGAAGAGAAGAAAGAAAAGGGAGAAAGGAGGAAAGGCTTATGGATGTTGCCATTGATGCTTGAATCTCCCTCCATGAGGAAGATAGCCTCCAACCTTGGCTTCCTTGGCCTCCTTCAGCCTCAAAAACGAAGAACCAGCGCAACTTCTCTAAACCCTAAACGGCCATCCTTTAGAAAATTTGATAAAAATCTATTTATAGGCTCAGTTTTGTGCCTCACGCCGCGGCGTGCACTTCCTTGCATCGCGGTGCGCATGCCTCAGGTGTAAGTACTGACAGCAGGTGATGTGCATCACACTGTAGCGCGACATACCTAGGGCTGCGGCATGCTCTGATGGAATGCTTCCTTGGCTTTCTCCTCTAATGTTGGGCCTTGGCTTGCATCAATTTATCTCTTTTGAGCCCATCCTATATTAGAGAAATCACTAAGTCAAATATAAGTTATAAATCCACTTAATCCCTTAAAGAATATACATAATTTGCTCAATAACATATAAAAAGATATCCAAATTGCATTTGACAGATATAAGCCTAAAATCTCCTTAATATGCCTAAGAATAAGGACTAAGCAATTAATAGAGCATATATGTAGGGCACAAATAACTATATTTTGTGAAGTTATCACACCCCCAAACTATAGTTTTTGCTAGTCCTCAAGCAAAACAAAGTATGATTAAGCAAACTTACATTAACCAATCATGCTCACATACATTCCAAAATATGATAATTTTAATATTTCAATTCACCCTAACCAGTGTAGAATGATTGCATCAGTCCTAAAAGAATGCTAATGGCTGACAATCAGCTCCACACATACACAATCCTTAACATGCCAACAATCAAAGCATCATTTCATGTAATTCACATTTTCCACAAACATGCAAGATAAACGTCTCCTATTCAAGTCATGTATATCCAGATAAGTTTATAAGCATACATGTATTTGAATCATATAATCCACAAAATTGAATCTAAACTCTTTCTCTACTAATGTAAATTACACACAACTGAGGATTAGAAGGGACTTTAATAGCTTCTAATGTAAGGCCAATAGTATTGGGTTCATGAACAAAAGGGGAGAGGATTTAACACAAATATTAAGAAACATACACATGCAATTTCAAGTCTTGAGACCAAGTGAAGCTATCAGGGTATTCAATAGTGAAAGAATAAAACTTACCAAAACCATTCGATGCTTATCTTTTTTAACTTTTCTTCTTTCTTTTATTTGCTTTGCTTGTCTCTTTTCTCTTTTTCTACTTATACAAAACAATTCTTTTCTTTTGCTGCATCTGGCTCCTTCAAGCTCATTTTTGTAAAAGACATACATAATACCCCTAATCATTGATCTCACTTCAAGAAATAACATAGCATGTACTTAATAAACAATGATGGTAGGAAGAAAATGCAATGTTTTCACATGCATTAGAATGGTTAACAGGCTAACGAACACAATGGTAATGAAAAACAAATAAGGCTAAACAATTAAAAAGCTTCAAAGGGGACCTATGGATATCATCATGTAAGGGTAAGCTTGAAAGGCTCAATCAGTCTAAACAATATCCTAATCATTTCATCAGTCATGCACAACCTAGGATTTCGCCTTAAGAGAGTTTAAAAATAACTTCAAGGATAATTGAAACTCTACACGTACATCTATAAATTTTCTCTAAACATGCACTGCTATCATTTTCAAAGTTACACATGCATCTAAGTGGAAAACACATCATGCGTAAAAACAAACTAGATTACATAAACATGCTTCCAAGATTGCATATGGTTTTGCTAACAGAGGTCAAATTGCAACCATTTATATCATTGGACAACCAAACTACACTAGCAATTGATAATATGTCATGCATTTCAAATAAATCCATCATTTTCAATTCAAGAATGCATAACATCATGTGTAGAACATTGAAAATTGAAAACTGAAAATTTTATCAATAACTCATCAGTGATAGTCAAAACAAAATATAATCATGTTAGTATGGTGACTATTACCACTGCATACTTAGAACATCAAAACATGCTATATATTAAGCATTAAAATAGAAAAAACATGTAATGATACTCCCCCAAACTAAAGTGAAGTTATGTCCTTGTTGTACATGGTCTATAGGGTACCTGAGCCATTTAAAATAGCAGCCATATTAGAACTGAGCATTAATAGATAAAGAAAAACATGAAAAATAAACAGAAAATGCGAAACATAGTGTTGCACCGTGGTGTGAATTAGGGTGCGTCGCAGCGTCTTACTCGCGGGTCTCAAACCCTAATAATTTGATAGCAGAGCGCTGCAGTGTAACATTAGTGCACCGGCACCTAGCTCTTAGGTTTGAAATCCTAATAAGACAGAGTCGAGAACGTCACAACGTAAGCTTGGCGCACCGTGATGTGAGAGGTCAAATTGCAAAATTCTGCAGTAGACTCCATGTTGCAGCCAAATTTGCTTCATTGTGGCCTCCAACACCTGCAAAAGTTGTCTAAAAGCTTAATTTATAGAATGTACAACAAAAACATATTAAAACCATAAAAATCAAACTTACTACATATTTATGCAAAACAACAACAAACATAAAAACTAAAGGACCATAACTTGTCCAAATGGACTTATTAAATTGAACTAAAATAAAACTTGAATTAGAACTACATAAACTCATTGTCAATATTAGCAATACATAAATAATGTCTTATCCCCAGTAATGGCGCCAAAAACTTGTTTGTCCCAAAATAGACCGCAAGTGCATGGGTCGTACAAATAATAAAATGAAGAGTATAGATCGTTCCCTCGAGGATAAGTTTACTTCCAATGCTAAGTATTAAACAATAGCTTATATAATTCTATTCAAGAACATAAAAATTTGGAAAAGAAACATAAACTAAAAACTAAAAAAGCAGTAAAGATAATGGTTAGAGCTTGGGGAAATCCTTCTTCACCCCTTACTTCAACCAACAACATACAATCCTCTTCATAAATATGAATGCAATGATTAGGTTAGCTTAAGAATCCTTATTACTTGAAAGCCTATGTCTAGGGGTCAATCAACCATGGCTTCATTTACCTAATCCACTATGTTTCCATGGGAACTAGTGCAAACTCCACTCATTAAGATCTATTCTCAAACACACGCTATGATGGTGATGCAGATTAAAGTGTAACACCCATTTTTCGCAAAGGGCATCACACCGAAAGAACAAAACTCAAAAGAAACTAAAACCCAGTTTATAAAAATTACTTATTTATCAAATAAGTATATGAATTTGCTAATTTCTTTTTTTTTCTTTTTAATATGCGGAAAACATAAACTTAGCAGAGAATAATATAAAAAACGTTCCATACACCAAACCAAAAGATACATATCATAAGTACTTACATGCATCAAAGGATCTTAGTAAAACATAAACAAAAACTTTACATGCCCAAAAAGATTATACACATCAGCCACGAAAAACAACAAAAAGACATCAGGCCCTAAAAGCTACAAAACACATCAAGCCTCGCAAGCTATTGAGAAGGACCCTCGAACGGATCCTCCTTGGGATCCTCCTCAGAAGAAGAGATCCTAATAGGAGCCATAGACTGACAGGCAGGGGCCTGTGCAGAAGACATAATCGAGTCCTCTTGTGGGGTATAAGAGTAATCACCCCACAGCTCTCGGATCGGCATGTAAAACTCCACCCACACAGCGACATCAAAAGAGAAGATAGGAGGTTCATCACGACTCCTCACAAAAGACAGGGTCACCTCACCCACATAAACAAACTACTCAGTATTTAGGTTGACGTGCCAAGAATCGATGCCTCCATGAAACCTTAGCCTAGCATACCCAAGAAGAGCTCGCTAGATGCCATAGCAAGCACAAAAAACTAATCCAAATAGGAACCGAGAAACTCAGGCTCGTTCTTATCACAGCCTTTAAAGAAACACATACATAACCAAAATAACAAAATAAAGAAGTGAGATCTCCTACTTCAATACCAATTATGGTAGTAAAGAAACAAGAATGGGGCACAACGCCTTTCAAGTGCCGAAAATAATAAGCAACATTAAAATCAGATAATAAACAGTTGAATAATTGAGGCAGTCATAATATCAGTGAAAGAGAAATTCAATAAGCACATATATGTTTATATTTATGTCAGATAAATATGTCGACCGACTATGCATATGCATAATGTACCAAACCCTACTCCATGGAGCTAAAATAACATCAGAGAGAATGATCAGGGAGACATGTTTGTATATCATCGGCCTCAATAATGTGTTATCACAAAGTCTGCGTATGTATCATGGCTCATACAAGACATTCATCACCAGATCATGAATAGCATAATATTTGGTTGAGATCGTCAAAGCGTTGCTCAGTCACCACGACCCAGAGGAGCTACCAACTGGGCACTTATAGGATACCCGCGTCCAGACTCCTACAAGTTCAACAAGTGCACCACACTACTCAATTCACACCCGCACAAAAGTGTAATTCATCTCCTAGGCATACAACCTCAACAAAACAAAGTCCAATGGACTTTCACAATGTATGATGAATGAGTCAATGCATATATATTCAACAATGTTATGATTTCTCCGTAACCACATGGCACGACTTGGCCATAACAATCATCAATAAGTCTGGTTCCCTCCTGGTTGACACGACAACAAAATCGCCATTTATTTTCAGTTACACAACATCGTCATTGCAAATTTAAAACCCCATTTTGAAATTTTTAAAACTCAATATAGAAGTCAACCTCAATTTCCAATGTCCATCATAATAAAACTTTTCAAGGAAAGATTTTTCTAACATTACTCACCAAAGTCCATATGACTTTAATTTACAAAACCCTTTTTCCATTACTATTAGAAAACTCTCTTGATTAGAATACCTTAATTTTATAAATCACTAATCACTTAATTTGTTAAGTTCTTAAACATAATTCAAATCCATTTTTAATCACTTTGGCCGAAGGTCATTCTTGATGTAAGGATGAAATTTTGTTCTCCTCTTTTCCATTTTATGAGTCCCTAATTATGTCTCTAATTACCTAATTATCTAAATTCCAACTTGATACAAAATTTCATTAGCCTTAGATTCCCTACATGGCCATGAACCTTAAGGGTCTAGGAACCCAAAATTTTCTTCATTTTATGAATCATTAATCACTTAATTTATTAAATTCCTAATTGATACAAAATTTTGTCTTTGATATCCTATATTTTTTTTTAACTACTTAGCCGTGAGCCTCAAGGTCCATGGGACCAAAAATCTTTTTCTTTTCCAAGCGATTCACATCATATTTCTATTCTAGCAAGTTCATGCATAATATTCAAAGCAATAAAATCAAATAAAGCAAATAATAACAAAGCATTGAACTTATACAAACAAGTGAATGAATCCACATATGGATTATTTACACACACACAAAATTCATTCCTCACCACTATGGATGGTAGAAGAGGATAATCTCCCTTTTACCTAAAGAGATGGCAAGAAAAGAAAGCTCATTGATGCCTCTTGAAATTTTCATCCAACACCTCCAACCAAACCCTAGAAGTTTCAAACTCACAAGATCAACACCTAAAGCTTGAAAAGAGAAGACCAATGGTCAAGATGATGGCCTTGAACACAAAAAAGAGGAGAGAAAAATGAAGATAAAAAATCTTACATTAAGAGCTTCAAGTTAGGGCTTGAAAGAAAATGATGAAGATAAGAGAACTAGATGGTGATTACAACAAGGAAAAGCTCCCAAATTATGAGTAGATTCAAGAACAAGGATTGATTTGAGCAAACAAACATGGAGGGTGGAAAATAGGTGCTTGGTCGTGGAGCATGGAGAGAAAAAGAGAAGAGAAAAAGTGAGAGAGAAAAGTGAAACTTATTGAAATGAAAATGTGAATGAAAGCTTAAGTGAAAAGATGACAACTTTGTCATCTTTTCCTCCCCCCAAAACCATGGGGCCTTCCTAAAGAGAGAGAGAGAGAAGAGACTTCTCTAACAAGTTTCATGTAAAGCTTGTTTGTAACGCCCCAATTTTTAGAAAATATTCTGAATGTAGTGTTTGCTGTTTTTCATGCTTTTGTGTGAATGACCGCTGTGTCCCTATTTTACTGTTCTCGATTTCTGTATGAAAACAATTACGATAATACAGGCTCAAATTTTATTTGATCGTTTTACGTAATTTGCTTCGAGGCAGTAAAATAAAAAATTTTTGAGCTACTGTTTTAATTTTTCTGAAAGATATACAACTATATAATACTGTTGGATATTTTATTTGAACGTTTTGGATGATTACCTACGTTGTGGGAAAAAATGAAAAAATGACCGTTACGTCCCGAACGTACTGCTTTTGCTGTTTTTGCTGTTTTTGCTGTTTTTAATTGTTTTCTACTTGATTTAACGCCCGATAATACTGTCTGTGATTTTATGTGGAGTTTTTGGATGATTTGCTCCGAGGCAGGAAAATAATATTTTTCGGGCCGGGGAAAATCTTATTTTATTATTTAGAATTGGGGGATCTTACTTAACCCAATTCTCGAATGAGACTAAAAATAATCTTTTAATTTTTAGGATTTAATCACAAATAAAATAATTTTATATTATTATAATATTATTTTATTAGTCAAGATAATTTAGTGACAAAGTGGACCCTAAATATTTTGCGAGACCCACAATTAATTAGCAACGGTTTGATCGGTAGCTTAGTTAATCACCGTTAGCGTAGAACTTTCCAGAACAGTGACTCGACTCAAATAGTGACTCACAGAGAATTAAATGAGCTGTGTGACTCAGCATGTGAGTCATCATGAACTAACCAATAGAAATCAAGCTTGTTCATCAAGACTTAATCCTAGCCTTTGATGCATTCAATGGCTTGGATGAAGCCAAATCCATGCACATCCTTGACCACTTGAAGGCTACAGCCATTAGGAGAAGGAAGGCCAAAATAACACTTCATCTTCATCACTTTTCTCTCTTCTCTCTCTTCCAAGAACCCTGGCCACCATTGTTGTTCTTTTCTCCTACCATTCGGCCAAGACCAAAACTACACCATCCAACCATCCAAAAATTTTTCTAACCAAGTTTTCTTAACCTAAACACTATTCTAAGAACCTTTCTAGTTGGGAGTTTCTTCAAAATCTTCCATTTAAGGCTTGGAAACCAACCTTGAAAGTTTTACCTAGAAGGTGAAATTTCATGCTTTTCTTTTCTCTCTTCTTTTTCAAAGTTCTAAGCCATGATTTCTCCATGGTTTAGCTTCTTTTTCATGGTTAGTAACATGTAAATTTTGTTTGAGATTTCTAGGTATTTTTGGTGGTGAAAACCGTGACCTAGGAGGTGTGAAAGCAAACCTATTGTCTTCATTTAAGGTAAGAGGAAGACAATTCTTATCATCTCTTGATGGTGGTAAGAAGATGGAGCCATTTGTGATGTTTGTAGAATCCATAAGGATTCGGTGGTCATGTGTTAATTATGTGTGTATTTGTTAATTTTTGTGTTTGTTAGTAGTTTATGTGGTATTTGTTAGTAGTTTTCTTGTTTGATGATTGTAATAATTTTTGCATGTCTATTAGCTTTTGATTGCATGTCTATAAGCTTTAATTTAGGTTTAGGTGTTAGAAAATATATTGCATGTGTTAGAAAATACAATGCATGTGTTAGAATTATATGATAATGGTATCAGAGCTTTCACTCTTGTGTAAGCCTACTTGACTTAAAGGATGACGAATGACATCTTGGGAGAAGGGGCTTCATGTGAGGCAACTTTCAATAGCCTGTATTGAAAAAAAGGATGTTAATATTCATGTATAGGATGTGAATAACATGTTTAAATTTGCATGAGTGTTCCAAAGAGCACAATCCAATAGCTCACGGCAATGACAAATTGTGAGGACCAAAATGTTCTCTTAATTTTTCTAAAGTGTAACTTAATTAACCTAGGAGAATCAAGAAAGTTTCAAATTGATTTGATCAAAGAAAATGCATTTAGAAATCAAATGGTAAAGACTTAGTATTTTGGGCCAACATGCCTAAAGGATTAATTTAACTCCTACTAAATATTTTCTAATATGATTTAATGAACTTAGACAATATAATACATTTGATATGATTTGAAAGGTGAAAGACATTTTAGAAATCAAATGAAAGGGTTTTACGAAATTTGGCCAACATGCCAATATAGGTAATCATGATTTCTAAAACTTGAATCCAAATCTTTTTCAATCAAAAAGAGACAATACAAGTTAAGAAGAAATTTTCTATAATGGTTTTTGAAGAAACAAATTGAGTAGAATTAAGCTTAAAGGATTAAAACTAATAATTTTATCATTAGGAAGTAAAATACAGTAATTTTGAGAAATTTTCTAACATATAGCTCACTTTAGGTTTTGAAGCATGTTAGAGATTTCAAAGAGAATTAAATGATATGGTTAAAAAAATTAGGTAAATGGAAATTTTATGGAAAAATTTAGTAAACCATTATTATGATTTTTAAATAAAATATTGTCAATTTTTAGTAAAAATGAACCAATAAGATAGAAAAAATATTCAAAAGACAGTATGCGGTATGAAAAATTATTCTACGTAGTTTAAATGTACTAAGTACTATTTCTGTTTGTTTAAACAAGTAATTTTAAAGGCATTCGAATAAGAAAATGATTTGAAAATCCTACGCGATTGAGAAAACGTATTAAAAATGCTACGCGATTTTAAAAACAGAAAAATATCTTTACCCGATTTTTAAACGTTTGTAAAAACGACGGAATTATGAAAACGTGATAAAATTTCTACGCGATTGACCGTTACTATATTTATTTTATGCTGTCGGGAAAATGTGAACCCGTACAGATTATTTTTGAGAATTTATCTGCTATCGGGAAAATGTGAACCCGTACATGTTTTTGAGAATTTATCTGCTGTCGGGAAAATGTGAACCCGTACAGGCTTTCTATTTATGTGTGCCAAGTTTTTGGTGGATTGGTTGATGAGACGAATCACATCGTGTTGTCGATGCGAAAAACGTAGTGTGGTTCATTGTTCTAATGAACTTGGAGACTTTAGTGTACGGGATCCCACATGTGGACAGTTGGTAGCTCCGCTGGGCCGTGGTAAACCGATAGCACACTATGGTACTTGACACACACTATATTTAATCGAGATTTGTGAAATCTAGTAGTACATTTGTCTGTAGTGCCACAACGTGAGACCGTGAACTACACCACGCCTGGATGATGGATTCCTGTGTCGTGGGGCTATAGACGCAACGTGTGACAGCAGCAATAGTTGGTTGGGCAGCCGTGGTACTAATAGATAGATTTTACGAGTCATTCCGCTTCTCGATACTTGTGTTTTCTTTAGCTCCATGGAGTAGGGTTTTGTCATATTGGTATTTATCTCTATGTTTATTTATTTCCATCTTATCTATTTATTGTTTATCCGTATTTCATCCGTTTATTTTATCTCAAGTTATAAGTATTACGATATTTGGTTATTATATCTCATATGTTTATTCTTATATTTCTTATTTTATCTCGTGATGTTTTATCTCGTGATGTGATATATTGTTATGATATCTAAATCTTACTCTAAATTGTTATTCTTTCTGTTATAGTATTTTGTATTGCATGAACTGTATATATGTTGTTTGTCGTCTTCTTATTGGCCATGTTGTGATGATTTTATATTGTCTTACCTCTTTGTTATATGTATTTTCTGTTTATTTATTTTACGCGGAAAAGACTTCGAGGAAGAGGATCAGCCTATTGTGATCTTGTACCCCGAGGAGGAGGAAGATCAGCAAGCGGACGATCAGTTTGACGATCAAGAACCATCCGATCATCCATATCCTCTGGATTGATTGTGAGGGATGGCAGCGCCAAGATTTTTGGGATACGTAGAGCTAGTATTTCATGGAGGTTCTCTGGCTTGGCATTTACGAGGCGATCGTGATTCTGTGACGTATGCAGGACGTGTGACCGTGATTCTACGTCAACGATTTGTTGGAGAACCGATTATGACTACGACAATTTTTCTGCATTTAGAGTTACCCTTATCCATTAGGCGTCACTGGGGTGCTGAAAACCCTGAGCCTAGTGAGATAAGCATCGTATCGACTGCGCGATCCCGTTATCGCCGTGTGTCGAGACATCCGGGATATCTATCTCCTGATGATCATTTTCATGCTGAGAGTGATCCATCGAGGATTAGATAACCATGATGTTTTTTTTTGAAAAACATGGGCGCGTGCAATGCATATGTTCGTATATATATATTAACTCTTTTATTGCTTTCTTTTTGTTTTTGTTTAAATATTTGTAGTCTTTGTTGTAAATTTGTACAAACTTATAACTTAAATCATATGTATATTATCGAATGATGTTTTTTTTTATTTCGTATTTTCCGCATTATCTTTTTATATCATATTTCGTCTATCAGGAATTATTTTACAACCCGTAATAATATTTAACAAATGTTTCACAACTTGGGTAGATTTTATTTCTATTTCTTTTATTTTCTTTTATGTGTGACATCCTCCAAAGGGGTGTTACATTGTTGAGGAAGCTTAGTTTCACTTTTGGGAAAGTTAACAAGTGATGTCATCTAAGTGATGTCACGTGGATGATGTCATCAAGGAAAGCTTTTAGAAAAAATGACTAAGATCACATCTAGAACTATCCACAACAAGCTATTACCCAATGGACAAAAGTTACAATTAACAAAATCAGTGTTTATTGTCTGTTGGATAATAGGATGTACCCTAATTTTATTTGTCAGGTAAAATCTCAGATAATGAAAACTTCGTAAACTGCGTCCAGCTTCGGGTTTAGTAAGATCCCCTGGCCTCGGTTCATAGTCCAAATTTTTTTGGCCTCGGAAAATTTTTTTTTTTGCCCCAATTAATGCGTACACAAATCGAGAAATATGATAAAATAATCAAAGTCACCAAAATAATTCACAAAAATTCACAAAAATCACAAATATTATCAAAAGCATATATAGTAAAAAACAAGTAATTTTCGGGGTGTTACAAAAAGGATGCAAACCCAAGTGCAGGTTGTCTCAAGTAATAAATTTCTCGAGAGTCTGAGATCGATCTACAAGGAATTAATGAAGAAAAATTCTTTGAAGTAAGGAAATGATTTGTCATAACAATAAAGATAATAAAACTTGTTCACAATTAAAAAAAGAACTTGCTTAGGCTAAGAGATTCACTTTTGGTAATAAATTAAGGATAAGATTAATTCTTTTTAATAACTCAATTGAAATCCATGCACAACGAAGGTTCCAATCTAAAAATCAAACATTCAAAGTCTATTAAGAATTATATACGTAGTTATATTATGGTTCCTTTAATTATTTACCAACACCAACACTTGCAAATGGGTTCAAGCATTCATTGTGCCAACCACTTGTCTACAATGAATCAAGAACTCCACTTTATAAGGAGGGTTTCTAAATTGATTGGAGACAAAATATAACACATATAATGACCACTTGATAATATATCATTTAAGCACAAAAAATAAAATAATCTAACCTTATTTTATTATCAAAAGCTTCACCCCTTCATGTGGATAAATGACTCTAATATGTTTTGATTAATGACTAAACTTAACATGATTATTACTTTGATTCACTAACTACTTACCAAGCTTGATTTTTTTCAATGAGATTTAATGAAGCAAGAACAGTGGATGCAAAGGATCATGGAGCAAAGCATTTCATTTCAAGGATCATGAAGGCAAACTTAAAGAAGGAGCATCATGAAGAAAGAATTGAAGGACAATCATTAGGAACCTTTCTATAAAGAAAAGACTTTGTTTAATTCTTTGATGAAGTTGTCTCAAATAAGTAAAAATGATTTTCAAAAGTAAAAATAGATTAAGAATGAAAAAGGTTAATTAATAAATCTGTACATCTATGTGTACATCGATGTACTTTCAGTTAATTAACTAACTTTTAATGAAAACCTCACTATACATCTATGTATAAATGTTATACATCTATGTATACATCAATTGATCAAAGGACTTAATGAAAAATCTTGTTATACCTCTATGTATATATATCGATTGATTCTAGAGTTACTTGATCAGTATGCAATTTTGCATTTGTACATTAATTGATACATCTATGTATAAACCAGAGCAGAAGCAAGAACTTTTTGATATAGTTATACAATCGATTAGGTAATCGATGTATAATCTTCTGGGCTGTCAATGCAAATGTTTTTCAAGAACAACATCGATGTACTCATGTGTGTATTAATCAAGATCAATAACATCTAAGAACACAATTGATTAGGCAATCGATGTACACACGTTATAAAAGATAAATTTTGTTTAATACATCTATGTACTAATCGATTAACTGATAACAGAATTGTTTAGATGAATCTGTTTTGATCTTAACTGACTAATAAAGTGTGTCCAATGAATCTATTTTGTAATACACCTATATAAGGACATTGGCAAACACTTTCTATAAAACAATTCATTTTCGAAATTTGAGATAAAACACAAAAATACTGTGAGAGCTTTTCATTGAAAGAAACAGAGTATTCTTTTCTGTAGAACTTCAAATTATTGTATATGATTTTCTTAGCATCTGATTCAATCTTTTTATTTTGTAAAAAAGAGATAAGAGAGAAGGTTCTCTCGCTGATGAAGTCAAGAGTAGAAGGGACTCTTGGTGCTGTGTAAGAATAAAAGGAATTCTTGTGGGAATTGCAAGATTGCTTTGACTTGAAAAGTTGTCATTTGGGTAGAACGAATCCAGAATTGAAGCTTGTGTAAAGAATCTTGTATATTAATTTTTTAATAGTGGATAAAACTCACAGTGGTTTGGGGACAGGATGTAGGTTACCAGAGGAGGTAGCTGAACCAAGATAAACTCGGTTTGTAATTTTCTCTATCCCTTAACTCTTTATTTACTTTATTGTTGATTGTATGAATTAAACAATATATTAGGGATATTTACATGATTTGATTAGTTTATAATCTTGTTCATATCTGAAATCAATCGTATTGTTAATATTTCTTTTTAAGTTTCAAGTCTTGATTGCAATATATCTTGCAAAAACACATTTTGGTTTGTTGGTTGACAAAATCTTTTTCTTAGTTAAAGAAAAGAATTAGTTTTTGCAAAAAAGGGAATAAGTTTTGAAAACTTTTTATTACTCAATTCAACCCCCCTTCTTGAGTATTCAGAAGCCACAACCAACAAGTGGTATCAGAGCTTTCACTCTTGTGTAAAGCCTAATAGCTTAAGAGGATGGCTTCAAATGACATCTTGGGATAAGGGGCTTCCTTGGCAAGACCCCCTGCTTTCAATGGCACTGCCTACATGTATTTGAAAAAAAGGATGTTAATATTCCTTGAGGCAAGTGGCATTGATGTATTAGATGCTGTTGAGAATGGTCCATACATTCCTCACACTCTTAATGCAAATGGCACCAAGAAAGAAAAACTAAGAAGTGAATGGGATGATGATGACAAAAAGAAAGTAGGTTATAATGCTAAAGCTAAGAATATTATAACTTCTGCCTTGAGTTATGATGAATTTTTCAAGGTTTCAAATTGTAAGACAGTCAAGCAAATGTGGGATACACTGCAAATTACTCAAGAAGGAACTAGTGATGTAAAGAGAGCAAGAATGAACTCACTTATGCACGAGTATGAACTCTTTCACATGAAGAATGATGAAGACATCAATGATATACATAGGAGGTTCACTCACATAGTGAATCAGCTAAATGGACTTGGAAAGAACATTCTAGATGAACAACAAATCAACAAAATCATGAGATGTTTGACAAGAGAATGGCAACCAAAGATTACTGCTATAACTGAATCAAAGGACTTAGCAATCATGAATATTGCTATACTATTTGGAAAACTTAAAGAGCACGAGATGAAGTTGCATAGATTGAATGATTATGAAGAGAAGGAGAAAAAGAAAAGAGGCTTATCACTTAAAGCACATGTCTCCAAAGAAAACCTTGACAGTGATGAAGATCAAGAAGTTGAAGAAGATGGTGAATCTGAAGAGGATATGGGACTGCTAGTTAAAAAGTTCAAGAGATTCCTCAAAAAGAAGAAAACCTTCAACAAAAGGCCCTCAAACTTCTTTTCCAAGAAGAACACTTCAAAAGCTAAAAGTTCAACATCAAATATGAAGGGCTATGAATGTGGCAGACCTGGACATTACAAGAATGAGTGTCCTAAACTTCAAAAGAAGGACAAGCATGACAATCATGAGTCCAAGGACAAGAAAAATAAAAAGCCAAGAAGTGCATACATAGCATTGGAGGAGAATAATATGGATTCCTCTGAAGATTTTGAGGAAGAAGAGGTCAATCTTTGTCTCATGACTAATCATCAAAGTGACAATGAAGATGAGGTGTGTTTGAGAGCCAAAAGTTCAAATTGGTATTCTGATAGTGGCTGCTCCAAGCATATGACTGGAGATATCACTATGTTCTCATCTTTCACTCCTAAACAAGGTGGAAGTATCACCTATAGTGATAACAACAAAGGAAGGATCTTAGGAGTTGGAACAATTGAAAGAAGCACAACTACCCAGATAGAAGATATACTATATGTGGAAGGGCTCAAGCACAATCTACTAAGCATTAGTCAACTATGTGATAAAGGTTATAAGGTATTCTTTAACTCTAGTAGTTGCATTACAAAAAATAAGCATGATAGTAATACAAAGCTGATAGGTAATAGATTGAATAACATATACATGATAGATTTAGAGAGTATTTCTGTTAGTAATGTATGTTGTTTGGTATCTAAGGAAGAGGAGAATTGGCTATGGCATAGAAGAATAGGGCATATTCATATGGATCATCTAAACAAACTTATTTCTAAAGAATTGATAATTGGACTTCCTAAAATTAAGTTCTTAAAGGATGGTTTATGTGATGCATGCCAAAAGGGCAAGCAAACTAAAGTATCTTTTAAGGTTAAGAATATAGTTTCAACTTAAAGAACTTTACAACTTCTGCACATGGACTTATTTGGACCCTCTAGGACCAAAAGTTTTGGAAGAAATTTGTATACATTAGTTATAGTTGATGATTACTCTAGATTTACTTGGACCTTTTTCTTAGCACATAAGAATGAAGCTTTTACAGCCTTTAAAAAAATGTCTAAGTTAGTACAAAATGAAAAAGACATGAAAATAACTTCTATAAGGAGTGATCATGGTGGAGAATTTCAAAATGAAGAATTTGATAATTTTTGTGAAGAGTTGGGAATTCAACATAATTTCTCTGCTCCAAGAACTCCACAACAAAATGGAGTTATGGAAAGGAAAAACAGGTCTTTAGAAGAAATAACAAGAACTATGTTGAATGACACAAACATGCCAAAATATTTTTGGGCAGATGCTGTAAACACAGCTTGCTATTTAATGAATAAAGTCTTGATTAGACCAATTTTAAAAAAGACTCCATATGAACTCTATAAAGGTAGAAAACCAAATATTTCACATTTACATCTCTTTGGGTGTAAATGTTTTGTACTAAATAATGGAAAGGATAATCTAGGAATGTTTGATCCTAAAGCTGATGAAGGAATCCTTCTGGGCTATTCATCATCTAGCAAAGCTTTTAGAATCTTCAATAAAAGAACACAAACAATTGAAGAATCTGTACATGTTACATTTGATGAAACTAACCCCAAAAGGTTGGGAAAGGAATTTATTGATGATGTTGTAGAAACTTTAGAAGAGATTCAACTTGAGGAAAAGTAGGACAATGCCAAAGTGGATGAAGTAGTGGAAATTCTAGCAGAAGCTTAACATGAAGATCTACCTAAAGAATGGAAAATTGCAAGAAATCACCCTTTGGACAACATAATTAGTGAAATATCCAAAGGGGTAACCACTAGACATTCCTTAAGAAATGCATGCAATAATATGGCTTTTGTATCACAAGTTGAACCTAAAACTATAGATGAAGCAATAATTGATGAAAACTGGACTATGACAATGCAAGAAGAACTTAATCAGTTTGAAAGAAATAAAGTTTGGAAACTCGTTCCAAAACCCAAGGATAAACAAATAATTGGTACAAAATGGGTGTTTAGGAATAAGCTTGATGAAAATGGTATCATAGTAAGGAATAAAGCTAGATTAGTAGCCAAAGGCTATAATCAAGAAGAAGGAATTGACTATGATGAGACATATGCACCTATGGCTAGATTAGAAGCCATTAGAATGTTGTTAGCATATGCATGTATCATAGATTTTAAATTGTAACAAATGGATGTTAAGAGTGCATTCCTAAATGGATATATACAAGAAGAAGTGTATGTTGGTCAACTCCCTGGTTTTGAAATAAATGAACTTCCTAATCATGTGTATAAACTCACTAAAGCCTTGTATAGACTTAAACAAGCTCCAAGAGTTTGGAATGAAAGGCTAAGTAATTTCTTACTTCAAAAGGGTTTTATAAGAGGAAAAGTTGACACAATATTATTCACTAAAAGAAAAGTACAAAACATATTACTTGTTCAAATTTATGTTGATGATATTATATTTGGTGCTACTAATGAATCTTTGTATAAGGAATTTGCCAAACTAATGCAAAATGAGTTTGAAATGCCTATGATGGGAGAGCTTACATTCTTTCTTGGACTACAAATCAAACAATGTGATGATGGGACTTTCATAAGCCAAACTAAGTACTGCAAAGAACTATTGAAGAAGTTTGGAATGGAGAATGCAAAGGAAATGGCTACTCCAATGAGTTCATCATGCTACTTGGACAAAGATGAGAAAAGTAAATCAGTAGATGTTTCCAAGTACAGAGGTATGATTGGTTCCTTACTTTATTTAACTGCAAGTAGACCTGATATAATGTTCAGTGTTTGTATGTGTACTAGATATCAATCTGATCCTAAGAAATCACACTTATCCACTTTAAAAAGAATCATGAAATACTTATTAGGAACTAAAGAAATGGGATTATGGTATGCTAAAGGATCAACATGTAACTTAGCAGGATATTCTGATTCTGACTTTGTTGGATGCAAGTTAGATAGGAAGAGTACTAATGGAACTTGCCATATTTTAGGAAACTCATTAGTTTCTTGGTTTAGTAAGAAACAAACTAGTGTGGCTTTATCCACTACTGAAGCAGAATATATTGCAGCAGGAAGTTGTTGTGCACAAATTCTTTAGATGAAACAATAACTTATGGTCTATGGTGTTCTCTTAGAGAAAGTACCAATCAAATATGATAATACTAGTGCTATAAATCTCACTAAGAATCCTATAATGCATTCAAGAACTAAACACATTGAGATAAGACATCATTTCATAAGGGATCACATTCAAAGTGGAGATATAATCATTGAATATGTTGATACAACTAAACAATTAACTGATATTTTCACTAAACCATTAACTAAAGAAAGCTTTTTCTACATAAGAAGAGAATTAGGAATAATTGATCCTACCTATGCTTGATGTTTTGAATGTTAAATGCATTATAATTTGATATTTGATGCCTGTACATCGATTACACAATCGATTTATTTAGACAAAATGCTTAATCTAAAAGCTGGTACATCGATTAGGTACTCTATGTACAAACTTAGAAATTCATTTTAAGTGTCCTTACATCGATTAGATAATCGATTGATACAAGTACTGTTGTCTTAAAATGATTAGAACATCGATGTTGAACATTGATTGACTGCAAAAAATTGAAAAACATGACTCTCTGGAAGTCATTATATATCGATTGGAACATCGATTTGTTTGATGAAATAGGTACAGGGTATCATATACATCGATTGTAACATCGATTGTATAATAGTTTCAAAATTTAGGGCTCTTTGACTTATCCTATATATCGATTTGTACATCGATTATTTGTATGCTACAATTGTTAGACTTTCTGCAATTGCTTATACATCGATTTATACATCGATTATGTGTATGCTGCAATTGCGTATATATCGATTCACACATCGATTGAGTTCAAGTGTTCAGAACTTGGTACTCTGACTTAGCTTATACATCGATTAATACATCGATGTATCTAATTCAAAATTAAAATCCTAATGCTAAGTACATCGATTAGCATGTGTGTACTGGAGGAAAAACCTCCTAATACATCGATTAGGTAATCGATTAATTGATCTGGGTTTATAAATTTCAACATTTCCCTCCAAATCTTTCACTTTTTCAAATCCAAATATCACTCACCCGAACCCTAGCAGAGCTCGAAATCGTCTCCAATGGCTTGTATGAAGTAACCTTAACCCTCTACACCTGTTCCCTCTCACTCCACGTCTTCCTCCTCAATGCAATCTTCCACACCTCACTCTGTTTCACTCATTGCAACCCCTACACGCCCTAAAAGAAAAACAACTGAGAAAGCCCGGACTTCTCAAAGGGTTGACAAGCTTCCAATCCAAAGCTTGAAGAAGATACAAGACAAAGGCAAGAGGTAGTTGACTCTTCAAAACCAGCACCCAAGAAATAAGAGAAGAAGAAGAAGAAAGTGGTAAAGGAAACACCCAAAAAGAAGACTGCTCAAAAGAAGAGAAAGAGGACAGAGGAAGAAGAAGACGATGATGAAGGAGTCACTGAGAATGAACTTCTCAAAAGGTATTTCTCTGATGAGGAGTACATCATGCATTACAAGAATGATTTCAAAAATAAGGATATTCACGAGGCTAGAACAGTAGATTTTAACTACTTTGAGGAAAATGAGTTTACTTTTCACAAGATATTAGAGGAATATAATCTAAGTCAATTTTTGTAAATTAGGAGTGATATTTACCCTACATTGATCAAAGCTTTTTACTGTACATTTGAGATGGATAATGATGGATTTTCTGCTGAAGTGAAGAATACAAAAATTGAGATGATTTTTGTTGAGTTTGCTTAATTTATGAGACTAGATTATAAGGGAAGTAATCATGCTAGCACTGGACCTGACAGTGTATGGATTAAGAATTTTGATAGGGAAGAAGCAAAGAAGGTGCTTCTAGTTGAAAATGCACCAGAAGGAAGACTGATCAACATCAGCTCTATGCACATTCATCATAGGCTCTTACAATATGTGCTGAGCAGGATGCTATTACCAAGATCTGGAAATCATGCTGTGTTGCAGAACAATGATATTCTGCTACTCTGGGCTATGATTCAAAGAAAGCAGATGAGTTAGAGCTTTATAATTGCTAGGCACATGCTTGATTGTAAAATTAGTGGAGCTACCCTACCCTATCTTGGACTAGTGGTGAGATTACTAGAACATTTTGGAGTCTCTTTGGACAATGAAGAGAAGTTTCAATCTAGGGAGGCCACTCACAAGTTCGGCAAAGGAACCATTAGCAAGATGAAGTTTGCTAAAGCTAATGGAGAGTGGGTTAGGATAGCTGGTGAAGAACCAAGAGTTGTTATGGATAACTCAGAGATGGACAACAAGATAGACAAGCTACTCCAAATGTTTCAAAACTTTGAGGTTAGGCAAACCGAACATCATATAGTGATGAAACAGTCAGTTGACTATCTGAGACTCAATACATTGGAAGGCCAAATGGCCACTTTGCATCAACATCTAGGCATTTCCATCACTGTACCTCCAGAAGTTCATCCAACTTCTGAAGATGTTGTAAATATAGCTAGAGAAGCTGCTGTTGCTGCACCTGAAGAGGAAGGCAATCCTGAAGAGTAAGCAACCCAAGCTTCAACACACACTGAAGAACCAAGGACCAATGAAAATGTTTAGATCTTAGGATGTCCTAAGTATGTCTAGAATGATGTCAGATTTTTTTTTTACTATACAATTTGTTTTGGTTATGATGAAATAATTGAATAATTGAACTTCTAGTATGTACCTTGTTTTACATACTTTTATACTTTGAATCTCCCATGCACATTCTTTTTTATAATGACAAAGGGGGAGAATGGGTACCACACTACTAAATAAAACAACTAGACCTAATGATTTAAATAATGATGCAATGATCCTATACATGCAATGATCCTATACATATTCAAATGATAAGAATTGTCAATTAGACAGGGGGAGTAAAAGGTAAACAACTGCTGCATATTACTACTCTGATATTTCTAATTACTTCCTAAGATATTTTGATTGTTATGTATGGTAAGTTTGTCATCAATCAAAAAGGGGGAGTTTGTGGATAAATGACTCTAATATGTTTTGATTAATGACTAAACTTAACATGATTATTACTTTGATTTACTAACTACTTGTCAAGCTTGATTTTTTTCAATGAGAGTTGATGAAGCAAGAACAGTGGATGCAAAGGATCAAGGAGCAAAGCATTTCATTTCAAGGATCATGAAGGCAAACTTAAATAAGGAGCGTCATGAAGAAAGAATTCAAGGACAATCATTAGGAACCTTTCTATAAAGAAAAGACTTTGTTTAATTCTTTGACTAAGCTCTCTCAAATAAGTAAAAATGGTTTTCAAAAGTAAAAATGGATTAAGAATGAAAAAGGTTAATTAATAAATCTGTACATCTATGTGTACATCGATGTACTTTCAGTTAATTAACTAACTTTTAATGAAAACCTCACTATACATCTATGTATAAATGTTATACATCTATGTATACATCAATTGATCAAAGGACTTAATGAAAACCTCACTATACATCTATGTATAAATGTTATACATCTATGTATACATCAATTGATCAAAGGACTTAATGAAAAATCTTGTTATACATCTATGTATATATCGATTGATTCCAGAGTTACTTGATCAGTATGCAATTTTGCATCTGTACATCGATTGATACATCTATGTATAAACCAGAACAGAAGCAAGAACTTTTTGATATAGTTATACAATCGATTAGGTAATTGATGTATAATCTTCTGGGCTGTCAATGCAAATGTTTTTCAAGAACAACATCGATGAACTCATATGTGTATTAATCAAGATCAAGAACATCCAAGAACATAATCGATTAGGCAATCGATGTACACACGTTATAAAAGTGAAATTTTGTTTAATACATCTGTGTACTAATCGATTAACTGATAATAGAATTTTTTAGATGAATTTGATTTGATCTTAACTGACTTATAAAGTATGTCCAACGGATCTATTTTGTAATATACCTATATAAGGACATTGGCAAACACTTTCTATACAACAATTCATTTTTGAAATTTGAGATAAAACACAAAAATACTGTGAGAGCTTTTCATTGAAAGAAACAGAGTATTCTTTTCTGTAGAACTTCAAATTGTTGTATTTGATTTTCTTAGAATCTGATTCAATCTTTTTATTTTGTAAAAGAGAGATAAGAGAAAAGTTTCTCTCACTAATGAAGTCAAGAGTAGAAGGGACTCTTGGTTCTGTGCAAGAATAGAAGGATTTCTTGTGGGAATTGCAAGATTGCTTTGACTTGAAAAGTTGTCATTTGGGTAGAAGGAATCCAGAATTGAAGCTTGTGTAAAGAATCTTGTATATTGATTTTTTAATAATGGATAAAACTCACAGTGGTGTGGGGACTGGATGTAGGTTACCAGAGGAGGTAGCTGAACTAAGATAAACTCGGTTTGCAATTTTCTCTATCCCTTAACTCTTTATTTGCTTTATTGTTGATTGTATGAATTAAACAATATGTTAGGGATGTTTACATGATTTGATTAGTTTATAATCTTATTTATATCTGAAATCAATCGTATTGTTAATATTTCTTTTTAAGTTTCAAGTCTTGATTGTAATATATCTTGCAAAAACACATTTTGGTTTGTTGGTTGACAAAATATTTTTTCTTAGTTAAAGAAAAGAATTAGTTTTTGCAAAAAAGGGAATAAGTTTTGAAAAAATTTTATTACTCAATTCAACCCCCCATTCTTGAGTATTCAGAAGCCACAACTAACACTTCACCTAAGCAAAATGAAGATTAGTTACTCATGAACAAGAAGAAAGAAAGAGAGAAGAAGAAAAAGATGAACATAATTTCAATTAAAAACAAAAGAAAACTACAACAAGAGAAACAAGTAACACAATAGCATGATCTTGATCTCTAAGCCAAGATGTCCCCAAATTGATCAGTCAATGCTCCATTTAAGGAGTACAAAATGATAATGAAGTTATTTAATGAGTGGGTAAATGATGGGTGGATAAGTGAAAAATGACAATAGAGTTATTTCATGAGTGGGTGGATGATTAATGAGTGGGTAGATGATTAATGAGTGGGTTGATGATTATTGAGTGGTGGATGATTATTTAGTAGGTAGATGATTATTTAGTAGGTAGATGATTAATGAGTGGGTGGATGATTAATGAGTGGGTTGATGATTAATGATGTTTGTCTCTCCACTTGTACTAACTAATTCAACTATATTCACATGATTATAACTCTATTAAAACGTCATTTTCTAGAAAAGTAGTCTTCATGAAAGTTGAAGAGTTTTGTCTTAGGTTTCCAATGCCACTAGTTTCAGCTCTATATAACTCCTACAGCTCAAATTCCATCCCAATCACTGCACACTACTCAGGTTTGACTACAACTACTCTATTCTAACTTACAAGCCCAATATGACCTCTAAGCCATCCCAACTGGCTCTTGTGTTCTTCATAAAAGTTGTAGATTTAGGTATTAACTGTCAAACGGCACTAGTTTTAGTCCAAAAACTCTCCTATAGCTCAAGTTATGCCCTGATTAGTGCACACTGCTCAGATTTTAGTGACAGAACTAGTTTTCTGATTTCCAGACCCAATTAGCTCCACTATATATGATTGAGACATTGAGCTCTTCATCAAAGTTGTAGAGCTTTCTCTCAGCTTTCCTACAAGGTAAAATTCATAATTTCTAGACATCTAGAACTCAAGATATGGCTGAAATACAGAAACAGTGTAAAATCTCAATAATGTTGAAAAATATCAATTAAGCCTAGTTTGAACCCAAACTTACAAAACATGACCAAGCTCAATCAATTAAGTACATAGAGAGTGTAAATGATTAAAAATAAAGGTTTATTAATGTATAAAATATGTGATTATTACATTGCTAAGAGGTATATTTCTATCATATTAGCAAATTAACTCATCTCGCCATTGGAATGGAATCGAACATGCATCAACCATACATATGATCTCAAACCCAAAGTCATATGTCTAGGCTCATTAGATTTTATCAAATCAACTTAAATGATGATCAGGCATTCAAGAGCATTAAGAACAATATGATTGAACAAAACCATGCATCCATAGAAACTCAAAGGAGAACAAAATCATTAATATTCATAAAAAGGATTCAAAGTATTCCCTAAAATAGTTGCTACATCATTGAACACGAAAATACAATACAAAAATCCATGTTCAAAACCAGATAAAAGAAGAAAGAAAAGGGAGAAATGAGGAAAGGCTTATGGATGTTGCTATTGATGCTTGAATCTCCCTCTATGAGGAAGATAGCCTCTAACCTTAACTCCCTTGGCCTCTTTCAGCCTCAGAAATGAAGAACCAGCGCAACTTCTCTAAACCCTAAACGGCCATCCTTCAAAAAATTTAATAAAAATCTATTTATAGGCTCACATGCCTTGCGCTGCGGGTGTAAGTATTGACAGCAGGTGATGCGTATCATGCCACGGCGTGACATACCCAATGCCGCAACATGCTCTGCTGGAATGCTTCCTTGGCTTTCTCCTCCAATGTTGGGCCTTGGCTTGCATCAATTCATCTCTTTTGAGCCCATCCTACATTAGAGAAATCACTAAGTCAAATATAAGTTATAAATTCACTTAATCGCTCAAAGAATATGCATAATTTGCTTAATAATATATAGGAAGATATCCAAATTGCATTTGACAAATATAAGCCTAAAATCTCCCAAATATGCCTAAGAATAAGGACTAAACAATCAATAGAGCACAAATGTAAGGCACAAATAAATATATTTGTTGAAGTTATCAGAGGTCACACGCAACAGAGCCATCCTCATATATGCCATACTGCAGAGGTGCTCAATTGATGTCACCAATATTCTCTACATGCAGCTCCGAAGATCAGCCATGGAGTCGCTCAGTCTTTTCTTCCCTTCCCTCTTCCATGCAGTCTGCCGAAGGTGGGGTGTGCCTATAGATCCTCATGAGGAGCTCACTGACATCAAACAATCTCTCAATGAATACTTCATTGGGAAGGTTAGTGCAGCTCCACCAACAACAGTAATGCCCTGCAAGCCCCGAGGCGAGCTCAGATAGCAACCCTTGAGGCCCAAATTCCCTAGGGCGAGGATGTGACGCGTGCCGAGATTCACCAGGTCGCCGCCATGCAGGCTCACACGGTGGAGAACATTAGGTGGTTGGCGAAGCACCTTCGGATATCCACTCACGACTTCCTCATTCCTCCATACCCACCATTTGATGGTGCTAGCCCTTCTCATCAGCAACAACCACCTTACCATCCTTTTGACGGTGCCAGCCCTTCACATTAGCACTGGGATCCAGCAGTTCCAGATGATGACAACGGTGGAGATACTGAGGTCCTTCCAGATGTTGATGATGACTAGACTCATGCATTCAGGATACTCTCAAGTATTTTTCTTGTTATTTATTTTTTTTCTCATGTATGATGTGTAGTGAGGTCATTATTTTCCTCAGGTTTAGGGGTTGTCTTATTATATATTGACTGTTTATTTATTTTTGTTGAAATATTATTAGTTTAATTATTGATATTTTTGGTAATATTTTTTTTGTTTATTATATGATTTGGTGCATGTAATGGTTGATTTGCATGTTTGATATTGTGAAATTATTTGAATGCTCAACATGATGCCATTAGCTAGTGTAAGGATTGCCTAATGATAACTAGGGATGCAAATTAACCTCAATTTTTCTGTGTACCCTTATGTGATCTTGGATGTATGCCGATCAATCTAGATTCTTTTTATGCATGAAGTATTTTCTATTCCTATGCTTGTTTGGCTTCAAATTGGATTTGAGTACTTTTCTAGAGAATGCTTATAGTTAGTACATGTGGAGATGTCTTTTATCTCTGAAATTGTTTTGCAACTCTCTTGAAACAAAATCCTAAATTGTGCATGATTGAGGAAATGATAAGGGCATTGTTTGGACTAGCTGAGCCTTTCAAGCTCACCCTTTAATGATGATATCCATAGGTCCCATTTGAAGCTTTATAATTATTGGCCTTATTTGTTTTTCATTATCATTGTGTTTGTTATCATGTTAACTATTCTAATGCATGTGAAAGCATTGCATTTTCTTCCTACCATCAATGTTTGTGAGTGCATGATATGTTGTTTCTTGAAATGAGTTCAGTGATTAGGGGTATTAATATTTTCAATACAAAAATGAGCCTGCAAGAACTAGATGCAATAAAAGAAAGAGAAAAAGATTGCTTTGTATAAGCATAAAAAAAAAGAGAAAATAGACAAGCAAAGCAAATAAAAGAAAGAATAAAAGTTAAATATGAGAAGCATTGAATGGTTGTGCCGAGTTTTGTTCGCTCTTTTGCTTACTGCAAGTGCACAGATCGCACTTATAATATAGTTAAGAGTCAGATATCATTCCCATGAGGAATTAGATACTTCGAATACTAAATACTAACTAATACCTTACTTGGTTCTATTCAAGATCATAAAAATAAGGTAAAATGAATTTAAACTAAACTAAAGACTAAAAAGCAATAAATGGAAATTAAAGATAAGGGATATAGATTAAAGAATTCTTCTTCACCTTCCACCTCAATTAATGACATGAATCCCTTCAAGGAACGCAAATGAATGCTTAAGTTAGCTTGAGAATCTACTTTAGTTAAAAGCCTATGTCTAGGTTAGTTAACCATGACTTCTTTCACCTAGCTCACTATGCTTCCATGAGAACCAGAGTGAAATTCACTAATGAACGATCTATTCTCAAACACACGTTATGCATGGCCAATGGGTATATTTTTATCTTATTAACGAATCAACTTATCCAAGCCAATTGAATTCATCGAACATGCATCAACCATATATATGATCTTAAATCCAAATTCCTATGTCTAGGTTTATCATATTTAAACAAATCACTTGAAAGTTGGCCAAACCATTAAGATCATTAAGATTTATATGATTGAACAAAACCAAACATCAATATATGCTTAAAGAAAGACATAATTATCAATATCTATACAAAGATCCAAAGTAATTCTTAAATACAGCTCAACTAACCATTGAACACAAAATTACACAATTAAAACAGTGTTCATGAGATAAGGAAAAGAGAAAAAAGAAGAAAGCTCATAGATATGACTCTTGAGGCTTAAATCTCCTTCCAAGGTGAAGATGGCCTCAATACTTGGCTTTTCCAACCTCCTCAACCTCCAAAATGTGATCTCCAGTTGCAGCTTCTCTAACCTAAGCAAGGCTCTCGCATAGCTCTCTATAAAAATCTAATAAAACAGTATTTATAAGTCTTGAAAACAGAGTCACGCTATGGTATTAACATGCCTACGCCGCGGCGCGTGTTAATTTAGGTCACAAATGCCGCGACATTGACATGCCATGCCACGACATACAAGATTTGTAGCTCTGTCTGATTCAGGAGAAGTCACCACGCCGCAACATTGATATGCCCACGCCACGGTGTTGAATGCTGGCTTTTACACTTGGCTTCCTCTTGAGCTTCCTAGTCCAATGCTAATCCAAATTCTTCAAGTTTAAGCTTATTGGAGCTCTTCCTGAAATAGAGAAATAACCAATTTAATAAGCAAATACAAATGTACTTGATTCATCAAAGAATGAATAATATTTCCTCAGAATCAAAATAGAAGACATCAAGATTGAATTATATAGAATTAAGGCTAAAGTCTTTCATTCCTACTTAAAAACAAGGACCAAGCAATCATTATCACACAATTCTAGGGCACATATAACTACATCTCGTGGAGTTATCACACCCTCAAACCTAAATTTTTGCTAGTCCTCGAGCAAAACAAAGTACACAAACATTGAACAACATTTCTTAACTTGCATTTAGCAACTTTTAATATTCACTTTCACTTAAACCAAACTAGTGTACAATGATTACATAAGATATCAAATGCTACACATGCCTCACAATCAGCTTTGCACATATACAATCCTTATCATGCTAACAATCTTAGTTTCCTTTTATTCATACTAGTCTTCCAAATCATGCAAACACAACTTTATCTAGTCAAATCATACTCACCCGGATAAGGTTATAAACATCACATGAATATAAATCATAAAATCCATAAGATTGTAAATCAACTCTCTCTCCACTAATGTAAATCATACACAATTGAGGATCAAAAGAGTCTTTATCAGCTTGTAATGTAAGGCCATGGTAATGGGGTGAAGAAGAATTGGGAAAAGATACAAACAAACATTGAGAAACAAAAATATGCGATTTCAAGAATTGAGAATAAGTGAACTAGCAAGGTATTCAATAGTGAAAGATCAAACTTTATAGAACCATACGATAATTTTCATATTTAACTTTTCTTCTTTCTTTGTTTGCTTTGCTTTTCTCTTTTCTTTTTTTTTCTTTTTTTTTTACAAAGCTTTTCTTTTTCTTTACTTTATTGCATCTACCTCCTTCAGGCTCATTTTATAATTGATAAATTCCATACCCCTAATCACTTAACTCGCTTCAAGAAATAACACATTATGTACTTAACAAATATTAAGGTAGAAAGAAAATGCAATGTTTTCACATTCATTAGAATAGTTAACAGGTCAACGAACACAATGGGTGAATGAAAAACATATTAGGGCAACATTTATAAAGCTTTAAAGGGGACCTAAGGATATAATCATGTCAAGGTAAGTTTTTTTAAAGCTCAAACGGTCCAAAGAATGCCTTGATCACTTCCTCAATCATGCACAAATTAGAATTTCGCCTCAAGAGAATTCAAAAACAATTTCAAGGATAGTACTCAATTTTTCATATGTGAAACTCATAAACTTTCTCTAGATAAGAATTCTTATGATTTCCAAAGTTAAATAAGCATGAAAGTGGGAAACGCAGCATTCATAAAAAGAAATTTAATTGCTCCAACATGCTTCAAAGATTCCATATCAATTTGCTGAAATATTAAGGTTATCTTTGCATCCGTGTATAATATTTGCAATCATTTCACATTAATTACTAACAACATGCAATTTTTTTGTGAAAGGGAATGACAATTGTATCTTGAACAAGATTTTCATGCAATTTTTATTAAGATACATGCTCCATGGATATTATTAAAACATAAGTAACATGCTAGAACATATTATATATAATACCATAAATAAACATACTATCATGCCATAATAATAATAATAAGTCTAAGACACCCCTCAAACCTGAGGGAAAAAGTGTCCTTACTTTGCAAAAAGAAACATACGATATCAAAAGAAATACAATGAAAGAAAATAAGCCCTGAATGTCATGTGGGCTAGATGAGTGCATCATCACTGTCTGTCTGCTCATCAATTGTGTCACCATCCTCATCATCAATAGCATCTGGTATGGGCTAGGCATCATCCTCTCCAGCATCTGGTATAGGGATAGGTCTAGGCTGAGCAAGATCAGGAACGAGAGCAGGATGAAAATCAAGAACTGGAAAGTCCTGCATTGGCAGCTGTAAGTGCTCCGTAATCTACTGTTGCTTCTGAATAAGATATGCCAACATGGCTGTCATCTATGCTGCCTGGCCCTGGAGACCGGTCACCCGGGCCTCTATTTATGTACACTAGGAAAGGTCATCAACTGTTGGTGGTGGTGGTAGCAGTGGTGGTTGGGGCTCTATAGGAGCATGCCTCGCGACTCTACGTACTGGTGGTGGGGGTGGGGCTACTCGCACTCGCTCCATAAAGCAATCATTCAAAGGTTGTTTAACCTCTGTCTTCTCCTCATGCGGCCCAACCTCTACTGAATACCGCACACACAGATGCTGAATGAGCGAGGGAAAGAAGCGACTCCTACACTCTCTCGCCACTCGTCGAATCTGCTTATAAATGATCTGGGTGACATCAATAGCACGATGTTTTAAATGGAGTATATCATGATAGCCCGATCTCTAGTCACCTCTGAGAAGTTCCCCAATGGGAGAATCCTAGTGTTTATGAAGTGGTACCAGACTCTCGCCTCAGGTGTCAGGTAGGAGTGCGAAAAAATTGTGGCCTGTCAGTTTGGACACTCTTGGTCCAGACTACCGGCTGTGAAGGTATACAGATCCTGGCTGTAACTGTGGCGAGATCAATCCCTTCCTCCAGCTCCCATTGTAGGAAGTGTGAGTACTCTCAAACAAAGGGAGGAGGCTGCAAACTAAGTGCAGCTCTGATATCAGCAAGAGAGTAAGAAACTCTATGTCCCCGCACTATGACTGTAGTAGTGGCCTCTAGGTCAATCACATCTATGTTTGCATAGAATTTGCAAACTAGAGGGGCTACTGCTAGCTCTGGGTGTTGTGCAAATTCCCCTTAGTGATTGTGGCGGATGGTCAGCTCGATACCCTGGGGAATGGCTTCCTTGAAGGTAAAGCCCCTCTCCACTATCACTGATTTAGAAATCAGTGTCGACTACCTGTGAGCCGCCATTGCGGATGTGAATCGCCTCTCGCCAAATGCCAGAGGGGGATATGGCTCTCGGTTTCTCTTACTAGATGCACCCCATTGTCTCTTTGGAGCCATAGTGTCCTGAAAAAGGAATTAAAGAAGTCAGAATTGCATAATAAAAAGAATTAAGCAAATGTAAACAACGCAATTCTGGAAAAATTTAAATAACACATGGCGGCATCAACACCTCCACCGCAGCATTCAACCCATTTCAAGAACATGCCATGGCATTCATTGTTACGCCGTGACATCCAAGCAAAGTTCATACACACACCGCGACATGCATTACAGCGTCGTGACATTCATGACAACACCGCGGTGCGTATATAAATAGAATTCCAAAAAATTCATGCATCTCCAAGTTTAAACCATAAAAATGACATTCAAAGCCAATAAATCAACACAGACACCATCAATCAATATAAAAACAAAATAAAAGAGATAAAAAAAACTACGAAAATAACTAAAAACCTAAAATATACAAAAAATAACAATAAGGAAATAACATAATTAAAATTAAAACAAAACATACCTTAAAAATCAAGTGTAAAGGCAAAAATGGAGGGATGGAAAATGCACGGATCAGAAAAATGCAAAGAAATAGACAAAGAGAAGGCAGTTTAGAGAGAAACAATCTAGCCAAATGAAACGCCGCAGCACTTAACCTAATATGACATTTCGCGCCGCAGCATCAAGTGTATCACGTCGCGGCGTAATACTACTTGACAGTTGGTCTAATAGGATCACACGCCACGACATTAACAAGATGTACGCTGCGGTGTGAGGAGTCAGTTTGCTAAATTGTGCAGCAAAATCAGTTTTGCTACCAATTTTCCTCCAAATAGGTCTCCTCAACTATCCAAATTTGTCTAACATATAAAATTTGCTAATTTTACTACTAAAAGATTATAAAACACAAAATCAATACACTAAACTATATAAGACTTAAAACATAAAACTTCCAAATTGAACATAATATCATAAATATAAAACTCAAATCAAGGGAAAAGCATAAAAATTAACTAAAGCTACATAATTAAACATACCAGAATATATAAATATAAACCTAAATGATACTTAAAATATAACAAAAGCTACATACTAACAAAATCAACTTACTAACTATTTATTTTAAAACTAAAAACAAGAATTAAACATAAACTTGGGTTCCCCTCCCAAGAAGGGCCTAAGTTATGGTCCCAGCAGGACTTATTGTTGGCACCAATGGTTGCTGTCTTAAACTAGACTTGAGGTTCTCGAATTGAGGAGTCGCAAACTCCTTCAAAAGCCTCATATGATTGAGATCATCCACCTTTTTATTTGTGCCTGAAACATAACCACTAAAAACATAAACAACTATATACAACTTGAATTAGAACTAATTTAAGATCATTGTCAATATTAGCAATTCAGAAGTAAACTGTTAATTCTCTGGCAACAGCGCCAAAAACTTGTTCACTCTTTTGTTTACGGCAAGTGCACGGATCACACTTATAATATAGCTAAGAGTCAGATATCGTTTCCACGAAGAATTAGGTACTTCGAATACTAAATACCAACCAATACTTTACTTGGTTCTATTCAAGATCATAAAAATAAGGTAAAATGAATTTAAACTAAACTAAAGACTAAAAAGTAATAAATAGAAATTAAAGATAAGGGATAAAGATTAAAGAATTCTTCTTCACCTTCCACTTCAATTAATGACATGAATCCCTTCAAGCAATACAGATGAATGATTAAGTTAGCTTGAGAATCTACTTTAGTTAAAAGTCTATGTCTAGGTCAGTTAACCCTAGCTTATTTCACCTAGCTCACTATGCTTCCATGAGAACTAGAGTGAAATCCACTAATGAACGATCTATTCTCAAACACACGCTATGCATGGCCAATAAGTATATTTCCATCCTATTAATGAATTAACTTATCCAAGCCAACTGAATTCACCGAACATGCATCAACCATACATATGATCTTAAATCCAAATTCCTATGCCTAGGTTCATTAGATTTAAACAAATCACTTGAAATTTGGCTAAACCATCAAGAGCATTAAGATCTATATGATTGAACAAAACCAAACATCAATATATACTCAAAGAAAGACATAATTATCAATATCCATACAAAGATCCAAAGTAATTCCTAAATACAGCTCAGCTAACAATTGAACACGAAATTACACAATCAAAATAGTGTTCATGAGATAAGGAAAAGAGAAGAAAACATAAGAAGATAGAAGAAAGCTCATAGATATGACTCTTGAAGCTTAAATCTCCTTCCAAGGTGAAGATGGCCTCTATCCTTGGCTTCTCCAGCCTCTTCAACCTCCAAAACGTGATCTCCAGCTACAGCATCTCTAACCTAAGCAAGGCTCTCACAGAGCTCTCTATAAAAATCTAATAAAACAATATTTATAAGTCCTGAAAACAGAGTCACGCCGCGGCACGTGTTAATTTAGGCCACAAATGCCGCAACATTGACATGCCATGCCACGGTGTACAAGATTCGTAGCTCTATCTGATTTAGGGGTAGTCACCATGTCATGCCATTGATATGCCCATGCTGCAACGTTGAATGTTGCCTTTTACACATGGCTTCCTCTTGAGCTTCCTAGTCTAATGTTAATCCAAATTCTTCAAGTTTAAGCTTGATTGGAGCTCTTCCTGAAATAGAGAAATAACCAATTTAATAAGTAAATGCAAATGTACTTGATTCATCAAAGATTGAACAATATTTCCTTAGAATCAAAATAGAAGACATCAAGATTGAATTATATAGAATTAAAGCTAAAGTCTTCCATTCTTACTTAAAAACATGGACCAAGCAATCATTATCACATAATTCTAGGGCACATATAACTGCATCTTATGGAGTTATCATGTTTTAATCTTTTACTGTTGAATATCCTACTATTTTCACTCGATCTCAAGTCTTGAATCGCATATTTTTGTTTCTCAATGTTTATTTGTTATCCTTCCCTCTTTCTTCTTCACCCCATAACCATGACCTTACATTACAAGCTGATAAAGACCCTTTTGATCCTTAATTATGTGTGATTTACAATAATGAAGAGAGAGTTACATCATAATTTTTTGGATTTTTTTTTATTTCTATCCATATGTTTGCTCATAAACTTATCTGGTTGAGTATGATTTGAATTGAAGAGGTTTTGCTTGCATATTTGTGGAAATACGTTATGCATGATTTGAAGCTCTGATTATTGGTATGACAACGATTATGAATGTGTGGACCAGATCATAAGGCATCTGTATTCTTTGAGGTTTAGTGCAATCATCATACACTAGTGTTGAAGTAGAAATTGTCCTTGCAAGTGTTGTCTGACATTGTTTTGCTCGAGGATTAGCAAAAACTTAGATTTAGGGGTGTCATAACTCCATAGAATCTAGTTATTTGTGCCCTATCTCTATGCATTATTAATGGCTTTGTCATTGTTGTTATGCATTATTGGAAGACTTTAGCCCCATTTTCATGTAAAATCCATGTTGAGGTCTTCCTCTCTAATCTTACTAAAATTCTTCCTAATCTTTGATTGGATTGAGTTTGACTACATCTGAATTTGACTGGTTGATTTTTCAATTATAGGATGAGCCCAAAAATACCAACTTGATGCAAGCCAAGGCCCTGCATTAGAAGAAAAATCACAAGACTAGCTCCAATGGATCACGCCACGGTGTTGGCATGTTTACGCTGCAGCATTTTGCTTTCTGCCAGTGCACCCTAATAACCCGAGGCTTTAATGCTGCAGCACAAGGAAGCAAACATTGTGGCGCTGGTAACCTATTTTTTTGCGCATCGTGACGCTTGTTGTGTAATATTGTGACGTAAAGAATGAAATCTGTGGGCCTATAAATACTATCTACGAAGACTTCAGCTTTTTCTCTATCTCAGTTTCTCTCTTCTCTTGGAGAACTTTTATTTTTACTTTTTTAGCTTTAATCTTTTAGAGAACCCAGCAGCTAGATCTTCATTTATGGGTTGAAAGAGAGTTGGAGAAGCCAAGATTGGAGGTCATCTTCATCTTGGAGGAAGATTCAAGCTTCAAGGCTCACCCCAATTGGCTTCATCTTATGTTCCTTCTCTTTTCTCTCTTCCTTTTATCTTGAATATGAATTTTTGTAATGCATTTTTGCATTCAATGAGTAGTTAAGCTGTGTATAGGGTATTCATTGGATCCCCATATAGATATTGATTGATTTGCACTCCTTTGAGTTTATATGAATGATTTGGGTTTTGTTTTATCATAGGATGCTTAATGCTCTTATTTGTTTGATCAACTCTTAGGTGATTTGATGAAATCTAGTGAATCTAGACATAGAACTTTGGGTTTTAGATCATACGTATGATAAATGCATGTTCGATTTCATTCCAATGGTGGGATAGATTGATTCACTAATGGGATAGACATATACCTCTTAGGCATATATAGTCATAGTTGAGAACCAATCTTAATGCCTATTGTTTGCTCTGGTTCTCATGGATGCATAGTAAACTAGGTAAATGACATAGGGTTAATCGACCTAGACATAGGCTTTTAACTTAGTTTCTAAGGCTAGCCTAATCTAATTGTTTGTATTGCTTGAATGAGTTACATGTTGTCAATTGAAGTAAAGGGTGAAAAAGAATTCCCTATTTTCTCAATCAGATCTTTATCTTTTCTTTATGCTTTGTATTTTTAATTAATCAACTCCTTTTTTCCAATTTATGTTTATTTGAATAGAATTAGTTAAGTTGTAGGTCAATATTTAGCATTAGAAAGTAACCATATTCCTCGTGGAAACGATCTATTCTCTTCATTTTTTATTACTTAAGCGACCCATACACTTGCGGTTAGCAAAAGGAGTTACCCACCAACAAGGTTAGGGTAATGGCCCAACAGTAGTTCTAACTGAGAGAATCCACTGATGAATCTCCTATAATACCTAACTACACCTACGAAACTCCTGATCTCTATCATAGTGGTAGGTCTCTCCCACTACAGCACTGCTTCAACTTTACTAGGGTCCACTGAAATCCCTCCTTGAGAGATCACATACCCTAGAAACTGAACTTCTATAAGCCAAAACTAACACTTTGATAGCTTAGCAAACAGCTTCTTTTCCCTAAGGATCTTTAAAACTATTCTAACATGCAACTCATGTTTCTCCATTGTCTGGGAATAGATTATGATATCATCTATGAACTCCAATACGAACTGATCTAGGTAAGGTCTAAAAATCCTATTGATGTAATCCATGAATACTGCTGGTGCATTTGTCAGCCCAAAGGACATCATAAGATATTCGTAATGCCCATACCTAGTCCTG
The DNA here is from genome assembly GCA_029884605.1 of Ormosia emarginata. Taxonomy (NCBI): domain Eukaryota; kingdom Viridiplantae; phylum Streptophyta; class Magnoliopsida; order Fabales; family Fabaceae; genus Ormosia; species Ormosia emarginata. Next base: position 2,667,591 of record JAQQTP010000082.1, on the reverse strand, counting down.
AAAACAGTTTTAGGAATATCCTCATTCCTAACTCTTTTTTAGTGGTATCTCGATCTTAGATCAATCTTCGAGAACATTGATGCTCCTCTCAATTGATCTATCAGATCCTCTATCCAAGGCAATGTGTACTTGTTCTTGATGGTTACCTTATTCAATTGCCTATAATCTACGGAAAGTCTCAAGGTACCATCCTTCTTCTTTACTAGTAACACAGGTGCTCTCTAAGGAGAAACACTCGATCTAATGAATTGTCTCTCTAACAATTCCTCTATTTGCTTTTTAAGTTCTACTAGTTCTAGAGGTGGAAGATCATTCCTAGCAACTTCAAGAGCATTGATTGATGTGCCAAGAGGTGAATTGATTTTGAGGGTAGATGGAGACTAGGTGACCATCAATGTCTTTGATAAATCTGCACTGACCTCAGATCTCTATGCCCCCATCAATTGCATCCAAGGTAAAGCTCAAACAGAGTTGACTGGTAAGAATTCTTCACCATTGATTAATGCTAACTCTCCCAGCTCTAAGATTGTTGATGAAAAAGAGAAAGGTCCTTCTCTCTCTAAGATTGCTGGAATAAGAAAAGATCCTCCCATTTCTTATAATCCATTGCACAAAGGGCTGAAATCTTCTGATAAGCTGAAACCTGATCTGTCATCTGTTGAAAAATTGAGACCTCCATGGCCTGATGAAATCTCACATGCGAAGGTTTATTCAGAATACCTAGGTTCAAGTCAAGTTCCACATGCCTTTGGAGGGGATTGTAAGGTTAGTGACCAAATATGGAGGCAAAGATCTGACAGAAGAAAAGTGTCATCCTACTTCTCCTATTTCAAGCCACCTTGATGAGTTGAGCAGCACAACGTCGAGCTAATGACGTTAAACAAGCGCTTCTTGGGAGGCAACCCAAGCTCGATTTTGTTTTCTTTCATTCTTGTTATATTTTACTGTTTTGCTTTTGATTAATTGTTGCGGGTTGGATGTGGTTTTGATTTGTTTCCCTGTTTTTATTAATTGATGATGGTTGAAATGGTTTAGAGTGGAAAACAGGTGAAGAAGAGCTGGGTTGGGGAAGTTTTAATGAGAATCAGGGGGCAGAAACAGGTTTGCAGAAGTGTTAAGTTTCCAGTAATAGCGCCCAGATGCTCTTATCTGTAGCGCCTAGGCACTAATATCAAGGAAACTAACCTTTTTCACTGCCTGTACAGCGCCTAGGCGCTGTACACAGGGCGCCTAGGCGCCCTTGACACGTCCCTCCTGACACACCAGTGCCTGGACGGGGCTATTTAGCGCCTAGGCGCTAGTTTTTTTTATTAAAAAAAATTAAAACAAATTTTTTAAAAAAAAATAAAATAAAAATAAAATAAAATAAAAAAAAAATAAATAAAAATTAGCTTAGCGCCTATGAGCACAGACATAGCGCCTAGGCGTGCGTACATAGCGCCTGGCGCTGCGTACATAGCGCCTAGGCGCTGCGTACATAGCGCCTAGGCGCTGCGTACATAGCGCCTGGCGCCCATATCGAGTTTTGCGTTTTAAAACGCAGAACCCTTCCTTTCCCTTCACTTTTCCCCTCATTTCCCTCTTCCCTTTCCAGCCCTCTCTCTCGTCTCTCTCTCTCTCTCTAATCTCACTCATTCCCCTCCATTTTCCTTTTTTTCTCCCCTCTTCACTCCCTTTACCGTACCCCACTCCCTCTTCCCTTTCCCTTTCTTTTATGAACAACCCATCAATCCTTGCCTCACGTTCCCCTTTTCGTTGTGCATTTATGATTTTTCCTCTTGATTCCTTGCCACCCAGGTGAGTTTTTTCTTTTTTTTTTCTCATTTTATTGCTTCATTTTTTATGTTAATGCTTGGGTTTTGTAAGTTTGTTATTCCACGCATGTGTCTTCTCCTAGATTTCATATTTATATGCAAGTATTGTGTTAAGGATTTCTGATGCTAGAATGTGCCTATTCTCACTGTTAAATTGATTGACATATTGACTGTGTATGGGTGATTTTGGGTTAATAGGCATTTTCAAAATTTTGGGTTATTTTTGGTCTAATTGAAAAATGCCTGTTATGAACTGATGCCCTGATGTGATGTACCTATTCTGAGAGAAAACACATTGTATGTGTACAGGTTCTAATAGATTCTGAAATTCTGAATTGTATACTCATTTTGTCTCTGTTTCAATTACAGATTAATGGCACCCAAGATGCAGTCTACACTCAAACGCAAGACTCAGGGTGAGAGCTCATGCCAAGAAGTTGCGTTTAACGTTGACCTTTTTCTCTCAGCGGAGCATGAAAAGTGCCTAACTGAATTCCTCTGTAACTGGAGCTTTGTCTAAGAAAGAGGTATATTCTTGAACAATGGAGAATGTGATGAAATTTTCAACCAAATCCTAAGAAGGAACTGGTTAAAACTCTGCAAATTACCAATCGATGGGTCTGCTTCCATTGTCCGTGAGTTCTATGCAAATGCATTTCAGTTAGAGGATGATGACCGAAACAAATTTGAGTCATACGTCTAGGGTCATCGCATTCCATTTGATGCACGAACTCTGGATCGATTTCTGGAGACACCCGAAGAAGTGGGTGATTGTGGGTACACCAAGCTGAAGAAAGAGACATTGAACCCTGACCTTGTGCTTCGAACCATATACAAGCATGGGGCACAGTGGGAACTTGACTCGGGAGGCTACCCGAAATTTCTGAAGAAGTCTAATTTGCTTCCCATTCCAAAGGCTTGGTGCATGTTCTCAGAAGCTGGATTCTTTCCCAACTCTCACCATCAAGAGGTGAAAAGGGATCGAGCGCTATTGATTTTTGCTATTGTTACTGGAAGATCAGTGGATGTGGGCCTACTGATCTCCCGTAACATGCAAACTTTGGCACAGAGCAGGACCCGGCGGTCCCGTTTATGGTACCCCAGCCTTATCACGCAGCTATGCCGAGCAGCTGGGGTGGAGATCACTGGTGATGTCTTAATCAGGCCCTATCTTATAGGGTGATGTAGAAATAGGTCCCGTCGCCAGTACTAAATCCATAGAAAACTTTGTTTCTCTCGTGGGTGGCAACTCCACTATATCTCTCGGGAATACTTCTGAGTACTCCCTCACTATTAGTATACTACCTAAACTCTGCTAAACCACTATGCTAATAGAGAAAAGGAGAACATACCCTTGAGCTCCCTCCTCTAAACAGTGATTCACTTGGTTTGCATTGAGATACACTTACTCGAAAGGAACAACTTTAGTAGATATATCTGACATAAACATGAGGGTTTTATCTGAACAATTTAAAACTACATGGTTAGAGGACAACTAATCCATGCCAAGAATGATATTAATATCTGCTAAGGGTAAACAGATAAGACTCACAAAGAATACCCTATCTTCTAACTTTATACAACAATCTAAACAAACTTTAGAAGTTGTAACTAACTTACTGGTAGGAATGGAAATAGATAATTCAAAAGAAAGGTCTGTCATAGGCAAATCTAGCATTTTCACATAATCACAAGAAACAAAGGAGTGGGATGCTCCTAAATCATACAAAACAATCAAGTGATGATTATGGATTATGCATTTACCTTAAATCAGATTTGGAGACTGGATCACCTCTTTACCACTCAGAATATAAACTCTTACAGCTACTTACGGTTTAGGAATGAACACAGCTTTCTACTTCTGTGGATAATCTTTGGACATAAGCCCTGGCTGACCACATATATAACAAACTGACTGCCCCGCCAAGTAAGGCCTGTCTCCATGCTGTCTCCCACACTCAGGATATTTAAGTCCCCTTGCTCCTTCTTGAACGTGCTTACACTTATCTTATGGTTAACCCAGTTTAGGAGTACTATTCTTGTCATTAAACCTTTTTCCTCTTTTGGAAGTAATGTACTATCTGTTGATAACTGTCGTGTTTACCAAATTTAAATCAATTTATAATCGAAGTACCAAAACTACTTGCAACATAAGGTAACACTGGGTCGAGCCCGTAGATCACTTTAATTATGAAGTTAGATTAAGAGGTTAATAAATATGGGGAAAGGAGTTTTTGAACTTAATCAACAAAAATAGAAAGTAATTAAAGAAGAGAAAATATAATTAAGAAGCAATTAATCCAAAAGAATTGTGTAAACTTGATTTCAATCCATCCTTGATTACTAAAGATCCAATCAACTATCAACCAAACCTTTGGTCTTAGATCACATCAAGATGTTTCTCAATGATCCACAGATCTTCTACTAGAAACACTTCTAGAATTCAATTAATTGAGGTTAGACAAATTAAGCATCCATCCAAAATCCAAATTAACTTAGAAATCAAGATCTAACCAAGCTAAACAATTCATCAAACACCTTTGATGCATTATTTAACCTCTGAGTTTATCCCTTGGCACATGGTAATTACGCAATTAACATATGCAAATCTCAATCAAATTAAGCATTAAATCAGAATTTAAACAAAAGAAGAAAAAGAAGAGAAATTTAATTAATAGATGAATGTATAGCAATTAAAATAGAATCTCAAGATTAAGTATCAAGAATGTTAATCCCTTGGATTGATTAAAGGCTCTACTCCGCCAAGAATGGGAGGGAAGAACTCAGAAATGAAGAGAAAAACTAGAGAGAAGGGAGAGAAAAAAGATCTAGAGAGAAGATGAAATGTGTAGAATGAATGGGTGATCTCAGATTTCTACTCTCACCCCCTTAACTAACCCCTACTTTGGCCTTACATCATTAGAAACTTGATGGGTACAAAGTTGGGTCATTTATGAGAAATTGGGCCCAAACCCCATGTTAATTAGAGGTCTAAAACTCAAGTTATGAACAAGTCATTCTCAATGGGTCTTTAATTCTGTTAGTTGATTTCAACGGATGAAAACTCCATTGAAACGTCATAGTTTGGAAATATGGTATCATATGAATTGAAGATATATGTCTTACCTTTCAAATTCAACTGGTTTCAGGCCCATATCCTTCTACAGTCCAAGTTATGCCTTGATTAGTGCACACTGCTCGGGTACTAGTGGCAGAACCCATGTTCTGATTTCTATGCTCAATTAGCTTTACTATATATCCGATTTAGCCCTGGAGCTCTCATAAAAGTTATAGAGTTATCTCTCATCTTTTCTACAAGGTAAGATACATAATTTTTAAACATATAGAACTCAAGATATGGTTAAAATACAAAAACAGTATAAAATATTAATAATGTTGGAAAAGATCAATTAAACCCAATTTGAGCCCAAACTTACAAAACTTGACCAAGCTCAATCAAGTAAGTACATCAAGAGTGTAAATGACTAAAAATGATAGTTTATTAATGTATAAAATATATGATTATCAAATTCTCCCACACTTAGCATTTTGCACTCCTGGGCAATTCACATAAGACCAAAACTAGGGAACAAGGAAAAATAATACAAACTCAAAAACTAAAAACTCTAAAAGACTCAATTTCTAATGATATTCAAATATGTAAAAGTTTACAAGCAAGAAGAGCAACCAAAGTTTCAAGGAATCAAAACATTCATGAGGTAACATTTCTTCACATCTGAAACCAACAAGCAAGGTATCTTCAATTTGAAAACCATAAATCAAGAATGATAGATCCGCACAAGATAGACTCTCAATCCCTCAAGTATTTAAATGGTAGGTATTTCAATGAATTCAACTCATGAACAATTGTAATATCATAAGCTTGCTTATCTTCTTCTTCTGCACCACTCAAAACACATGCATACACAAATCAAGAAGACTTTATTCAAGGTTGTAATGGGGTCAAGGTAAGGGAAAGAAAAAATATAGATATGACAAGCTAAGTGCTCTAGAGAAATAAAGAGCATTGGGGAAGAACTCAACTGACAAGTGATAAGTATGAAATTTTACCCCCAATTCCATATTATGCATATTTTTTTACATATTCCTTCTCTTATTTATTTTTTTTCGATTTCTTTTCTTTCACAACCTTTCTTGCATTTATTCTTTTTCTTTTCATTTTTTTATGATTTTTGTCTTTTTTTCACCAATCACCTTGCATATTACACATCAATTTGCATAACCCCTACACTTGAACTATTAATTATCCACAAGTAAAAGAGCTCCTCAAATGAAAATGAACCAATGCTCTCTCATTCCCTAAGATAAGGTAAAAACATGGTTTTTCACATAAGGCATATAATGAGCTAAGACAAAGAATAGGCAAATAGGCTCAAGGGGGTTAATCAAAGGGAAATGATGCAAGGTTGGCTATTTGGCCAAAGTAGCTAATTCAAGAAAGAATGTCTCAATCATGTTCATGCATGCAAGTAAAAAATGTAGCCTAAAAAAGAATCAAAGCAAGTTCTAGAGTAATCAATTGCCATGAGTAAAAATCACACAAGAAAGAAGAGAATGACATAAATGTTAAATTCATCCATCAATAGGCTCAAAATCTCACAAGGTATGAATCTATCACACTCAATCCACCAATCAAACATCCAAAAACCAAGTATGTCAATTTTAAGAAGGACTAAAATTTATTCAATCATGCTATGAACCTTGAATTTCAATTGCTTCAAACTTATAAACTTCACAAATCCCAAAACATCATTGAAAAGTAATTAAAACAAAAAAAATAGAGTGTAAATTCCTCCCCTGTACTTAAATTCTACATTGTCCTCAATGTAAGCTCAAAAACTCAAATAGCGATAACATCCATCAATCAAATTACCTCCAATCATCAAGTAAACCAAAGGAAAGAAAAGAAAAAAAGAAAAGGGGAGAAGAAGAAGGAGAAAGGGGAAGAAGGGAAGAAGGAGAGGAAGAGGAAGATAAAGGTTCAAGGTTTCAGTCTTCAAAAGAAACATCCTTATCAAATATGCCAATTTGAGGGAGATAGATGAAGAGACTTCCATCGATTTAAGTAAGAAGACCCTTGAATCACAAAGTGAGCCTTAAGTTATCCCATAATCCAAATTAAGAGATTTAAAGAGTAATTGATGTTCCTAAATGAAAGAACTGATTAGGGACTTAGCTTAGATTTGGATTGAAATGCAGGCCAATGAACAAGAAACCCGTAAGAATTAAACTTAACGATGGCGCCATCGTGGAGATAGTCACGCCGCGGCGTGAGAGTTTTTCGGCTGGGAATGCCGCGGCGTATCTTCTATGAGAAAGGTATGAACCTTAGGAAATCCAAGAATTTAGGAAGGTTCAACTTAGGATTCACCCAAGTGTTATCAGATTGTGTCCCAAACTTTCTTAGTCTCAAGTTAAGTGAGACTGCTACTCTAAATACACAATAAGAGGAATTGTGAAAAGAATGATAGCAATCTCTCTCTTAAGCTTCAAGATGAGTTAGAGGTTCTTCCTTAGATATGCCACAAATAAGCATGTTAGCACACAAGTGTAGTATACGCTACTACCAGAGTGTGATAGAAAAGGAAAGTTAGATGCATGAATTACTTAAGTTGAGTTAATTATGCAAAGTTTTAGAGAAATGCCATCCCCTTAAGCAAGGTTAGATGAGGCATTAGTTAAGATAGACTCTTTCACTAGGATGAGTTGAGTCTATAGAAAAGAGTGATAATTTTATGTAAGAGATAAACATAACACTAAGCTCTTCACACACTAGGGTTAATGAGTGTGAAGATGAAGAAAAGGACTTTAGTGGTTTGCCAAAAAGTACTTAATGAACAACCTAAGGTTGCATTAGAAATCACTTAAGAGAAGGTGGATTTATACAATCTATTGAAAAAAATATAATAAGGTCATTTAGCCGAAGGTTCGCATAGAAGTTCCTAAGGGAACAAGTATTCAACAAGTGCTAAGGTTACATGTAGTATGAGGTTGTGATTCTCCTCATTACAAAGGGTAAATAAGAAGAGTAGAATATGCTTCTAAGTATATAAGTATGTACTGAAAGTCATGAATAGTCATCATATTTGATCAATATGAAGAAAAAATAGATTCAAAAAATGTAAGGCCAAAGGAGATCAGAGACGCTCTCAAGGATCCTTCTCAATGAGGATACATGCAAAATGATCTTAGAAACATAAAACACGCATTTGCATTTCATTCACATGCTAGGATTCATAGGCATATTCATCATCATTATCAAATTTACGGACGAGTTGTAATTGTCATCACTTTGTTGGTAAATATATTAACAAAGTGTGTTGACTCCAAATTGTTATCCAATTAGAAAGTGTATAAGTTATGAGAAAAGAACTCCTAAGTTATGAGAAAAGAGGAGGAAACTCCTAAGTTATGAGAAAAGAGGAGGAAACTCCTAAGTTAAAAAATTTTAGAAAAACTCCTAAGTTAGAATTATAGCATTTGTTATATATATATTTGTTTATACAATGTTATAGAGAACTGACCAATTGAAATTACTTTTACTAATTCTCACATGCATTCAACATACATATCATCAACAAGCATAGAGATGTAAACCACCTAGGATGAGAGATAAAGCTTAAATACTAGAGTAGTTTTTATTGAAGTAATGACAGAACTTATGTAATAAGTTTATATTTGTTCTAAAATTTTATATGTATTACAATAAGTCAGAATCTCTCAAGGCTTCTATAATTACTCGGTTGTGATTATAGATATAAATATAGTTAGAAGTGACGTCTCTAGTCTTGATCTCTGCATATCTAGTTATATATCATATAATTAGGGTGTTACACTTCAAACTTATAAACTTCACAAATCTCAAAACATCATCGGAAAGTAATTAAAACCAAAAAAAAAAAATACCTCAATGTAAAAAAGTAATCAAGTAATGAAGGATAAGTAAGATAAAAGAGAGGGAAAGAAAAGAAACATCCTTATCAAGTGGGGTAGATGAAGAGACTTCCACCAGGATCCCATTGACAAAAGCATAATGACTAACTTATGCTTGATGCAGCATGAGAGCGTCCACCAGGGTCCCATTGGCCCTCCTTAATTTCCTTAGGATTCACCCAAGTGTTATCATTGGGATCCCAAACTTTCTTATGCTCTCTTGAAATTGATAGCAATCTCTTCTCTTGTTCAGCAAGGAGGTTCTTGGCCACAAACACAGGAAATTATTCATCATCCGCCAAGTATGTATAATTCAGGTGTTCGGGTAATGACTTCAATTCAATGATAGGTGGTTGCTGCACTGTAGGTATCAATCTGATTGAAAAAATTAATTCTGCTGATTTAACTGCAACATCACTTATAATTTGTGTACAATCTTCCAAAACAGCATAATCATATTTCATAGAAGAAAAAAATTCATTCATCTCCCTTAGAACATGCAGCACACATATTGGTCTCATCACAAACAGAAACAGCACATCCAAAACATCCAAGAAAATCAACACTATCTAGAAATCCACCAATTTTAGGAAATTCAGCTAGCATATCAACATACATATCATCAACAAGCAAATCAATGACATCTAACTGAAAAGTAGAATGCTCTTCTAAAGGATATTGCATGGCATCAAAGATGTTAAATTGAACTATGTTATCCCCAAATACCATGAAAAGAGTACTAGCATGCACATCAATTTTAGTCTTGACAGTTTTCAAAAAGGGTCTACCTAAAATAAATTGCAACTGACTAGATGCAAATTCATCTTCTATGTTCAGAATATAAAAATCTGCTGAAAATATTAACTCATTTACCCTTACCAAAACATCCTCAAGCACTCTAACAGAATGAGTTATGCTCCTATTTGCTAGCTAAATGACTACTCCGGTTGGCTTCAATTCCCTAAGTCGCAGAGATTCAAAAACTAATTTTGGCATCACATTGATCAAAGCACCCAAATCCAACATTGCATGAGTAAATTGTTTATTGCCTATTATGCAATGAATGATGAGTGTTCTAGGATCCTTGCATTTAGAAGGCATATTTGGTTGGATCAAGGTAAAAACATTTCTTCTAATGCTCATTTTCTCATTTCCTTTCAACCTTCTCTTATGAGTGCATAACTCTTTCAAGAATTTGGCATACTTTGATATCTGTTTAATTGCATATAGTAGTGGAATATTGACTTCTAGTTTCCTAAAAGTCTCAAGTAGGTCTTTGTCTTTCTTATCCTCTACTATCTTTCTAGACTGTATGGCTCTTTGTGTAAAAGGAAGAGTAATGGTAGGCTATTCCTGCTCATCAACAACTGTTGACTTCTTCTTACCTTTAGATTGTTGGGCTGGTTCATCCGAATCTGAATGTTCTGTTAGTTATTGCTTACTTGTTAGTTGAGGTGCAGGTGATGCTTCTACAGATTTTCTAGACCTCAGCATAATGGCACTCACATTCCCCTTTTGATTGGGAATTGTTTGAGAAATGAGTTATCCATAACCTTGGGCTTGCAACTGACTCAATGTAGAGGCTAATTATCTAATCTGAGTTTCTAAATTTTGAATAGTTACCTATATCCTCTGCTGGAACTGAATGTCATTTGTGGCCATCTACTTCACTAAGTCCTTAAAGGAAGGCTCAGATTTTATGGTTGCTAGACTTGGTTACTGTTGCATAGGCTGCTGGAATTGCCTACTTGGTCTAGCTTGAGGTTAAAACTGTTGTTGTCTCATTAGCTACTAGATTGACTACTTATATTGCAATGGTTGTTGCTGTTGTGAGGCTGTATTACCATATGTCAAATTTGGATGATCTTTCCAGCCAGAGTTATATGTACTAGAGTATGGATCATATCTTGGTTGTTGTTGTTGTTGCTGCTGCTGGTATTGTGATTCACCAGGAAAAACACCAGCTGCTGCAACAAATTGATCTGGAAAAACAAAACCACCATCCTGAAGTGTAGGGCATGTATCAGTGGGATAAGATGAATAAGAGCAAATGCCACACATAGTTGTAGCCATCTACATAGGTGGTTATTCTCCCACTACTAACTGCCTCGCCAAAGAAATCAATTCAGCAAGTCTGTGCTCCATTCTCTATTGGTCTACATGAGACAATTGAACCTCATTTACTCCTCTTATTGAGGTAAGGACTCTTGTGCCAAATTGTTGGGTTTTTGCTTCTATATTTGCTATTAAATCTCTTGTTGTAGCAGAGGTCTTGTCTACTAAGGCTCTACTAGAGGTAGCATCCACCATGCTTCTGTCCATTGGCGGCAAGCACTCATAGAAATATTGAATCAAGAACTAATCACTGATTTGGTGGCGGGGACAGGTTAAGCACAACTTCTTGAATCTCTCCCAATATTCATGCAACGTCTCTCATGTCATTTGTCTTATGCCAAATGTATTTTCTAATGGAAGCAGCACTCAATGTAGGGAAGAACCTCTCCAAGAGTAGCCTTTTTATGTCATTCCAACACATTACAAAACCTGATTGAAGGTAATATAGCCAGTCCTTGGTTGCATCAGCAAGGGAGAAAGGAAATGCCCTCATCTTAATGTGCTCCTCAGGGATCCCTTGTGGCTTTATGGTTGAACAGACCACATGGAACTCCTTAAGATGCTTATGAAGGTCTTCACCAGCAAGACCATGAAACTTGGGTAACAAGTATATCAATCTAGATTTTAACTCAAAATCAGCATTAAGATCATGATATTGAATGCAAAAAGACTAGTATGTTACATCAAGAGCAGTTAATTCCTTAAGAGTCATATTCTGCATGTTATCACCCATAGTTGCAAAATTACTTAAGATATTAGGTTCACTTTCAAATTCAAGAACAAAATCAAGTTCAAAAACAATTTTTTGCACTTAGCCTATGAGCTCTAATCAGCCTATGCAAGTTTTTATCAATCTTAAGATCAAATCAAGTAATTGGATAGTAGAAGACCTAGTCATGCAAGATCCAAAGCACAAACAGCACAAAATCAGTAAACAAGCAAAATACATTAAATGTAACACACCTAAATATAGCAACCGGAGGGCAATCGTCATTACACCACAATTACTAAATCTAAGTGTGTCACAGTCATGATAACAGTAACTTAAATTTTTGAGAATCTATATGTATTATTTTTTTTTTTGCATAAGTAGAAAATACGAGCCTCAAATGAAATATAAACATATTCAACCCATAATACAACCACCGAAATAAAATCATATTCCTTATAATATATATATATATATATATAGAGGAGGATCGGTTTACACCAGTGTAAGTCTTTTTTGACTTACACTCATTTTCAACCATGAGATCCACTTTCATCTAATGGTTGAGATTATTTCATTAAAAGTAACCATTAGATGAAAGTAGATCTAACAGTTAAAAATGAGTGTAAGTCAAAAAAGACTTACACTGGTGTAAGTTGATCCTCCCTCATATATATATATATATATTATAGTCAATTTACACAAATCACTGATGACATAGAATATAATAGTTACAAAGTCCAATAAAATACAGCGGGAATAAAAACACTAAGGGGAAAAGTAGCAACCCAGGGATAGGTAATACCAGCAGACAAAGCCGCAACCCTATATGTACATGACACTCGGTGTCCCAGTTGACACGACAGACATCAATGCCCTCACGTGGTTGCACTCTTACATAATTGAATATATATATATATATATATATTATAGTCAATTTACACAAATCACTGATGACATAGAATATAATAGTTACAAAGTCCAATAAAATACAGCGGGAATAAAAACACTAAGGGGAAAAGTAGCAACCCAGGGATAGGTAATACCAGCAGACAAAGCCGCAACCCTATATGTACATGACACTCGGTGTCCCAGTTGACACGACAGACATCAATGCCCTCACGTGGTTGCACTATTACATAATTGAAGAAATCTTGTCCAGACGCCCAATCCACTCAATCAAGGTATGGTCCCTCTTCATCTTTCTCACGATCTTTTATCCAATACAAATATAAAACAGAAATACAGAAATATAGGAAAGAGGTGAGACACCCATCTTTCAGTACCACTATGGCAGTAAGAAAATAATACAGCGCAAAGCGCCCACGAAGCAATACAGTTTATACATTTATCAACAGCAGCAATGAAATTTACAACACAAGCAGTCCAGTTACAAGCAATAATAAGGATCAATAATAACCAGTAAACATCAACAATATTCTAGACAGTCAACAAGGTCTCAGATATCGAACAGTTAAAACATTTTAGGTAATCATGGCATCAAGATCACAATAGTTTATTCATCATAGAAGAGTGACACATGACATACGGACTCACAATGCCGACTCTCAATGCTAACTCACAATGCTGACTCACAATGCTTGTGCACTTGATACCAAGATTTTCCATTTTAAAACATGAACGTTCCGGTAGTCTCCGCCCCCTTAAACAGAGCCGGACCACGAAAAGAATAGTGCTTGTCGGTTCCTCGTCAATGCGTTGCAATCGGCTTTCCGGCCAGAGGTATTTTACTATGTGATAACATCATCACCAGAAGGATCACCGCACCCTGATGCACCCAGAGATCCATCATAGACCACATTATCCAATCCTCGTTCATTTACCATAAAAAGAATAGTGATTTATTAGGCTCGTAATGCGTGCAATCAGTATACGTCGCGCCTTACGCCCTTCTAAGATCCATCACAGACCTCACCATTCAATTCTCATTAATTCAATGCGTAAAGAATAATGATTTGTTAGGCCCGTAATGTGTGCAATCGGCATACACCGCGCCTTACGCCCCCCCATAGGTCCATCATCGACCACATTATTCGGTTCGCGTTCATAGGCCCATACAGCCTTTTAACAATCATCGACTGAGCAATTTGTTCAATGTATACCAGTTAAATGCATAATCATAGGCTCATCTAGCCTCTTAACAGTCATAGATTGAGCAAATTGTTCAATACGTTAGCTTAAATCAAAATCAGAGGCTCATCCAGCCTTTTAACAGTCAGAGACTGAGCAGTTTATAAAATACAAGCTGACTCAATGCATGATCTTAGGCTCATTCAGCCCTTTAATAGTCATTGATTGAGCAAACATCTAATGCATGTGGACTCCATGCATAAACAGGTTCACAAATATTTCACAATACACAATCTTCCACAATATGCCACAATTAGGCCAATTCAACCATTAATAAATCTTATGAGATCATCGTAAAGTCCTACTCAAGTTATCATCCCTTGTAAATTCATTTCCTAGAGAAACTTCTCTCAAAGTCCTTATTCAAGCTTCATTCCTTTAGGTTGATCAAGTTCCTTAACCTAATCAATTATGTTCACTTAAAGTTTACTCACAGGTTTTACAAGTCTCACAACTCTCTTGTTCTTCCTCTATGTTACAAATCACTTAACTCTCATTTTACTCTAAATAAATCTAACTTCCTAGAATCCATTATCAAAACCGTGGCCTCCCAAAGTCCATTATTAACATCAATTTCTCCCATTTTATGCATTGATTTCTTGATATCATTTACTTAAGTTTTTGTTCCCCAAGTTCATTCCAATTCATTGTAGTTTCAATCTAAAACCTTGGCTTCAAATTGAGTTAATAAACCTTTAAAACCTTCCATCTCAGACTCCAACATTGACATTCAAATCTTCAATCACATAGCTTCATCTCACAGTTACCTAGCTGGTTCTGTTCTGGGTGCCTAGGCGCCATATCTGGAGCGCCTGAGCGCTGGTGTAGCGCCTGGGCGCTAACCACGAAGCGCCTGAGCGCTAACCAGGCCGCGTCACAGGGAAAACTTTCTGGGCATAGAGCGACTAGGTACTCTATGCACCTTTTCACAGTGCTAGTGCATTAACAAGGGTTCTGCCAGAAATTTGTTTACGCAAAGCCACAACCCATCCTTCATCAAAGTTTCTCATTTATTTTCCAACAATCCAAAATATGATACATGACATCTAAATACAAAATAGCAATATATAGGTTCATAATCATCAAGGCACATAATGCAAATCCATATATTCATACAAATCAAACAACCACAAAATCATGGAAATAACATAGTATAACAAAGGGTGAAATCCAACATGGATTCCCTCATCAACACAATACACAAGACATTTCCTTACTACCAAGATTGGTTGAAGAGGATCATCTCCCTCTTACCTCAATGCGGACAATCACAAGGATGCTCTTCATTTTTGCTCTTGATTTTCGTTTTCCCCCTTCAAGAAAACCCTAGGGTGAGCAACTCCCAAAGTATTCACTCAAATCATGGAAAAATGACTCCTTGGCCATATAGGTGACCAAGAAAACGAAAATGAGAAGAAAATAAAAGAAAGTTGAAGACTTTACCTCAAAAGCTCCAAGCTTTAACTTCAATGGTGGAAAATGGAAGAAGAAGAAGAAGAACCAAGGATGGCCACAAGGAAAAATGGTCATGGAATGATGGAAGAAAGCTAGACATGGAAGTGGTGAAGCAAGAAAATGAAGATGGTGAATGGTGAGGGTGTACGGTGGAGGAGGAAGAAGAAGAAGAAAGAAAAGAAGAAGAAAAAAACGTGATGATTGGCTCCAAAGGAGCCTCTGCCCGTGTAAAAGAGGGAGAGGGAAGAGAGAGAGAAATGTGAAATAGGAGGAAATTTCCTGGAAGTTTCCCAAAAGAGTTTTTTGGAATTAATTTAATCTTTGTTTTGAAAATAGAGCTAATAGATTTGACACAAGGTAAATTTTTGAATAACGTGATAAGGTATTTAATACATATCATTATTTAGTAGACAATCGTTACAGTTGACCAAAGTCAGTATTAATTTATCTGACAGATAAAATTTATACAGCAGTTATAATTTTATTTATTAAAAATTTCTTAAAAATCATGAAACCTTGTAAACCGTGTCTGGTCTCGGGTTAAGTAAGATCCCCCGTCGACGTTTCCACAGATCAAGATTCTCAAGAAAATATTTCATTTTTCTAACTCCGTTCAGTGCGCACGCAAAATGAGAAATATATTAAAATATTCAACGTTCCCAGAAAATTTTTAGAAAATTCTCAAAAATCACAAATATTCTAAAATGACTATTTATCCTAAAATTATAAATTTTCGGGATGTTAAAACACTCCCGTTCAAATAGAAATTTCGTCCTCGAAATTTTTTTATTCCTTAGGATAAATATTGACGTTGTTTCTTCATCTTATCTTCTGACCTCCATGTCGCGCTTCTAATCACGTCAATTCAGATTGTCTTTACCAATGTGATCTCCCTGCCCCCGTGTTGCTTTGGTCTCCTATTCTCGATTTTCACAAGAAGTATTTCATAGATCAAACCCTCTCTTAATTATACTATGTCCCGTTCGATGACATGGCTAAGTTGGGGATATACCATCGTAATTATAACCTATAGAAGATATTATGAATATATTAGGATGAAAAGGTAGTAAAGCTAGTTGGTTAGCTACCGGACCAATCCGACAGAAATTTGATATAGTCCGTAGAACTTTGGAGTGAATTTGCTGGCAACTCCGACATGATGACACTGAAGCTAGACGCCATACTTCCTCAAAAATTTTAATCACCTTCTCTGCCTCATGTCCAACTCCTTTTTATCGAATGGGTACTTTAGGCTTCTGTGATTGATAAAAGCGTTGAACATTTCTTCACACAGATGTCTCTATGTTCTTAGAGCCAATATAACCGCGGCTAACACCACTTTGTGAGTTGGGCAATTCTCAATGCACCCTCAACTACTTTGAGGCATAAGTTATAACTTCCCAACTTTGCATGAACCCACATCCTAAACTTTGAAGTGAAGCATCACAAAACACTTCGAGTGTTTCATTAGGATCGGGCAGTATCAAAATCGGAATATTTCCTCAATCTTTGAAAATTTCTCCGCCTGTGTCGATCCGTAAAAGTTTCGATTCTCTTCTTGTAAGCTGAGCAAGTTGTCCCACTATCTTCGAGAATAGATTAGAATGTCATCATTAATGACAGCGACAATTCCGTTTTAGGTAAGGATAAAAAATATAATTCATGTTGTCCATGAATACAATAAGAGCGTTTGTCACCCCGATTGACATCACGGGATACCCATAATGTCGAAAGTATGCTCGAAAAAAAAATCATTTTAGGAATATTCTCAATTTCCACGAATTCATCGATGACCAGGACATACCTCTATCTTAGAAAGAACAACGACTCTTTTCTCACCACCCCATTGAATCACTCATCTTTCTCTAAGGACACTCATCCTTGATTGAAGCCTTGTTTATTTGGTGACAGCCATCATCTCATCGAGAAATTTCATTCTTCTCCTTAACTAATAGCATCGTAGCTTGAAATGTGACACCCTTCGACTATAAGAGCGGCATCTATATTCCCTTTACTCTTGGTCCTTTACGGAAAACATAACATGTACCCTCAGGCTCCTTTCCCTTATGAGGCTTAGACTTTGTTGGCCGTTATGAATTCAAAATTCTTAGTTTCAAAAATCACCAAGGTTTTTATCGGAACGACCTAGCAAATAATAACAAGAAAATAACTGATCAATTTCTAAAATCATGAACTCTAACTGGTATGATTTTAGGTAAGCAAGATAGGTCGACAAAAGACTCGATCTTTAGTAAAAATAGGATAGATTACACAACTTAGGTGTCAATGACAAGTCTTAGTCACAGAAATGGAAGTACTTAAGTTGAAGATAAGAAAGATACAGATGAATCCAAATGATCCATACGGTTACAAATGGTAAAAGGAGGGGTTACCCCCAGAATTATACAGTACAATTACAGGGTCGTCATTTGAGGCATAACTTCCCTTGTTTAGATCTTCAACTTTAGAGGTCTCAGCACCACCCAAGGTATAAGTTCTGACTTCTGCTTGGGGTTTCATAGCCCTTGCAGCATCGATTGAAGACTTTGTCTTCGTTAGGTTGCATTTGCGGGAGATGTGTCCCGGCTTTCCACATTTAAAACAGATTATCCCCTTGATCTTATACTCCTTCGTGAAGTGTTCATTTTCGCATTTCATACATCTTGGTGAAGATGTCGGGGTCTTACTGGATACACCACCACCAGTACTTTGTCCAAGAGTTGGTTGTTGTTGCTGTTTTCCTGATACCCGTGCGTATGGTTTTCGCTTAAACTGGTTAACTTTTCTATTATTCCTCTTTTGGAATCTAGGCAGCCCAAGGTTGCCCCAAGGCCGACTTTCCTCTAACAGATTCTGAACCTCAACTTCCAATTCTTGTTGTTGTGTGGCCCCCTGATCCTGGTGAGTTGTCACCTTAGCTATCATTTGCCTTTCTTCTGTAGTCACAGCCATACCCCTATTGTCTTGTCCTGCACTCACATGTATACGTCTGTCATAAGCCATCGCCCTTGCATGTCTACTGCAAGCCATTGAATTTCTCTGAAGACAGACACAAATACAACAAACACAAAATTACTTCAAACAGTGTTATCTCCCTATGAAAACTAAATACAGAGAGTCACACAATTCATACAATTCAAGCAAGACAAGTTCAATTCCATACATCCTAACAATCTCCAGCTCGAACTTCTTCATTCTGCTTCCACAGCGTAATCCCTTGTAAGCCGTCAACTTCCAAACTGCTTCTCGAACCTAGTTTACACCAACTATTTCTTTCCCCAAAAGATCGATTTTCCAAAACTTTTCGATCTCCTCACAACAGAGTTCCTATTTTCCTAACATAGTACGCCTAGGTGAAGTCATAGTTTCCTGTACACATAGAACATTACATATTGAGTAGGCCAGTCCTCAATATCATGCAACTGTATAATAATAGCCATAAACATTCAACCTACGGCAAGCCATGCATTCCTTTCCCATCATCTCAATCAAGAGACAAGGAAGTGCACAACAGACTAAATTCTAATATGCCTAAACATAGCAAGTCCATACCCCGGCTCAACACGATGAACTGCTCTAATACCACCTAGTGTAACGCACCTAAATATAGCAACCAGAGCGCAATCGTTATTACACCACAGTTACTAAATCTAAGTGTGTCACAGTCATGATAACAGTAACTTAAATTTTTGAGAATCTATATGTATTATTATTATTTTTTGCATAAGTAGAAAATACGAGCCTCGAATGAAATATAAACATATTCAACCCATAATACAACCATTGAAATAAAATCATATTCCTTATATATATATATATATATTTTATAGTCAATTTGCACAAATCACTGATGACATAGAATATAATAGTTACAAAGTCCAATAAAATACAGTGGAAATAAAAACACTAAGGGGAAAAGTAGTAACCCAGGGATAGGTACTACCAGCAGACAAAGCTGCAACCCTATATGTACATGACACTCGGTGTCCCAGTTGACACGACAGACATCAATGCCCCCACGTGGCTGCACTCTTACGTAATTGAAGAAATCTTGTCCAGACGCCCAATCTACTCAATCAAGGTATGGTCCCTCTTCATCTTTCTCACAATCTTTTATCCAATATAAATATAAAACAAAAATACAAAAATATAGGAAAGAGGTGAGACACCCATCTTTCAGTACTACTATGGCAGTAAGAAAACAATACGGTGCAAAGCACCTACGAAGCAATACAGTTCATATATTTATCAATAGCAGCAATGGAATTTACAACACAAGCAGTCCAGTTACAAGCAATAATAAGGATCAATAATAACCAGTAAACATCAGCAATACTCTAGACAGTCAACAAGGTCTTAGATATCGAACAGTTAAAACATTTCAGGTAATCATGGCATCAAGATCACAATAGTTTATTCATCATATAGAAGAGTGACACATGACATGTGGACTCACAATGCCGACTCTCAATGCTAACTCACAATGCTGACTCACAATGCCGACTCACAATGCTAACTCACAATGCTGAATCACAATGCTTGTGCACTTGGTACCAAGATTTTCCATTTTAAAACATGAACGTTCCTAGTCTCCGCCCCGCCCAAATGTCTATGCCTGGACCACGAAAAGAATAGTGCTTGTCGGTTCCTCGTCAGTGCGTTGCAATCGGCTTTCCGGCCAGAGGTATTTTACTATGTGATAACATCATCACCAAAAGGATCACCGCATCCTAACGCACCCAGAGATCCATCATAGACCACACTATCCAATCATCGTTCATTTACTATAAAAAGAATAATGATTTGTCAGGCTCGTAATACGTGTAATCAGCATATGCCATGCCTTACGCCCCTCTAAGATCCATCACAGACCTCACCATTCAATTCTCATTAATTCAATGCATAAAGAATAATGATTTGTCGGGCCCGTAATGCGTGCAATCGGCATACACCGCGCCTTACGCCCCCCCATAGGTCCATCATCGACCACATTATTCGGTTCGCGTTCATAGGCCCATACAACCTTTTAACAGTCATCGACTGAGCAATTTGTTCAATGTATACCGGTTCAATGCATAATCATAGGCTCATCTAGCCTCTTAACAGTTATAGATTGAGCAAATCGTTCAATATGTTAACTTAAATCAAAATCAGAGGCTCATCCAGCCTTTTAACAGTCAGAGACTGAGTAGTTTATAAAATACATGCTGACTCAATGCATGATCCTAGGCTCATTCAGCCCTTTAACAGTCATTGATTGAGCAAACATCTAATGCATGTGGACTCCATGCATAAACAGGTTCACAAATATTTCACAATACACAATCTTCTATAATATGCCACAATTAGGAAAGAATGATTGTTGTTCAATTCAACCATTAATAAATCTCATGAGATCATCGTAAAGTCCTACTCAAGTTATCATCCCTTGTAAATTCATTTCCTAGAGAAACTTCTCTCGAAGTCCTTATTCAAGCTTCATTCCTTTAGGTTGATCAAGTTCCTTAACCTAATCAATTATGTTCACTTAAAGTTTACTCGCAGGTTTTACAAGTCTCACAACTCTCTTGTTCTTCCTCTATGTTCCAAATCACTTAACTCTCATTTTACTCTAAATAAATCTAACTTCCTAGAATCCATTATCAAAACCGTGGCCTCCCAAAGTCCATTATTAACATCAATTTCTCCCATTTTATGCATTGATTTCTTGATATCATTTACTTAAGTTTTTGTTCCCCAAGTTCATTCCAATTCATTGTAGTTTCAATCTAAAACCTTGGCTTCAAATTGAGTTAATAAACATTTAAAACTTTCCATCTCAGATTCCAACATTGACATTCAAATCTTCATTCACATAGCTTCATCTCACAGTTACCTAGCTGGTTCTGTTCTGGGCGCCTAGGCACCATATCTGGAGCGCCTGAGCGCTGGTGTAGCGCCTGGGCGCTGACCACAAAGCGCCTGAGCGCTAGTGCATTAACAAGGGTTCTACAGAATTTGTTTCAGCAGAGCCCTGGCCTATCCTTCATCAAAGGTTCTCATTTATTTTCCAACAATCCAAAATATGATACATGACATCTAAATACAAAATAGCAATATATAGGTTCATAATCATCAAGGCACATAATGCAAATCCATATATTCATACAAATCAAACAACCACAAAATCATGGAAATAACATAGTATAACAAAGAGGGAAATCCAACATGGATTCCCTCATCAACACAATACACAAGACATTTCCTTACTACCAAGATTGGTTGAAGAAGATCATTTTCCTCTTACCTAAATGAAGACAATCACAAGGATGCCATTCCTTTTTGCTCTTGATTTTCATTTTCCCCCTTCAAGAAAACCCTAGGGTGAGCAACTCCCAAAGTATTCACTCAAATCATGGAAAAATGACTCCTTGGCCACATAGGTGACCAAGAAAACGAAAATGAGAAGAAAATAAAAGAAAGTTGAAGACTTTACCTCAAAAGCTCCAAGCTTTAACTTCAATGGTGGAAAATGGAAGAAGAAGAAGAAGAACCAAGGATGGCCACAAGGAAAAATAGTCATGGAATGATGGAAGAAAGCTAGACATGGAAGTGGTGAAGCAAGAAAGTGAAGATGGTGAATGGTGAGGGTGTACGGTGGAGGAGGAGGAGCGGGAAGAAGAAGAGAGAAGAGGAAGAAGAAGAAGAAGAAGAAGAAGAAGAAGAAGAAGAAGAAGAAGAAGAAGAAGAAGAAGAAGAAGAAGAAGAAGAAGAAGAAGAAGAAGAAGAAGAAGAAGAAGAAGAAGAAGAAAAGAAAGAAAGATGAAGAAAACGTGATGATTAGCTCCAAAGGAGCCTCACCGTGTAGAAGATGGGAGAAGGAAGAGAGAGAGAGAAATGTGAAATGGGAGGAAATTTCCTGGAAGTTTCCCAAAAGAGTTTTTTGGAATTAATTTAATCTTTATTTTGAAAATAGAGCTAATAGATTTGACAGAAGGTAGATTTTTGAATAACGTGATAAGGTTTTTAATACGTATCATTATTTAGTAGACAATCATTATAGTTGACCGAAGTCAGTATTAATTTATCTGACAGATAAAATTTATACAGCAGTTATAATTTTATCTGTTAAAATTTTCTTAAAAAACGTGAAACCTTGTAAACCATATCTGGTCTCAGGTTAAGTAAGATCCCCCGTCGACGTTTTCACAGATCAAGATTCTCAGGAAAATATTTCATTTTCCCGACTCCGTTCAGTGCGCACGTAAAACAAGAAATATATTAAAATATTCAACGTTCCCAGAAAATTTTTAGAAAATTCTCAAAAATCACAAATATTCTAAAACGACTATTTATCCTAAAATTATAAATTTTCGGGATGTTACATTAAACAACACTAAAAATCTATCAAAATAAATCTAATTGACCTATCTAATGAATTTTAAAAATCATATGACCACCACAGCATGAAAATTACACAAAAATGAAACTAAAAAAATGTAATAAAAAATCTTGAAAAATTGAAAAAGTGGTCTAAATGATAGAATTTTGGTAAACCAGGGGTGACCTCACAAAAAAATTGTGAGCCTTGTTTACTAGGCCATTTTCCTTCAATTGACCAAGTTTCAGCTCATTCTGGGCACGTTTGTTGTCAGTACGAAATTATGCAAAGTGACTCGTAATTACTCATTTTTGCCTAAAAACTACCAAAATATAGCAACATAGGGGTTAGTGAGAGATTAGTAGTCAAATATACTCTCAATAAGATTGATCAAAATAAGAATGATCCCCAACAACGGCACCAAAAATTTGATAACTGTCGAGTTTACTAAATTTAAATCAATTTATAACCAAATTACCAAAATTACTTGCAGCATAAGGTAACACCAGGTCGAGCTCATACATCACTCTAATTATGAAGTCAGATTAAGAGGTTAATAAATAGGGGGAAAGGAGTTTGTGAAATTAAACAACAAAAATAGAAAGCAATAAAAGAAGAGAAAATAGAATTAAGAAGCAACCAATTCGAGAGAATTGTGCAAACTTGATTTCAATCCATCCTTGATTACTAAAGATCCAATCAACTATCAACCAAACTCTTGGTCTTAGATCACATCAAGGCGCCTCTCAATGATCCACAGATAGCGTTTCCATAATTCAATTAGTTGAGGTTAGACAAATTAAACATCCATCCAAAACCCAAATTAACTTAAAAACCAAGATCCAACCAGGCTAAACAATTCATCAAACACCTTTAATCCATTGTTTAACCTCTAAATTCATCTCTTGGCACATGGTAATTACGCAATTAACATATGCAAATCCCAATCAAATTAAGCATTAAATCATAATTTAAACAAGAAAGAAAAGAAGAAGAAGAAGAAGAAGAAGAAGAAGAAGAAGAAGAAGAAGAAGAAGAAGAAGAGAAATTTGATTAATAGATGAATGTATAGCAATTAAAACAAAATCTCAAGATTAAGCATCAAGAATGTCAATCCTTTGAATTAATTAAAGGCTCTACCCCTGAAAGAATGGGAAGGAAGAACTCATAAAAAGAATAGAAAAACTAGAGAGAAGGGAGAGAAGAAAGATCTAGAGAGAAGATAAAAAAATGTAGAATGAATGGGTGATCTCAAATTTCTGCTCTCAACCCCTATAACTAACCCCTAATTTGGCCTTACATCACTAGAAACCTGATGGGAACAAAGTTAGGTCATTTATGAGAAATTGGGCCTAAACCCCATCTTAATTGGAGGTCTACAACTTAAGTTATGGACAAATCATTCTCAAAGGGTTCTGATTCCGTTGGTTGATTTCAAGGAATGAAAACTCCATCAAAACGTTGTAGTTTGGAAAAGTGGTCTTCATATGAATTGAATATATATGTCTTAGCTTTGAAATTCCACTGGTTTCAGGCCTATATCACATCTACAACCCAAGTTATGCCCTGATTAGTGCATACTGCTCGAATACCAGTGATAGAACCTATGTTCTAATTTTTAGGCTCAATTAGCTCCACTAGATGTTTGATTTATCCCTTGAGCTCTTATGAAAGTTGTAGAGCTCTCTCTCATCTTTTCTACAAGGTAAGATACATAATTTTTAAACATCTAGAACTCAAGATATGAATGAAGTACAGAAACAATGTAAAATCTCAATAATGCTGGAAAAGATCAATTAAACCCAATTTGAGCCCAAACTTACAAAACATGACCAAGCTCAATCAAGTAAGTACATGGAGAGTGTAAATGACTAAATATGATGGTTTATTAATGTATAAAATATATGCTTATCATCTGCTCTAGTTGGGATTGCAAACTACATGATTCCACTATCTGACACTTGTTCACCAAGGATACAAATTCCCGAATCTCTAGGGTTTGATAGCCCTCTGGATATCCCATCTCAGTCCTTCCTCAAACTTCGCACACTTCTACTTCTCATTTGTGTGGAATATGATGTTGGACTAGAATTTTGATAACTCGTTGAATTTGGCCACATACTGACCGATGGACATACTACCCTGCTCTAGCTTCATGAACTTCATCTTTTTTTTATTATGCAAGTTCTGAGGGAAAAACTTCTCTAGGAAAGACCCCTTGAAGATCTCCTAAGTAACTGGAGTCCCTGAGGCATCAAACACTTTCTTAACATTTATCCGTCAATCCCCTACTTCCCCCTCTAGTATATAGGAAGCAAATAGCACTCTCTGCTCATCTGAACAAATCATAACTGTGAAAATCTTCTCCATTTCCATGAGCCAACCCTCTGCTCTGACCTGGTCATACTCACCTCTATAGGATGATGGAGTAGACTTTCTGAACTCTAAGAAGTCTTGGAAGTTTCGATTTCTTCCCACTGGAACCTCTTGGGCTGGTTGCTCAAGCTGAACTGGTGGTGATACTGGTTGTTGAGGTTGATCTGCTTCTAACCTCTCCAACATTCTATTTATAATGGCCGTCTGATCTTGCATAGCCTTAGCCATCCCCATGACAATCTCGACCGTACTAGGACTCTCACCAGAAGAATTCTCATTTCTTCTAGTTCATTTAGGAGAAGTCATATTTCTTGTACACATAAAACATTAAATATCAAGTTGGTTAGTCTCAATAACATGTAATAGTGGAACAGTAGCTAATAACATTCAAACATAATGCAAGTTATGCAAACATCTTACAAAAGAAAGAAGAAATACACAACATACATCAAAACTACAAACATGCCTACACATAGTTAGTCCATACCCCGACTCAATAGTATGAATGACTCTGATATCATAATGTAACACCCTAATACAAATATCTCAATATAACTATATATGTAAAGATATAAAACATTAATCATGTCACTACAAATCCTACTATCCTTCTAATCCCATATAATTAAACAATTAAATATGGAGAGTCACGATAAAAGTAGGTCATACATATATACATCAAAAGCCTCTAAGGGCATAGTGTAATATATACAACAAAACTACAACTCAGACTAAAATATACAAGAGTTGTCCACACAACAAAAACTAAAAACTATCTAGTCTTGTTGTTCTTTCTTCAACTACTTTACCTTTTTACAAGGGTTTTGACCTGCTTTTACCATGGAAACACAGAAAGGGGTGAAAATGTAAAAATTCTCAGTAGTATACATGTATCTTATGGCACTCATTAATGTAAATTACATATATATTTAAACTATATCAACATTATACAATCATCCATACAACTGTATAACGAATAAAATTCTAAACTATCTCGATATTACACAATTGCCCAAACACTGTATAACATCACTATACATGGCAATTTGCGTAACTCGCTTCATTTCTTAACTTAGGACTTAACTCATCTTAAGACTTATGTTGGTAAGTTTATCTCACTTAACTACACTACATAAGGGTTCATCATATTCCTCATGTTACTTGACAAATAGCTTAACTCACTAATTTGTCTTAGGAAAAATGTTATACTGACAATTTCCTCTCACAATAACCTCTTTAACAAAAAACTTAACTCACTCCTTGGTAAGGTTAAGGGGTTTAACTCACTCTCTTAATTAGGATAATTGTACTATAATATAACTCTAACAAGTAGAGGAACTAACTTTAACTAATATTTTATTTCAAGCAATTCATAACTCTAGAAAAGCTAAAAAACTCAAACTTGTTCTTATATGCTAGATGGTTGATGTGTGGACAAAATATACACATCTTGTGCTTGATTTGAGGTGGATTTAGGTGTGCTTTGATTGATTTATGTTAGAATTTATGCCACATTTAATCTATTTATCATTGGTATCTCATGATTAGTCTTCTCTATGTTTTTAGGTCCAAAAAAGATGCTTTGACATGGCTCTATGAAGCTTTGGATGGATTTATTGTAATGAAGTTGAGCTCAGAATTTATATGGCTAAGATTCGCAGAGGTTTTGACCTTTGTGCAATAAAATGAGCATAACGCGAGCTACATAAGTCAAAATAAGGTGATTTTGGTGTCATTATAAATCTAAGAAAAAGATGTACAATCATGAAGACCACTTTTCCAAAAAAATAATGACATTTTAAGCAATTTAAGAGTTAGAAACAGTCGTTTCTAACTTGGAAAATGCTTCTATCAAGCTCACACGACCCTGCCTAACTCCAATAACGCTTCTGACTTTGAGAAACGGCCATGTCTCTTGGACACACGGTCGTGTCTCCCCCGAATGTACAAATTACGCTATTTTTCAAGCTCATACGGCCGTGTCAAGCTTAGACACAATCGTGTGAGTCCCTCTAATGTGAAAAAAAAAAGAAGTTTTGCCCCCAAATCATTATAAATTAGACAAAAACACCAAACCAAAGAGGACTTTTTGGCTAGAGACTACAAGAAACTTTGAGAGACACAAGGATTGGAGGCTGGGGTTCAGAAGACAAGAGCAAGAGTATTGAAGTTCAATCATTGAAGACATCTTCTCCATCTTCATCTTCTCTATCTTCTCTTTTATTTTGGAATCATGGTTGTTTCTTTACTTTTTGTTCTTGTTTGTGCTTCAATTGCCATAAGTGGCTAAACCCCATTTTCTATGAATGGGATGAAACTCTTTATTTCTTTATGTTGAATTGTTAATTTGATTCTTTGTTAATGAAATTATTATTCTTGATTCATTCTTAGTGTGCTTAATGCTTGTGGTATGTTGTCAGCCATATTTACATGATCTTAGGCTTTAGGTGAAGGATCGAAAGATGAAATCTAATTGCTTGATAATCTAAGAATTGAACTTAGGAATTGAAACCTAGACATAAGCTTAAATCCTTCGAGGGTTAAACGATTGTCATGAATCTTAATGGGTTAGAACTTGGATTAATTGCCATGAGAATGGGATTAGTGAAGTTTTAGCACGTTTTTAGTGCCAAGAAATTGAGCTTTAAATAATTTAGGACAAATCACCTTCAAAAATATAATTGAACATAAAACAAATATAGGATTACAATTTAGCATAAGGGGTAGTGTAGTGGATTCCTAGTCCTAGGCCTTAAACCTTAGTTGAATCTTGACTTTTCTTAATTTATTTGTTTTCTTTATTGTTTTGATTTTAATTTAGCTTTCACTATTGATTTTTATTCGCTTAAATAATCGAAGTAGTCATAAGAGTTAGTAATTAACTGATCCTCGTGAGAACGATCTTTATTTTACTACTTATACGATTCATGTGCTTGCGAAAAATCGACAACAATGGTTATTTCCTTTATGAAATATCCCAAAAAGTATCTTAATATACTTAAGAAAGCATAAAAGAATGATCCATACCAATAGAAAGTTTTATTGCATCAAATAAAAATTCTTGTTTCTACTAGGCAGCCACGCCTTGGTGCAGCTCTCTCACGCCTCTGCTCGAAGTTCTCGGTCTCACCCACGCCTCGGCATGGCTCTCAGTCACGCCGCGATGTGACCCTACAAATAGAGTTTTTTGTAGAATTCTGCAGAAAACAACATTGTTCCATTGGAACATAACCAAGTTTCAGCCTTCTTAAAATGGCTTCTAAGTGATTTCTATCATCACTAACAATCTCTAAACATGTTGTAATACTCATTTAACTTATTGGTTCACTTAAACTTGAGTCAATGATCAAAATCACATACTCACTTATTATTGACCTAAGTTCCAACTTAAGCAATTGTGTAACTTTGTCTAGGAACAAACTGAATCATCTTCATTTCAAGTAGCTGAAATAACTAATTCCAAACATTGAAAACAAGAATCAAGCAAAGAAAATAGATTTTTGCTCTTTTAAAACTCTTTTTCTCCATCTAATGACCTAACATCAAGCATAGCAAAGATGAAGGAAGAAGAATGAGTTTTTAGGTTAGAAACCCATACCTCAAGTGATTTGTAATGGTGGAAAATCAGACTTGTCTTTTCTCTTGGTTCTCTTGCTCTTTTCATCTTCTTCCCCCTCAGCTTTCTCTTCCTTTCTTTCCTTATTTTCCTTGTTTGTTGCTGCTCTAGTGGCTTGTGAGAGGAAATGAGTGAAATGAGTTGAAAGTGAATGAATATCAAGTGGCAAAAGTCAATATAAGGGGTTGTTCCTGTAACACCCCAACTTTTGGATAAATGACTATTTTGTCCCGATTGTGCTGTTTTATATTTTTCTGTGTGTTATAAAATTAATTTGACTGTTTCATAACTGTATTTGATTATTGTGTGTGATTTACACCGAGTCAAGAAAATAATAATTTTCAGGCCAGGGAAAATCTTATTTTTAATTATTCGGAGCTAGGGGATCTTACTAAACTCAATTCTGAATGATACGTGTATCGATCTTTTAATTTTTAGAATTTATCTGTACAATAAAATAATTTTATATTTTTATAATATTATTTTATTAGACAGTACAAATAAAATGACCATGGACCCAGAAAAGACTGTGGGACTCACAATTAGTTTACGGAACCCACGTTTAGAAAAGTAGTCAACGTTGATGGCTTGATTTATTTTTAAGCCAATAGGAATTGGTCAACAAAGAGGGCTTGACTTGATTTGCACCGTTGGATGAGAAGGTTTAGTTTTGAATATCAACCGTTGATCTAATCAATGGTTGTAAAGATAAGCTTAATAAGGAAGGGTTTGGATATCCACCATTGATTTAATGTACAGTGGAGATTGGTCTCACAAAATGGCAAGAATCATTTGTGACCATTGGATGGGAGGAATGTAGAGAAGATCTTGACCTTTTATTTTTTGAGATGCATCTAATGGCTATGATTTCATGGAGATGAGATCTAATGGCTTAGATTTGATTATAATACTACCTAATATCAACCATTGATTTAATCAATGACTCTTGAAGCTTGGTTACAAGAATGCTAATTAATTAGTAATGTAACTAATTTTCCTAATTAAGTTAGATTAAGAGTGCATAGAAACTTAATGGGATTAGTAACTTAATTAATAACCTATGATCACCATTAGGGTAGAACTTTCAAGAACATGTGACAATGCTTGAATGAGCCAATTAGAAACAAGCTTGGAGGAGAAGCCTTTGCATGTGAACCCTTGATGAAAGCTAAGGCTAGGATGGAGTCTTGGAAGGTCAAACAAAGTGGTCACCTTCTCTTGAATGAGCTCCACGGCCATGCACCATTAGGAGACCATTTTTTTCACTTCATCTTCTATCACTTAACCTACACTTTCTCTCTTCTCTCTCTTCAAAAATTAAAACCCACCATTGTTGCTCTTTGAAGACCATTCGGCCACACCATTATACACCATCATCCAACCTTCAAAAATTTTATCTAACTCACTTTTTCAAACTGAAACACAATTCTAAGAACATCTCTAGTTAAGAGTTCTTCCAAAATCTTTCATCTTAAGCTTGGAAAATTGCTTTGGAGGTTTTTCCTAAAAGGTGAAGATCCTTGTTTTTCATTTCTAACTTTATTTCTAAGGTTCTAAGCCATGATTGATCCATGGTTTATGTTTTTCTCCTATGGTTATAATTTGTAAAAATTTATTTGAGCATGTTAGGGTTTCTTGGAGGAGATCACGAAATCATCTAAGAAGGAAAGAAAAAGATTTTATCTTCCTTAAAGGTAAGAGGGAGATTTAATCTCATCAACCAAGTGTGGTGATGAGAAAATGGATTGTATGTGTGTGAAGAATCCATAGGGATTCACTTGTTTGATTGTTTAAATGCTTTCCTATTTGTGTTTGATATTGTTTGTATGCATGTCTACAAGCTTTAAAATATATTGCATGTGTTGATATATGCATGATTATTAATTAGGATGTGAATAACATGTAAGGTTTGCATGAGTGTTCCAAAGAACACAAGAAGAGGCTCACGGCCTCAACAAGAAAAGAGAACCAAAATGTTCTCAACCATTTTCTAAAGGAAGGATTTAATGGAATTAGGTAAATTATTGAATTACAAAATGGATTTGAAGAAGAAAAATGATCCAAAGATCAAATGCCAAGGTTTTACTAATTTCGGCCAACATGCCTTATAAATGTGTAATCAATTCAAAACTTACTTTCTAAAGTGTAGATTTGATGTTTTACCTAAAAAGAATGCATTTGTGATGAATTTTCAAGAATTAAAGAAGTAAACTAATTTTTATTAGAAATATAGTATAGAAGAAAAATAAACAAGACTCTTGAAAAATACTTATCTTTGAGTTTTAAAAGTATGATTTAAATTTTCAAAGTGTATTTAGTAGTAATAAACTAAATAAAAAAAAATTAAAGGAAAAACATAGAAAACACATTTTAAATAGATTTTATAGATAAAATACTTGTGAAAATTTATTAGAAATAGACAAATAAAAGAGAACATTTTATAATATATTTATAACATAAGAAAAATATTCTACGTAGTTTTAAAGTATAAGAAATAGCTTACATAATTTTAAAATAGAGATTTTAAAGTTTTTTGATTAAGAAAACGATTTAAAAATCTTACGCGATTGAGAAAACGATCTAAAAATACTACGCGATTTTAAAAACAGCAAAACATATTTACGCGATTTCAAAACATTTGCAAAAATGAAGAAATTGTGAAAACGCGATAAAATTTCTACGCGATTAATTGGAACAATAAGTTTTGCTGTCAGGCCAAAGTGGTGGACCCGGATATATGGAGATATGGTACTGTCTAGTGGTGACGTACTATATATTGGAATTTTGAGGTTAAGGTCGTTTTTGTAAATATGGGAATATTTTGAGACTAAGGGTAATTTGGTAATTATTATTTTTATTCATGCATTAAGCTGTGCCAATTTAGTTGATATTGGTGATTGATTGACGAGGCGAATTACACCGTGTTGTCGGTGTGATAAGCATAGTGTGGTTCATCTTGTGTGGACTTGGAGGCATTAGTGTGCGGAGTATTCCACATGTGGACAGTTGATCGCTCCTCTAGGCTGTGGTAACTGACAACACACTAGTGATCTTGACACGCACTATACTTAATCAAGATCTTGTAAAGACTATTTAGTACAATTTCTGTAGTGCACGATGTTGGACTGTGTGCTACTACACGACGTTTGGACTGTGGACTATAAACACGATGCTTGTAACACCCCAATTTTTGATTAATTATGTTTTTGCCCTTATTGTACTGTTTCTTGATTTCTATGTGTTAAAAAATTAATTTGACTGTTTCATAACTGTATTTGATTGTTTCATGTGATTTGCTCTGAGTCAAGAAAATAATAATTTTCGGGCCAGGAAAAATCTTGTTTGATCATTTGGAGCTGGGCGATCTTACTAAACCCAATCCGAATAATACACATATCAATTTTTTTATTTTTAGGATTTTTCTGTATAATAAAATTATTTATCATGCAGAAAAATCTGTGAGACCCACGTTTAGTTTGTGGGACCCATTTTTGTTTTGTGGGACTCACGTTTGGGTTTGTGGGACCCACTTTTAGGAAAAGTTTACTAACATAAATGGCTTGTAAAATTCTAAACTAAAAGGTTAAAAATCCATAAAAATGGTTAGATTTAGTAGATTAGTTAATTTAATAGATTAGTTAATTTAAAATCTAATTAAGTTAATCTAAAGGGTTTGAGTGGTAATTAAATGGAGTAAAACCTAATTAGTTTTTATCAAATTTTAGTTAGACAAATGTATTAGTATAATTAAGTAGAAGATTAAGGATTCTAAGTAAATTAATAATTAACTAAAATACAAAGGAATCTATCTAACTTTTAATTAAACCTAATTAGGAGGACTTAAGCATAAATAAGTTATTAAAAATTAATCAAATTTTGATTAGAATTCCTATAGCTATTTTTGGATTTATGCATGCATTATGCATTCAATTATTCAATCAAATGAACCATTCACCATTGAAATAATCAATGGCTATTAGTAAGCCTAAAATGTCAACAAAGGAGACAAAGCTCCATAATTGATGCTATATGGCCATGCATGATAGAATAAGGCTATTATTAAGCCAAATTTGTCCAAAAAAAAAGGGGGCTGCATTTGTCTTGGAAGTCTACGACCATGCATTATGCATTTAGGCAATCATTCACTTCCTTCATCATTTATTCAATTATTCCACACCTTCATCCATTTCTTTTCCTACCAAAGAACCCAAAGAAAACTTCTAAGTCTTCATTTCCCACACCATTCGGCCAAGCCTCTTCAATACACTTCCATCCATCAAAAATTTTATCCAACCCAATTTCCTAAACCTAAACCATATTCTAAGAACATCTCTAGTTGTGAGTTTTTGCTAAATCATCCATTTGGAGCTTAGAAAATCACTTTGAAGTTTCTTTCCTATAAGGTGAAAATTATTGTTTCTTGTTTCTAATTTGATTTTTGATGTTCTAAGCCATGATTGATCCATGGTTCATCTTTTTCATCCATAGTTTATGACTTTATAATTTGTTTAAGCTTGTTAGGATTTTTGTTGAAGCTACACAAATTTTCTAAGGAGGAGTCCAAGGAGATCTTGTCTTCCTTATAGGTAAGAGGGATATTTAATCTCATCAACCATGTGTGGTGGTGAGAAAATGGATGTATTTGTGGTGAAGAATCTATAAGGATTCATTCACTTGGTTGTTTATTTGTCTTCTCTATTTGTGATTGTTTATGTGTGCATGTTATTTGTTTTTCTATTTGTGATTTATTATGCATGCAAGCATGTTTATAGCTTTGATATTTGGTATGTGTTTTATTATTGCTTTAATATATGGTATGTTTTCATAAATATATGTATATGTTCATGGATCTATGATAATTATTGTTGGATGTGCAAATATGTTAAGATTTGCAAAAGTGTTCCAAAGAACACAAGATGAAGAGCTTATGGTTTTTACTATGAAAAGAGAATCAATATGTTCTCAACCATTTTCTAAAAGGATAACCTAATTGATCTAATTAAGTTAAAGGATTTTTCAATGATTTAATGGATAAAAAATAATTTTAAACATGGTTTGTGTAAAAATGGTGATTTTTGACCTAAATATATTTTTAATGTTTAATTGATCCAAAATTTATTTTCTAAGTGCAAACTAGTTTATTAACCTAAAACGAATTCAATTACGATGTATTTTCAAGAGTCAAATAAGTAAATGAATTTTCACTAGAAGTCTAGTATGGTAAAGAAATAAATTTTAACACTTGACAAATACTTATCTTTGAGTTTTTAAAGTATGTTAGCAATTTTTAAAGTGTATTTTATGGTTATAATTAAATAAAGGAATTTTTAAAAGGAAAACGTAGAAAATATCACTTAGTGGATTTTTTTAAACGAAATGCTGTCAAAATTGATTAAAAATGAGCAAGTATTGAAGAACGTTTCAAAATGGCATTTAGAAAGCAAGGAAATATTTTATGTAGTTAAAGAATAAAATTAACTGTAGAAGAATTTATTAAAATCGAATTTTTGAGGAAAACGTCAGAAATTATGACTTAAAGTATTTTTGTAAAGAAAAATGAAAAATAATGTCTAAATAATATTTGTAGTTTTGGAAAGTTTCAAAATTTAATTTGAAACATCAAGAAATATTTTATACAGTGAAAAATAATAGAAATAACTTACGCGTATTTAAAATGATAATTTTTTTAAACTACGTGATTGAGAAAATGATTTAAAAATGTTACGCGATTGAGAAAACGTTGAAAAATATTTACGTGATTAAAAAACGTTTGTAAAATGTGACGTAATTGTGAAAAATGCGATAAAATATTTACGCGACTTATGGAAACAGTAAGTTTTTACTGTCGGGCCAAAGTGGTGGACCCGGACATGTTAGGAAATAGTACTGTCAAGTGGAGACATACTATTTTTGGAATTATTAATACTAAGGGTATTTTTGTAATTATGGTGACAATGAGGATATTTGTGTAATTATGATTCATGGTGACACTGAGGGTATTTTTGTAATTATGGATCATTACATACATAGAGTGGTATGTCAATTTGGTTGAAATTGACAATTGACTGACGAGATGAATTACACCATGTTGCGGGTGTGATAGGCGTAGTGTATTCATGTGGAGAACTTGGAGGCGTTAGTGTACGATGATTCCACATGTGTGACGGTTGGTAGCTCACTGCGGGCGTGGTAGCTGTTAACACACACTAGCGATCTCGACAAATACTATTCTTAATCGGGATCTATTGGGAACCTGCCGTCTTATGCCAGACGTACACGACGTATTTGACTGTGTACTATTCACACAACGTATTTGACTATGTGTCATTCACACGACGTATTTGACTGTGTGCTATTTACACGACGTATTTGACTGTGTAATAGCTGGTTGAGGCAGCCTGATGTGCGGACATGTCTACCGGATCATTCTCTCTGATGTTTGTGTTTAGCTCCATGGAGTAAGAACGAGTCTGAGTACATGGCATATTTAATCTGCATCATTGTGTGAATAGTTATAATTTGATTTATAATATTTTGCATGTGTGATAATGTGATTAGTTATAATTTGATTTATGATATTTTGCATGTGTGATAATATAAATTGTTATATTAACTGTTATATTTGTTTGTATTGTCGTTTTCTTACTGCTATGCTGGTAATGATGTAGATTGTCTCACCTCTTTGTACATATATTTTTCTGTATTATTATTTATGTTCCGTAAAGTCGTTGAGGAAGTAGAAGAGGAGCAGCCGCTGGATTGTCAATATAACGAGGAGCAGCAACCGAGTGACCAGTTCGAGGAAGGCGAACCTCGAGATCATCCATATCATATGGATTGATTGCAGCGTGGTATGGTGTTACCGGAGTATTTCTGTCTTCCGATGATCTTTCCGAGGAGGATTCTTCGGAGGATTAGAACTTTTAGTGTTATGCTTAGGCTAGTTTATGGTTTGCTTTAAACCAGACAGTTTACTATTTTTAATTAAATAGTTTATAATATGTAAATTATTTGTACCTATTAAAAACAAAATCATATGTATAATTATGGAGTGTATGTAATAGTTTGTTTTATCTTATGTTCTCATTTATTTTATTTTATAATATAATGTTAAAAAAAATATTTTTACAACCTATATTATTATATATTACATAATAATTTATAACTTGGGTAGAGGTTATTATTATTATTGTTTGGAAATGTGACATCCCCAGTAGGGTGTTGCAACGTTAGACAGTGGAATAGTTTAGTTGGGCAGCCTGAAGTACTGATAGATCTTTACGGGTCATTCTCTCTGATGTTTGTGTCTAACTCCATGGAGTAGGAACAAGTCGTATTACATTTGCATATGTGTCATGCATCATAACATTATTAATTGTGATATTGTATGATATTGTTGTATTAAAATTTCTGTATTAAATTATATTATTATTTATGTTGTTATGTTATGCTTTATTGTATTAAACTGGGATATCGGTTGTACTGTCATTTTCTTATTTGCCATGCTGGTATTGATGTATGATTATCTCACCTCTCTATATGTATTATTTTTCTGTATTATTAATTATGTTATAAAAGAGTTTGATGAAGAGGAACAACCTCTAGATTGTGTGTATCCTGAAGAGGAGGAGCAGCAGCAGACGGGGGATCAGTTCGACGAGTGCGAACCTTCCGATCATCCATATCCGTTGGACTGATTTGGCAAGTATGGCGTTGCCGGGATTTCTTAGTTTCGTGAGGCTAGAGTTTCGTGGAGGTTCAGAGGTCTGGCGATTGTGAGAGGATCGAGGATCGGTGATCTACTTAGGACATTTGACTTTGTCCCTACGTGCAGAGTTTGATACTGAGCCTGTTTTTACTATGACTTTGTATCTACATCTGGAGCTACCATTAGATCTGAGGCGTCACTAGGGAGGACTCTTTCGTGTTCCTAGTGAGATTAGCATAGTGTCAACAGTGCGGACTCCTGTCCGTAGAGCTGTGAGACATCCTGAATTTCTATCACCTGAAGTTTCATCTGAAAGTGATCCTTGAGAGGGTTAGGGATCTATGATGTGCACTTGGGCATTTTATGATGTTGTATTGTATAATAACTTTTTACTGCTTTGTTTAAATATTTTGTAATTGTAAATTATTTGCATAACTCAAAACAAAATCATATGTATATTATGTGTGTGATAACAGTTTGTTTTATTTCATGTTCCGTGTTATTTTATTTAAGGTTATTATGTATAAAACGAAAAATTTTATAACTTATATTAATTATTTATCAAATGTTTTATAACTTGGGTAATATTTTATTTATTTTATTTTATTGCATCATAAATGTGACATCCCCACAAGGGTGTTACAGTTCTCGTATATGACTTATAACACTCATAAACTACAATGATAAATCTTGATCTACTAAAAATACTTAAATTTAGCTAAATCAAGTTTTTCAACTTCCACCAACTTTGAAATAAATACTAAGATTCATCAAAATTACTATTTCACCAATATCTTAATTTTTCATATCTACTACTAGTCAATCCGGCATTAAATGCATAACCAATATACCTAGAAATATCAAACTAACTTTGATTATTCTCAAATTTTAACTACATCTTCTTACACCTATTTTTGACTTATAACTAAATTCTCTACATTTATTCCTTTTATTTAGCCATTTATGCTACTATCTAAGTCATTTTAAGCTACTTTTCACATTTTATTTTGTAACAAAGTACCTAAACTAACTTAGTTTGTCACAAAAATAGACAGACATGTAAAACAAGTGTTATGGTACCTTTGTAACCATAAACTAGTCTAACATGCTAAAAAGAGACTATTACATTACTTTCTTCCCTTTTAAAATTTTGTCTCCAAAATTACTTACTTCTTATAAACAACTTCGAGTAGTCTAGCTACATGCGGGACTCTAGCTTCCATGTAGCCTCCTCTATGCCTGTTTCATCCCATATAACCTTCACCAAAGAAATCTGTTTACCTTTGAGCTCGTTGACCCTTCTGTCTACAATCCTCTCCGGTTGCACTACATAAGATAAATCATCTCTTAATTGTATAGATTCATTTCTTATGATGTGTGAAGGATCTAGATTATACTTTATGAGTTGGAATACATGAAAGACATCTTGAATGTTTGACAAACTGGGTGGAAGGGCTATCTGATAGGCTACAAGTCAAACTCTTTTTAGAATTTGATAGGGATCAATGAAACGAGGGTTTAACTTCCTTGTTCTTAATGCTCTACCAATTCTAATTGCAGGAGTGACTCTCAAGAAAATATGCTCACCGTCTATGAATTCTAGAGATCTCTTCCTTCTATCAGCATAACTTGTTTGCCTACTTTGAGCTAAAGTCATCCTATCCCTGATTATTCTGATTTGCTCTAAAGTATGTTGAACTAACTCAAGTCCTAGAATAACTTTCTCTTCAACTTCATACCAACATAATGGAGACCTACTCTTACTACCATAAAGTGACTCATATGGTGCAATTCCTATGTTGGTATGATAACTATTGTTGTAAGCAAATTACACTAAAGGCAAGAGTCTATCCCAGCTACCCTACTGATCTAGAATACATGCTCTAAGCATATCCTCTAGGATCTAGATAGTTCTCTCTGACTGTCCAACTGTTTGCGGATGGTATGTTGTGCTAAGGCTTAGCCTAGTCCCGAAGGCCATTTGCAAAGCTCCCTAAAATCTAAATGTAAATTTAGGATCTCTATCTGAAACCATACAGAGGGGAACTCCATGCAACCTAACTATCTCCTATAAATATATATAGGCTAGTTTATCAAAGGAGTAGTTCATTCTCATTTGCTAGAAATGGGCAGACTTCATTAGTCTATCCACTATGACCCAAATTGTATCATATCCTAATTGAGTTCTAGGTAAACTTGTTGTAACACCCCAATTTTTAGAAAATATTTCGAATGTACTGTTTGCTGTTTTTCAAGTTTTTGTGTGAATGACCGTTGTGTCCTTATTTTACTGTTTCTCGATTTCTGCATGAAATACAAATACGTTTATACAGGCTCAAATTTTATTGGTCTTTTTACGTAATTTGTTTCGAGACTAAAATAAAAGTTTTTTCGAGAACTCTTGTTTTAATTTTTCTGGAAGATATGAGACAATTAATACTGTCCTCGTAATTTTATTTGAACTTTTTGATGATTAGCTACGTTGTGGGAAAAAATGGAAAAATGACCATTACGTCCCGAACGTCTTTGTTTTTGTTGTTTTTGATTTTCTACTTGATTTAATGTCCAATATTACTGCCTGTGATTTTATATGGACTTTTTGTGTGATTTGCTCGAGGCGGAAAATAATATTTTTCCGGCCGGGAAATCTTATTTTATTATTTAGAATTGGGGATCTTACTAAACCCGATTCTGAATGAGACGAAGAATAATCTTTTAATTTTTAGGATTTGATCACAAATAAAATAATTTTATAATATTATAATATTATTTTATTAGTCAAGATAATAAAATGATAGTGGACCCGAAAATGTTTTGCGGGACCCACAATTCATGGTTAGATCAAGAGCTTAATTAATCATCATTAGCAGTAGAACTTTCTAGAACAAGTCGACTCACTAGTGACTAAGTCTTAATGAACAAGTGTGATTAGGCTTGTGAGTCATCAATAATCAACCAATAGGAGACAAGCTTGTTAAGCAAGTTTTAATCCTAGCCTTTGATGCAATCCATGGTTTGGATGAAGCCAACCATTTGGCCACCTTGCATGCATGAAGTGCTACCGCCATGTGGGGTTAGGAGACCAAAATACCACTTCATCTTTCTTGCTTTTCTCTCTTCTCTCTCATCCAAGAACCCTAGCCACCATTCTTGTTTCTTTCCTTCACCATTCGGCCAAGACAAGAACCATACCATCCAATCACCTAAAATTTCTTCTAACCAACTTTTCTAAACCTAAACACCATCCTAAGAACATCTCTAGTTAAGAGTTCTTGCAAATTCTTACATTTGAAGCTTGAAAACTAACTTGGAAGTTTGTACCAAGGAGGTGAAATCTCTTGTTTTTCTTTTCTCTCTTCTTTTTCAAAGTTCTAAGCCATGATTTATCCATGGTTTAGGTTCTTTTTCATGGTTAGTAACTTGTAGATTTTCGTTTGAGTTGCTAGGTACTTTGGTGGAGAAAATCGAACCCTAGGAGGAGTGAAAGAATACCATTTGTCTTCATTTAAGGTAAGAGGAAGACTAATCTTATCATCCCTTGGTGGTGGTAAGAAGATGGAGTAATTTGTGGTGTTTGTAAAATCCATAAGGATTCGGTGGTGATGTGGTTATTATTTGTGTATTTGTTAATTTTTGTGTTTGTTAGTAGTTATGTGGTGTTTGTTAGTAGCTTTCTTTGTTTGGTGATTGTAATAATTTTGCATGTCTATTAGCTTTAATTTGCATGTCTATAAGCTTTGATAATATTGCATGTGTTAGAATTGCATGATAAAGTATAGAATTGCATGATAATGTATAGGATGTGAATAACATGTCAAGGAAATGCATGTGTGTTCCAAAGAACACATCCATGAGGCTCACGGCCACTAACAAAAATGGAGAACCAAAATGTTCTCTAAATTTTCTTAAAAGGAATTTTAATTAACCTAGGAGAATTAAGAAGGTTTCAAGTTGTTTAGATCATGAAAAATGAATTTAGAAATCAAATGGTAAAACTTAGTATTTTCAACCAACATGCCAAACCAAGTATCCATGGTTTCTAAAATTTAATCCAAACCTTTTCTAAGTATAAGGATGCAATATGTGTTAAAAAGAATTTTTCTAAAAAGAGTTTTAAGGAAAAGAATCAATTAGAAATAAGTTTGAGAACTTAGAACTAATGATTTTGTTATTAGAAATGAGATACAGTAACTTTCGAAAATTTCTAACGTATAGCTCATGTTGTATTTTGAAGCATGTTAGTAGTTTTCAAAAGGATTAATTATATGGTTTAAAAATTTAATAAAACAGAATTTTTACTAAAATTAGGAAACCATTAATATAATTTTCTAAACAAAATACTTCAATTTTTAGTAAAAATGGACAAATAAGATAGGAAAGATGTCCAAAAGACAGTATACGGTATGGAAAATATTATACGTAGCTTAAAAGTATTATTTATTATTTCTGTTTATTTAAATAGTAATTTTTAAGGAATTCGGTCAAGAAAATTATTTAAAAATCTTACGCGATTGAGAAAACGTATTAAAAATCCTACGCGATTTTGAAAACAGAAAAATATACTTACGCGATTTCAAAACGTTTGTAAAAACGACGAGATTGTGAAAACGCGATAAAATTTCTACGCGATTGACCGTTACTGTATTTATTTTTCGCTGTCGGGAAAATGTAAACCCGTACATGCTTTTGAGGATTTTTCATTTGTCGGAAAATGTGAACCCGTACAGGCTTTCTATTTTTCTCGCCATTGAAGGCATATTATTATCTTGAGGGCATTTTCGTAATTTCATATTTTTGGAATTATGTATTGTGTTTATGCCAAATTTTTGTGGATTGGTTGATGAGACGAATCACATCGTGTTGTCGATGCGATAAACGTAGTGTGGTTCATTGTTCTAATGAACTTGGAGACGTTAGTGTACGATATCCCATATGTGGACAGTTGATAGCTCAGCTGGGCCGTGGTAAACCGATAGCATACTAATGGACTCGAC
Organism: Ormosia emarginata; assembly: GCA_029884605.1. Lineage (NCBI taxonomy): Eukaryota > Viridiplantae > Streptophyta > Magnoliopsida > Fabales > Fabaceae > Ormosia > Ormosia emarginata. The sequence continues at coordinate 2,626,339 of JAQQTP010000082.1, read as the reverse complement.
ACGCACTATATTTAATCGAGATTTGTAAAGTCTAGTAGTATATTTGCCTGTAGTGCCACAACGTGAGACCGTGAACTACACCACGCCTGGATGATGGATTCTGTGTCGTGGGGCTATAGACGCAACGTGTGACAACAAGAATAGTTGGTTGGGCGCAAATGTGGTACTAATAGATTTTTACGAGTCATTCTCTCTGATATCTTGTGTGTTTTTAGCTCCATGGAGTAGGGTGTGTTTTATATTTATTTATTGGGATCTATTTATTTATTTTGTCTTATCTAATTATTTTGTCTTATTTATTTATTTTGTCTTATCTATTTATTTTGTCTTATCTGTTTTTTATATTGATATTGATTTATTTGTTTACTTGTATTTGTTTTATCTATTGTTGTATTGTGTCATTTGTTTCTTATTTTATTTTATCTGTGATGGTATATTGTTGGAATATTTACATCTTTGTGAATCTTTACACTACTCTATTACTTATTAATGTTATAGCTTTTCATATTTCATGAACTGTATATCTGTTGTTTGTCGTCTTCTTATTTGCCATGTTTGTGGTGATTTTAGATTGTCTTACCTCTTTATTGTATGTGTTTCCTGTATATTTATTTTATGCGATAAAGAGTTTGAGGAAGAAGAAGAGGAACAACCTCTTGAGGTCTTATACCCCGAGGAGGAGGAAGATCAGCAAATCGACGACCAGTTTTACGATCAAGAACCATCTGATCATCCATATCCATTGGATTGATTAGTTTTGGCATGGCGGTACCCGGATTTTTGGGGTTCGTGACTCTGGAGTTTCATGGTGGATCGCTATCGTGGCATATGAGAGGAAATAGAGACTCGGTGACGTATGCGGGACGGATGACGGTGACCCTACGCCATAGGTTTGATGGAGAGCCGATCATGACTACGACAGTATTTCTACATTTAGAGTTACCCTTATCCATTAGGTGTCATTGGGGTGGGATATCCACTGAGCCTAGTGAGATGACACTCGTATCGACTGGCGCGATCTCATTATCGCCGAGAGTCGAGACATCCAGGATATTTGTCTCCCGATGATCATTTTCATGTTGAGAGTGATCCTTCGTAGGAGTAAATATGCATGATATTTTTTTTTAGCGTCTCGTATGGATGTATATATTGACTCTTTTCTGTTTTTATTTACTATTTCTCGTATAAATATTTGTAACTATAGTTGTAAATTATTTGTATAACTTATAACTTAGAACATATGTATATTATGAGCGGTGTTGTTTCGTTTATTTTATGTTTTCTCGCAATATTTTATTTTTAATAACTGCTTATCGTAATTACTTTACGACCCATATTATTATATAATGAATGGTTTATAACTTGGGTAGATTTTATTTGTTTATTTTATTTTTCTTTATATGTGTGGCATCCCCAAAGGGGTGTTACACTTGTCATAAAACCCATTGTGATGTTCTCCCACTTCTATTCAGGAATTGGTAAAGATTGGAGAGATCCTAAAGGTTTTTAGTGCTCTATCTTAACTTTCTAACACACCAAGCACCTAGACACAAACTCTGCTATTTCTTTCTTCATACCTGGCCACCAAAACATCTTTCTTAAATCTTGGTACATCTTAGTGGCTCTGGGATGGATGATGTATTAACTCCTATGAGCCTCTTCTAAGATCTTTTCTTTAATTTTAGAATCTCTTGAAATGCAAAGTATATCTCTAAACTTAATCACTCCATCATCTACTATATTAAACTCTAACTGATCCCCTTAGAAGATTTGCTCTCTTATCTCACTTAGGGTTTCATCCTCGCTTTGAACTTCTAGAATTTGAGCTCTCAGATCACTAACTATGTCTTCCCTGCTCATTTAGAGACTATGTGGTGTCCCAGTTATCCTAAGACTCAAGTTTCTAAACCTCTTAAGAAAGTATTGACTATGATAAAACCTTTCTCCCTATAACTAGATTAGAAGCAATACGAATGCTACTTGCTTATACTATCTTTAAAGATTTTAAATTATTTCAAATGGATGATAAAAGTGCATTCTTAAATGGCTTTATAAATGAGGAAGTACACGTCCATCGACCTCCTGGTTTTGAGGATCTTGAACATTGAAAATATGTTTGTAAGGTCTCCAAAGCCCTTCATGGCTTAAAGCAAGCTCCAACAACTTGGTATGAAAGGCTAAACAATTTTTTAATAGAAAATTATTTTACACAAGGAAAAGTGGATACTACCTTGTTTAGAAAACATTTAAAGAATGAGCTTTTAATAGTTCAAATTTATGTTGATGACATTGTCTTTGGATCCACTAATGAGATTTTATATAAATAATTTTTTGAATTAAAAAGTAAGTTTAAGATAAGCATGATGGGAGAATTGAAATTGTTCCTTGGTCTACAAATAAAACAAGACAATTTTGGAATTTTTATTTACCAAGAAAAGTATACCAAAGACTTACTGAGAAAGTTCAACATAGAAAAGACCAAACCAATGAAAACTCCTATGCACCCCTTAACAGTTATTGAGAAGGATAAGAAATGTACAACAGTAAGTGATAAACTCTACAGAGATATGATCATATCCCTATTGTATTTAATAACTAGCAGACTTGATATTGTGTGTAGTGTGGGCTTATTTTCAAGATTCCAAACATGTCCTAAAGAATCTTAAGGTTGTAAAAAGAATCTTTAGGTACTTACTTGGGACATTTAACTATGATTTATGATACAATAAAGGTTCTAGTTTTGATCTTGTAGGGTATTATGATGTTGACCTTGCTGGAGATAAAGGTGAGAGGAATAGCATAAATGGTTGACGAGTGCCGAACTCACTAAAATTATAACTGAGTTATACCTATGGCTTGTAGCATAGGAAATAACACCGGATCATCTCTCAAGGATCATAAAATGCAATTTGATCAAGTCAAGTTAAAATGGGAGGGTTAGGCGAGATTAAGAAACAGAATTAAGAAATAGAATTAAGAATCAGAATTAAGAATCAGAATTCGAATTAAAGGGTAAATCAAAATTAAGAAAGCAACTAATCCAAGAAATTGTCCAAACTTGATTTTAATCCATCATTGATTACTAAAGGTTCATTCAATTATTAATCAAGTCCTTGGTCTTAGATCACTTCAAGATGCCTCTCAATGATCATGAATCTTCTACTAGAAATGCTTCTAGATTTCAATTAATTAAGATTAGACAAGTTAAGCACTCATCAAAACTGAAATCAACTTAAAAGCTAAGATCCAACCAAGTTAAACATTTCATCAAACACCTTCAATGTCTTGTTTAATCTATGAGTTCATCTCTTTGCATATGGTAATTAAGCAATTAACATATGAAAATTTCAATTAAGCAACCAGAATTAACAAAGAGAAGAAGAAGAAGAGAAATTTGATTAATAGATGAACTTAAACATTAAAAACGAAATCTCAAGATTAACAACCAAGCATGTTCAATCTCTTGGATTGATCTAAAGGCTCTACCCTTCCATGAGAAGGGGAGAACTCAGAAAAATTAAGAAGGAGGAAGAAAATGAAAATTAGAGAGAATGAGGAGGAAGAGAGTTCTAGAGAGAAGAAAGAAAAGTATCAAAATAAAGATGTCTCGATTTCTAACTTCCAACCCCCTAAACTATCCCCTATTTTGGCCTCACATAACTAAAAACCCATTAATTACAAAGTTGGGTCAGTTATGAACATTTGGACCTAAACCTCATGCAATTTGTAGGTCCACAACTCAAGTTATGACCAAAACAACATCATAGGGTCTCTGAACTCGTATTCTGGTTTCCAGGCCCAATTAGGCCCACTAGACATCCGATTGGAACTTTGAGCTCTTCATCAAAGTTGTAGAGCTTCCTCTTAGCTTTCCTACAAGGTAAAATTCATGATTATCAAATATCTAAAACTCAAGTTATGGCCAAAATACAGAAACAGTGTCAAAGCCCAATAATGCTGAATAAATTCAATTAGGCCAAATTTGAGCCCAAACTCACAAAACATGATCAAGCTCAATCAATTAAGAATATGGAGAGTGTAAATGACTAAACATAAGGGTTTATTAATGTATAAAATATGTGATTATAAAATTCTCTCACACTTATCTTTTTGCACTCTTGGGTAAAACACAAAAAACCAAAACAAGTGCACAAGGGATCAATCAAAAAGAACCAAATTCCAATGACATTCAAGAATGTAAAAACTTACAAGCAAGAAGAGCAACCAAAGTTTCAAGGGATCAAAACATTCATGAGTTAACATTTCTTCATATCTCAAACCAACAAGCAAGGTAGCTTCAAATTGAAAAGCATGAATCAAGAATGATAGACCTTCACAAGATACACTCTCAACCCTCAAGTGTTTACAAGGTAAGTATTTCACTCAATTCAACCCATGAAAATTGCACTACCATAAGCTTGCTTATCTTCTACTTGTCCACTACCAAACACATGCATTCAAAAATCAAGAGAACTTTATTCAAGGTTGTAATGGGGCCAAGGTAAGGGAAGGAAACAATATGGATATGACAAGCTAAGCACCCAAGAGAATAAAAGAGCAATGGAGAGGAACTCAAATGACAAGTAACAAGCATGAAATTTTTATCCCCAATTCCATATTATGCACATTCTCTTACATATTCCTTTCCTTTTCCTTTTACAACCTTTCTTGCATTTATTCTTTTTCTCTTCATTTTTCATTTCATTTTTTTTTGTTTTTTTTTTCACCTTGCATGTTACACATCAATTTGCATACCCCCACACTTGATCTATTAATTACCCACAAGCAAAAGAGCTCCTCAAATGAAAATGAACCTATGCTCTCCTATTCCCTAAGGTAAGGTAAAAACATGGTTTTCCACATAAGGCATATAATGAGTTAAGACAAAGAATAGGCAAATAGCCTCAATGGGGTTAATCAAAGGGAAATGATGCAAGGTTGGCTATTTAGCCAAGTAGCTAATTCAAGAAAGAAGGCCTCAATCATGTTCATGCATGCAAGTGAAATGTAGCCTCAAAAAGAATCAAAGCAAGTTCTAGAGTGAATATTAACATGAGTGAAAATCACACAAGAAAGAAGGAAATTGTGCAATGTTAAATCCATCCATCAGGCTCAAAATCTCACAAGGTATGCATCCATCAAACTCAATTCACCAATTTAAACATCCACCACCAAGCATATTAGTTTCAAGAAGAAAGAAAAATTATTCAATCATGTAATGAACCTAGAATTTCAATTGCTTCAAACTCTTAAACTTCACAAACTTCAAAACATTATTGGAAAAACAATTAAAAACATAAACAAAATTTTTAAAAAAAAATAGAAAACAGAATTTATAAATAGCAAAAATAGAAAATCAGAAATATAAAATAATAGCATTATTTTTTACAAAGAGAAATAGAAATAAAAATAGCGAGAATTCATTCAAGAAGATTTATTCAACAAAGAAGAAGAAGAAATCAAGACAACAAAAAAATCAAAAACAGCAAATAGCAAACAACATGCAACATGCTAAATCAGAATTATGCAGCAAAATAAAAAAAAGAGAGCAGAAACAGCATGCTAAATTCTCTCCCCCACACTTAAATTTTGCATTGCCCTCAATGCAAAGCTCAAAAATCAGTGGTAAAATATCAATAGCATCAATAAATATAAGACAAGCAAAATAAAATAGAGGGGAAAGAAACATCCTTATCAAGTGTAGAGGCTTCCACCAGGGTCCCATAGCTTGAAGTGGAATGACCAACTTATACTTGAAGCATCATGAGAGCATCCACCGGAGTCCCATTGACCTTCTTGAATTTTCTTGGCTTCACCAGTAGAATGCGATGTGCTTACTTCATCAACTTCATTTTTCTTGTTTATGTTGGACCATGACGTAAAAACAAAATCCACTGCAGTAGTGACCGCCATCTGGTACTCTTTTCCCTTCTCAAAAAATTCTTTAATGGCCTTTAACACCATCTGCCCTTGTGTTTCAGAGTCTACAACTGCATCAAGAACATTGCTGATAGAAGTATTATGATTAGTCCCTGCGTAAACAAAATTATCAGCTTGTAGGAATGTAAAAATTTTAACACAAATAGCACATATCATATCACCATCATAATCAGTACATGAGTGGTAATGAATAGAACTATTAAAACCAATAAAATAAATAAATTCATCAGAAATTTCCTTAAACTCAACTAAATCAGCAAGTATATCAATATGAAAAACAAAATGCTCCTCCATGGGATGCTTCATAGTATAAAAAATATTAAATTAAACAATAGAGTCTCCAAACTCCATGGATAGAGTTCCTGTATGCACATCTATTTTGGTCCTTGTTGTTTTGAGGAAAGGCCTCGCTAAAATGAGTGGGGCTTTGCTGGATGGTGACTCCCCTTCCATCTTCAGAATATAAAAATTTGTAGAAAAAATCAGGTCATCAACCTTAACTAACACATCTTCAATCAACCCAGCTTGTTGCGCAGTACTCTTATTAGCTAACTGAATCACAACACCTGTAGAATGCAAAGGGCCAAGTCTAAGAGAATTAAAAACAGACATAGGCATTACTTTAATAGAATCACCTAAATCTAGCATGGCATGCTCAAATTTGTAATTACCTATAACACATGGAATTGTAAAAGTCCCTGGATCATTCCATTTTTGAGGCATAGGTTGAATAAGAGCTGAAATATTTTGGCTCATATTGATTCTCTCATTACCCTTCATTCTCCTCCTCTGGGTGTATAATTCCTTAAGAAACTTGACATATTTTAGGATTTGCTTGATTGCATCTAGCAATGGAATATTGACTTCCACTTTCCTGAAGGTCTCAAGAAGCTCTCTATCCTTCTCAGCCTCATCTATCCTTCTGGTTTCAATGGCTCTCTGTAGGAAGGGAAGAGCCATGGTAGGCTACTGCAACTCATCAACAATGGCTAATTTCTTCTTACCCTCATAAACTGATTTCTCTGCTGGTTGTTGTTTGCTTACATATTGAGGTTTAGTTGATGCTTTTATAGTCTTTCCAAACCTCAGCATAATGACACTCACATTTGGATTGGGAGTTATTTGGGAAGGAAGTTGGCTTGACCCTTGACTTTTCAACTCACTCACAGTGGTGGCCAACTGCCTAATCTGAGTCTGTAGATTCTGAATGGTGGCATTGACATTCTGCTGGAACTGAATGTTGTTTGTGGTCATCTGTTTCATCAAGTCCTCAAAGGAAGGCTCAGATTTTGTGGCTGCTAGACTTGGCTACTGCAAAATAGGTTGTTGGAATTGCCTACTTGGTTACTGGAATAACTGCTAGTATTGCAATGGTTGTTGCATAGGCTACTATAATGCTGCATTGCCATATCTCATATTCAGATGGTCTCTCCAACCATGGTTGTATGCGTTAGAGAATGGATCACAACTCTGTTGTAGCTGCTGGAACTAAGGTTTATTAGGAAAGACACTGGTTACTACAACAGATTGAGCTGGAAAAACAGATCCATCATCCTGAAGTGTGGGGCAAGCATCTGTAGGATGAGATGGACAAGAGAAAATTTCACACACAGTTGTAGTCACAGCCGCAGCCATTTGCCTAGGTGGTTGTTGTCCCACTGCTAACTACCTCACCAAAGAAGTCAATTCATCCAATTTGTGTCCCATTCTCTGTTAATGAGCATTGGATACATAAAGCTCTTTGACTCCTCTAGTTGAAGTGATCATTCGAGTTCCAAACTGTTGGGTGTTGCCTACCATGTTTACTATCAAATACCTGGTGTAACACCCTAATACCGGTAACCTAGTATATCAATATATACCTGGATAAGCAGCATTAGTTATGCTACTTCTAACTTAATATTGTACTAATCCATATCATTTAAACAAATAATAATGGAGAGCCTTGCATAAAACTAAAAGTTATACACATAATATTGTCCCAAAAGGGCTCATTGTATACAAAACTTCATACAACTAAAAGCACGTAAATAAATACAAGCTATAAACTATAAAGGATAAAAAACTATCTTTCCATATCTGCTGAGGATCAATCCGGCATTAAAATGCACAACCAGTATGCCTAAAAATACCAAATTAACTCCGATTACTCTGAAACTTTAACTACACCTTACTTAGCTTATTTGTAACCTAGAAACAAATTATCTAAACTTGTTTCCCTTTAAATAGCAGGTTATGCTATTTTTTGAGTCATTTTAGGTCACTTTCCACACTCTGTGTTGCAGCGAAGTGCCTAAACTAACTCTGTTTGTCACAAATCTTCACTGACATATCAAACAAATTATATGCTACCTTTGTACACATATAAAAGTCTAATATGCTTTTCTGGAATGTTACATTCTCCCTTTTTTTAAAAAATTTTGTTCCCAAAATTTGGTTTACCTCGTGCAAGAAGTCACGTACAACTCACACTTCAAACAAGTATAACCAAACCTTGAAGAAACAAAACCAAACACTTACTTTTCTCTGAATCCTTAGGTTGCATTGTCTCCTTGCCTTGCACGATGTAAACTCTTCCCGGAGTTGTGGGTCTACTATCGGGCTGTACTTCTTCCCTTTGTGAACACTCCTTGGCAAAATACCCTGGCTGTCCACACTTATAGCACACTAACTGCCCTGCCAAACAAGGTCTATCACCATGCTGCCTTCCACACTTATGGTACTGACCCTTCTTAGACTCCACTTGCTCTGTTTTACCTTTCTCACTCCTTGTGAATTTTTGCTCACTATACTTCATTTTCTGGGAACCTTGAGACTCTTGGCCCACTGTAGGTCTCCTCTCACGTTTCTTGATTATTCTACACTTGTTGACCAAAGAAGAAAAATCTTTGATCTCCAAGGGCTCTACTGCATCCCTAATATCAGCTCTTAGACCGGACTCGAATTTCACACATCTCCAGTTCTCATTCGGGTGATGTCTGGAATGATATGAAAACTTTGATAGCTGCTCAAATTTGGCCTCATACTTGCCCACTGACATACTTCCCTGTTTTAACCTCATAAATTCCACCTCCTTTGCATCACGCAAAGTTTGCGGAAAATACTTTTCCAAGAAAATTGTTCTAAACATTGCCCAAGTCATCTGAGCTCCAGCTACTGCCATTACTCTTGTGGTACTCTTCCACTAATGATCTGCCTCTCCCTTTAGCATAAAAGACGCAAAAGAGACTTTCTGCTCATTAATGCAGACCATCACTTGAAGAATCCTTTCTATCTCATTTAACCACCCTTCCACTTTCACTGGGTCAAACTCACCATTAAAAGGTGGAGGGTTCATCTGTCTGAATGCTGCCAAGTCCTGGAAGTTCTGATTCCTTCCAACTGGTTCTTGCTGCATAGGTTGTACAGGTTGATTGGCTTCCAACCTCTCTAACATCCTCACCATCACATTGGTCATAGCCACCACTGCATCGGCCATGTTGGGATTTGCAGGAGTTGTGTTCCCTGCTGCTCTGGTTCGCTTCTTTGGTGTCATAGCTGCCTGCACACACCGAAATAATTAATATTGAGCTGTAGTCTCAATATCATATAGCCGTGCAACAGTAGCTAATAACCACCAACTCAAAGCAAAACATGCAATTCAAGCATCACATTAAACATATGAGATAAGAAATGCATGACACTAAGCGGAAAAACACTAAACGTGTCTAAGCCTAGCCAGTCCATACCCCTGCTCAACAGGATGAATTGCTCTGATACCATAATGTAACACTCTAATACCAATAACCTAGTATATCAATATATACCTAGATATGCAGTATTAGTTATGCTACTTCTATCTTAACATTGTACTAATCCATATCATTTAAATAAATAATAATGGAGAGCCTTGCGGAAAACTAAAAGTTATACATATAACATTGCCACAAAAGAGCTCATTGTATACATAACTTCATACAACTAAAAGCACATAAATAAATACAAGCTGTAAACTAGAAAGGATAAAAACTATCTTTCCATATCTGCTGGGGATCAATCCAGCATTAAAATGCACAACCAGTATGCCTAAAAATACCAAATTAACTTTGATTACTCTGAAACTTTAACTACACCTTACTTAGTTTATTTGTGACCTAGAAACAAATTATCTAAACTTGTTTCCCTTTAAATAATAGGTTATGCAATTTTCTGAGTCATTTTAGGTCATTTTCCACACTTTGTGTTGCAGCAAAGTGCCTAAACTAACTCTGTTTGTCACAAATCTTCACTAACATATCAAACAGATTATATTCTACCTTTGTACACATATAAAAGTCTAATATGTTTTTTCGGGATGTTACACTTGGCAGCAGCAGGAGTCTTATCTACTAAAGCTCCTCCACTGGTAGCATTAATCATGTTTCTCTCCGTAGGCATCAGTCCCTCATAAAAGTATTGGATCAACAATTGATCACTGATTTAGTGGTGTGGATAACTTGAATACAACTTCTTGAATCTTTCCCAATACTCATGCAAAATTTCACCATAAATCTGTCGAATGCCACAAATGTCCTCCCTAATTACCGTAGCTCTGGAGGCAAGGAAAAATTTCTCTAAAAACAGCCTTTTCATATCATTCTAGCAAGTCACAGAGCCTGGTGAAAGATAGCAAAGCCAGTCCTTGGCTGCATCAACAAGGGAGAAGGGAAATGCCCTCAGTTTGATGTGTTCTTCATGGATGCCTTGAGGTCTCATGGTTGAGCACACAACATGGAATTCCTTAAGATGCCTTGAGGTCTCATAGTCTTCATGGAATTCCTTGAGCTTGATGTGTTGTTCGTGTTCTTCACTATTGCTTTGATCTCACTGGGAATTAAAAACCCTTTAATGGAGGACGTCAGCTTCATATTGTTTCCCAACCACCCGCTGCTCTCGTAGCCAATAGGAAAGGGAGAACATTAAATGCGGATTTTATGGTTTGACAGGTTCTCCATCCTAGGAGCCAATCAGAACGCTCTATTCCCTTTATAAATAAGGAATGTTTGCGTTTGACATTGGCATTCCTTTGTTTCTATCTGGAAAATGCCTGTTCTAAGAGAATGACTTCTCCTTCCTTCTCTGTGCACTCTTGGAGAGCTTTGCCTCTTGAGGAGACTTTCTTCTTGTTCTTCCCCAAATTTCTGAAAGTTTATTATTACCATCATAAATGATTCTTCCACTAGATATCTTTCTTTCTCAACGTATTAACGGCAGATATCTCTCTCTCTCAGTGTATGAGGGTGTATTTAATTTATACTATGACGTTGGGGAGATTTGTGATACCTATCGTGTTAGACAGAGGCAATTGGAGAAATAAAGCCCCTAGTCACCCTCTTTCCTAGCAAATCCTCTTAAGAGCATTTGGACATACATGGGGACTATTAGGACTGCTCTGTGATTTGAAGCAGCTTGGGGTGATCACGAAACTAGTTAAGGTTCCGGTGAAATGATCTCCTCATGAAAAATTGTGCCCCGTCTAACAAAAGAAAGTGCACCCTAGTCTTTATTATCATGGTGAAGGAGGCAGTGAAGAAGAATGTGGCAAAGGTTTTGGAGTCCGACAACAGTGTACCATTTCAGTTTGCTAGGGTTTTCCAAAGTCAATCCACTTTTTCAAGAGGCGACTTCACAAGGAAGAGACCGATGCTGATTTCAGAGGAAATGTGGATGTGACATGATCCGAGATACTAGTGATGGCATTTGCTCCTTCCTCTGAGCTCTTTGGTGGTTGCTCTTTTCTTATATGTTCCATGTCTCAATGTTTTCTTTTCCTTTTGTTCTTTGATGTTTCCTTTGTTTTTGATGTACGATGATGTTTGGAATGAGAGTATTCCATAAAATTTCTTTTACTTTGAACTCTTCTCTTTTCTCTTTTACCTTCTGTGTTGTTTATCTTCTGCTGGGGTGAGTCCAATGCTCACCTTAATGTAATATGCTAAGTTGCCCCCAGCTTGGTAGTTAGCCGAGACCAGCGAAGTACCAAGTTTATATACTTGATTCTGGGGTCTTTGTACCTCGCAGAGGGTTTTTCTAGGTATTTGGTATTCTAACGGACTTTTCCTTGTGAAGTGAATATCTTGGTTCTGTCTGGGGTCCAAACGATATTTCAGACTCTTAATTTTTGAGGTTGCGTATCTCTTGGTCTACTAAGTAACCATCCTCCTAACTGCTATGACAGCTATGAGGGTCACGTGGTGCACTCGGGTTTAGTGGACGTGCATAGTGCATCGCGCATCATAATGAGTATCTTTTCAAATCCAGACAACTCGGATGGAATCACCCCTTAACTGTAGTCTCTATAAATAGGGTTTTAGCCTTTTTCCTATTTTGTTTCGTTATTTTTCACTGAAAACTAGTGGCCTGAAGAGATTTCAAACGAGCTCTATGGCGGCGAAAGGTGGTTCTGATACTTTTGGTGTTTCGAAAGCTTAATTTCCTCCATTTTCTTCTACTTTCTTCAAGGTATTCCCTTCCCCTTGACTCTATTTTTGTTTATTCTTGTTTCATGAGTGGTTGCGCATTCTTTTGGTAGAGTGCACTTACCTTTCCTCTCTACAAACAGTGGTAGGAATGTTGTTTCCCCTCCTTTTAACAGTGTTGCCCTATCGAGCACCTCTTCCATCGCACTATATGCGACGGAGGTGTCATTCTGAGGCTTTAGCCTTAGTGGGTATAGAGGCTAGTGTGTGGGCGTAATTAGTCCTTTTTGTTCGCCCATTACCATGTTTGGATCTTCGAACTTAACAGGTCCTAACCCTAGGCCTCTGTGTGTCTTCCAGGAATTCGAATGGTCAGGAGGAGAGCGGTAAGAGTAAAAATGCCCACCTTGGTCCGAGAAGCTCGGGAACCAGAGAATCAAGAGGCCCTAGTGGAGGCGATTCATATTTGCTGAGGTCTGAAGTTGTCCTATCCATATATTGCAGATGATGCTTATGACCGGATATCTCATTAACAGTCTAGGGCGGAGTTGGACAAACTAAAGGATTATTTAGAGCTCACCAAGAAGGTCGAAAGGGATGACGAGTTCCTGATCTTGTCCCCAGGGAATGAACGGGTGTGTTCAACCCGACAAGCGGGGGAACACTTCATGTTTCTATACGATGACTTCTTTACGAGGTTTGGACTTCAGCTCCCCTTCAACGACTTCCATATTGCCATCCTCTGGACTCTTCATGCCGCCCCTACCCAGATTCACCTTAATGGTTGGGTAAATATTCAAGCCTTTGAAAGAATATGCTAGCTGGTGGGGTTGTGTTGTTCAAATGGGGCTTTTTTCTACTTTCATATGGGTTATTCTATTCACGGCACCCGTGCTTATCAATAATCTTGGCTTTCAATTTGGTCACACCAAGGAAGGACAATCTTCTTTCCGTACTTGGAAAGTTACAAGGACTTCAAGGAAAAGTTCTTTAAGCTGATGGCAGTGGGCGGTACTCATCCTTTCTGGTCAGGGAGCCACGGGGAGCTTGATAACTTCAGAAAATGAAGTTAATTCACTTGAATTTGATTGTATGTGAGCATGCTATCCCTAAGTTTTCAAGGTCATAAGTTCAATTATTGCATGACTTTGGTGAATTAAGCTTGTTAATTCAAATGATTAAGAATTGAATCTTTGAAGATCTTGTTTATAGAAGTTGGATGGATTATGGTTTGATGGACTTTATCATTGTTTTGATATAGGTATTCAAGATGAGAAAGGCCTTGGAAGGGATGAGGAAAGTGAAGAGAGGCTCAAATTGTGAAGAAAACATCAAGGAAAGGTGCTGTCAACCCACGCCTAGGCATGACAAACCCATGCCTAGGCATGGCCCTTGCAGTTCTCAGGGATCACAGGCAGAGACGTCCACGCCTAGGCGTGGAAAAGTCAAGCCTAGGCGTGGCAAGCATAGGAAAGGCACGTGATTCATAACCACACCTAGGCGTGGGAAAAATCCTGGCACACGAGTTTTACCCTTATATTCTGATTTTTGAGAAAAAGAAGGAGGTTCTTTTGTTTTTTACCTAAGCATGAATTCCAGAGAGCAAGTGGGAGGAGGAGGAACTCTTGGAAGATAGAAGGATTCAAGTGAAGAATCAAGATCAAGGAGGAAGATCAAGCATTGGATTCTCACCATTCTTGTTCATTCTTTCCCTTTTCTCTCTTAATTTGTAATTTGATGGGTTTCTTGAATTCCTTAGTTTGCTCCTCTTTTACAATGTGTAACTAAACTCTAATCTAGGGGCTCTCTAGGATCTTGCTATGAATTTGATTATCTTGTAATTAGTTGAGTATCCTTTCAATGAAATTGGTTTTGTTCATCCATATCTATGTTTAATGCTTGTTATTGATTGGCCATCAATTGTATGATTTAAATATTCCAATTGAACTAGAAATAGGGTGTTGTGAATATGGATATGGTATGGTTGATGTATATTTAATTACATTCTATTAGTTTGGGTGTGTTGATTACCTAAGGCGATGGACACATATCCTTTGGTCATGCATGGCAAGTGTTTGATAATTGGTCTCAATGAGTGATTCTTATGTTAACTCACATGGACACATAGTGGATTAGCTAGGTTTCACATGGGTAATTGTCCTAGACATAGGCTCTTATCTATTGATGGTTATTAGCCAACAAATATCATTTCATTGATTGGTGCCTGTTAATTGCAATTATTCATTGAAGTAGCAAGTGAATAAGGACCCCTAGGCTTTAATCATTCTCATCTTCTCTTGTGGATTTGGTGTTTGGTGATCTCTTATTTTGTTTCTTTTAAATTATTATTTTAATTGCAACCCACTCTCACATTTCGATTGCTTGGTTAAGAATTTTGTGGAATTTGGTTAAGTTTAGCATTTTTCTAATTATTAATCCCTTAGGACATGATACTCTAACTCTCATTTATATTACTTGTCGACCCGTGCACTTGCGGAGTTATGGATAAAAAACCAACAAGTTTTTGGCGCCATTGCCGGGAATTGAGTTTAGATTTTGTGTTATTTCTTACATCTATTCACAATTCTTATTTCAAGTTTTGTTTGTTTTGTTTTGTATTTTTTATTTTCAGGTACTTAGCTCTTGTATGCGAAGAACTCAAAGTGTATCTCGATTTCCTTACGATCCTGAGATCGAGAGGACAATTCATAGATTGCTAAGAGAACGACAAGTACAAGCACAAGCACTAACTTTAGTTAACAAATCTGAGATGGCGGAGGAGGCAAATGCTGAAAGACCTTTGAGGGAATATGCCACCCCAAATGCTAGAGAAATCCGATCTAGCATTAGACGACTAGCTATCCAAGCACAAACTTTTGAGATCAAGCCTGCTATTATCTAGATGGTTCAAATGCTCATCTAGCCAACTTCTTGGAGATATGTGATACTTTCAAGCATCACGGGATGACTGATAATGCAGCTCGCTTAAGGCTCTTCTCTTTTTTCTTGAGGGATAGGGCCAAGCCATGGCTTCATTCCTTACCAGAGCATTCTATCACTACCTAGGAAGAGCTGGCTCAGAAATTCTTGAATCAATTCTTTCCTCCCATGAAGGCAGTGAAGTACAGGAATGACATCTTATCCTTCAGGTAATTCGAAGGAGAAACCTTGTATGAAGCATGGGAACGATTCAAGGAGTTATTAAGGAAGTGCCCACACCATGGTATTACAAAATGGATGTTAGTGCATACCTTCTACAACAGCTTGACAACATCCATTTGATCCATAATTGATGCAGCAGCTGGAGGGGCTAATATAAGCAAGACAGTGGATGCAGCCTATGACCTGTTGGAAGAAATGGCTAACAACAACTATCAGTGGCCAACAGAAAGGGTTACTCCTAGGAGAACGGCTGCCGGCATACATGAGGTGGATGCTCTCACTTCACTTTCAGCTCAAGTGGCTGCTCTTTCTAAAAAATTTGACACCATGGGAGTAAACTCAGTTGCAAGCAGGGCTAATATCATAGCTGAGATTTGTGATCATTGTGGGGATCATCACTCCACTGCTAATTGTACGGCTAGCTTGGAAAGTGTACAATATGCTAGTCAATTCTGTCAACCAGGTCACAACACTACGTTTGGTAATACTTATAACCCCAGTTGGCAGAACCATCCTAATCTCTCATGGGGTGGAAATGTTCAAGGCTCTTCCTCGTCTTATCAGAATAATCAAGCACCTCATGCTCCTCCAGGCTTTCAACAACAGAGCCCCCTTCAAGCCCAAACTTCAACATTGACTTCAACTTCTAATTTGGAGAAGATGTTTGCTCACTTTATGACCAGTTAATAAGATTACATGACCAAAACTGATTCAAGGCTAGCATCCCACGATGCTTTAATGCAAAGTCAAGCAGCTTCATTGAGGAATCTTGAGACTCAAGTGGGTCAACTTGCCTAAGTTCTAAATAATAGACCCAAAGGGAATTTCCCAAGTGACACCATCAACAATCCCAAGGGTGCATCTAATGAGCATTGCAAGGTTATCTTATTGAGGAGTGGGAAAGAGATAGAAGGTAATCCAATGACTAAACAGCTTGAAGAAGAAATGGAGGAGGTTCAAGAGGAAGAGGTTGTGAGCAATGAGGTTAAGAAAAATGAGAAAATGGTTAGGGAAAGGGTTGAAGACAAGAAGAAGGAGAACAAGCCCATGACCCCACCTCTACCTTTTCCTAACCGGCTAGCAAAGCAGAAGCTTGATGCTCAGTTCCAAAAATTCTTGGAAATTTTCAAGAAGCTTCACATCAACATTCCATTTGTTGAGGCGTTAGAACAAATGTCAAGTTATGTGAAGTTCATGAAGGACATCTTATCCAAGAAAAGAAAATTGGGGATTATGAGACCGTAGCTCTTACAGAGGAATGTAGTGCAATCCTGCAGAATAAGCTATCTCCCAAATTGAAAGACCCCGGGAGCTTCACCATTCCATGCACAATCGGAAGCCAATTCTTTGGAAAAGTCCTGTGTGATCTAGGGGCAAGCATAAACTTGATGCCTTTATCCATCTTTCAAAGGCTAGGTTTGGGGGAGGCGAAGCCGACTTCAGTTACCTTACAACTGGCTAACCGTTTTCTCACCTACCCTAAAGGGGTCATAGAAGATGTATTGGTTAAGGTGGATAAGTTCATCTTTCCAGCAAATTTCATCATTCTAGACATGGAAGAGGATCGCAATGTGCCTTTGATTCTTGGGAGACCCTTCCTGGCCACGGGTAAGACTATGATCGATGTCCAAAAAGGTGAGCTTACAATGTAGGTCAATGAGGATAAGGTAACTTTTAACATTTACAAATCCATGAAATTTCCCAATGACCATGAAGAATGTTCTTACCTGGGTATGATTGATCAAGTAGTTAATACTGCATTTCATACTAATTTCACTAATGATTCCCTTGCTTTATCATTAACGTCCATACATGAGCATGTAGATAGGGATGATGTGATGGAATGTATTAAACTGCTTGACGCGTCTGCTAAGTTTTACAAGAGACCAGGTTTTGAACCGTTGAACATACCTTCTGATAAGCTCAGTCTCCAGCCCTTTATCATAGTTCCACCCAAGCTGGAGCTCAAACCATTGCCTGATCATTTGAGGTATTCATACCTAGGGGGGAGTCCACATTTCCAGTTATCATCTCCTCATCCTTGTTAGAAGAGCAAGAATCCAAGTTGCTCAGAGTGCTCATGGAATACAAACAGGGTGGTCTATTGCGGATATCAGGGGTATTAGCCACACCATCTGCATGCATAAAATATTGTTGGAAGATGACCATAAGCCAACCATTGAACATCAGAGGCGACTAAATCCCATCATGAAGGAGGTTGTTAAGAAGGAGATTATCAAGTGGCTGGATGCGGGTATCATATACCTTATTTCTGATAGCAAATAGGTGAGCCAAGTTTAGTGCGTACCCAAGAAAGGTGGAATGACAGTTGTAGCAAGTGAGAATAATGATTTGATTCCCACCAGGACTATCACTGGATGGCGCATATGCATGGATTACAGGAAGCTTAACACTACAACCAAAAAGGATCATTTCTCATTGCCATTTATTGATCAGATGCTGGATAGGTTGGCAGGTCATGAGTTTTACTGTTTCTTGGATGGGTACTCGGGCTACAGTCAGATTGCAATTGCCCTGGATGATCAAGAGAAAACAACATTCACCTGCCCATATGGTACTTATGCTTTTAGAAGAATGCCCTTCAGATTGTGCGATGCCCCTGCTACCTTTCAGAGGTGTATGATGGCCATTTTCACTGATATGGTGGAGAACTTCTTAGAGATATTCATGGACGATTTCTCTATTTTTGGTGATTCCTTTAATGGTTGTCTTCAGAACTTGGCCCTAGTGTTGCAAAGGTGTGAGGAAACCAATTTGGTACTTAATTGGGAGAAGTGTCATTTTGTGGTCCAAGAGGGAATAGTACTTGGCCATAGGGTGTCATCTAAAGGAATGGAAGTGGACCGAGCTAAAATTGAAGTGATTAAGAAACATCCTCCACCAATTTCAGTGACGGGAGTTCGGAGCTTCCTCGGTCATGCTGGATTCTATCGACGGTTCATCGAAGACTTCTCTAAGCTTGCTAAACCGTTGTGTAACTTGCTGGAAAAAGATGTGATTTTCAAGTTTGATGAAGCTTATATGGAAGACTTTGTGGAATTGAAGAAGAGGCTTATCTCAGCACCCATTATCACTACTCCAGATTGGACCTTATCATTTGAGCTCATGTGTGACGCTAGTGACTATGCAATTGGAGCAGTGTTGGGCCAAAGGAAGAACAAAATCTTTCATTCCATCTATTATGCAAGCCAGACATTCAATGATACTCAGTTGAACTACACCACCACTGAGAAGGAGCTCCTTGCTGTAGTGTTTGCTTTTGACAAGTTCAGAGCATATTTGGTTGGCACCAAAGCCATTGTCTTCACAGATCACTCTGCTATCAAGTATCTAATAAGCAAAAAGGATGCTAAACCAAGGTTGATTCGCTGGGTATTATTATTACAAGAGTTTAATCTTGAGATCAGAGACTGAAAGGGTGCTGAAAATCAGGTGGCTGATCATCTTTCCAGGTTAGAGAATGAGAAGTATCATCAAGACCCAGCCTTGATTGGTGAGACATTTCCAGATGAACAATTATTTGTTGTGTTTGCTAGTTCAGATCCATGGTATGTTAATTTTGCTAACTACATAGTGAGTGGATTGATGCCATCTGAAATGTCTTATCATCAGAAAAAGAAATTTCTTCATGATGTCAGATATTTTACTTGGAATGAGCTATTTCTCTTTAAACAGTGTTCTGATCAAGTGCTTAGAAGATGCATTCCTATGGAGGAAACTAGTACGATACTTGAGCAATGTCATGCTTCACCATATGGAGGTCACTATAGGGGTGAACAGACAGCGGCCAAGGTGTTGCAATTAGGCTTCTATTGGCCTTGTTTGTTTCGAGATTCTTACTCATATGCAGCTAACTGTGACCATTGTCAACGGATTGGCAATATCTCAAAGAGGAATGAGATGCCCTTGAACTCTATTTTGGAAATGGAACTCTTTGATGTGTAGGGCATAGACTTTATGAGGCTCTTTGTATCATCTTTTGGTAACCGTTATATCCTTATAGCGGTAGATTATGTGTCAAAGTGGGTGAAAGCATGTGCTTTACCCACTACTGACTCCAAGGTGGTCTTGGTTTTTCTGAAAAAGAACATTTTTTCAAGGTTTGGCACCCCTCGTGCTATTATTAGTGATGGAGGATCTCATTTCTTCAATAAGTACATTGTTGCATTGCTTGTCAAATATAGAGTGACACATAGGGTAGCCACAACCTACCATCCACAATCAAGTGGCCAAGCAAAGATTTCTAATAGAGAGTTAAAGTGAATTCTAAAGAAAACTGTAAGTCCTTCTAAGAAGGATTGGTCAAAGAAGTTGGATGACACTCTTTGGGCTTATCGTACTACTTACAAAACCCCTCTTGGCATGTCCCCTTATCAACTAGTTTTTTGCAAGGCATGTCACCTTCCTGATGAGCTTGAGCACCATGCTTACTGGGCTATCAAGAGATTGAATTGGGATTCTGAAGCCTATGGAGAGAAACGACTATTGCAACTCAATGCACTTGAGGAATTTCGTCTCCAAGCATATGAAAATGCCAAGTTATACAAGGGCAAGGTGAAGAAGTGGCATGACAATCGTATTATCCCAAGAAACTTTACACCAGGGCAGAAGGTTCTTATGCTCAACTCAAGGCTTAAACTATTTCCTAGTAAGCTCAAATCTAGATGGTCAGGTCCATTTCTGGTTGTGGAAGTTTTTCCTCATGGTGTCGTAACCTTGGAAGACCTAGTTTCAAAGTCAACCTTCAAGGTCAATGGTCAACGGCTCAAGCCCTACTTAGGTGGTGAGGTGGAGAGGCACAAAACCTCGCTTACCCTCGCTCCTCCATCTTGAGTGTCTACAAAGTCCAACCAGGACTATAAATAAGGCGCTTGTTGGGAGGCAACCCAATTTCTTAACCCTATCTCTTAGCTTAGGACATGTTTATGCATGATTCTTCATTTTTCTTCTTGTTTTGTTTTTTTTTTGTTAGATTTATAGTGTTTGTTTTTCAATTTGATGCATTGATAGTGGTTAACATGCCTATTCTACTTCTTAGCTGTTTGAGAATAAGGAGGGTGTGTTTTATGTATGAAAGTTGGGTATCCTGGCTGTTCTGTTCTGAATTGAGGTCCAGAGGCCCACGCCTAGGCGTGGTGGTCTCAGCTACAATAGAAGGGAATTTCCAGAGAGTTCCACACTTAGGCGTGGATGTTTCACGCCTAGGCGTGGTCTTCTCTGCGTTTTCAGTATTTTTGGCCTACAAGCATCACGCCTAGGCTTGGTATTGTTGTTTAAAAAAAGTTTAAAAAAAAATTAATAACCACGCCTAGGCATGGTAAGGTCACGCCTAGGCGTGCTGAGTTTGTTGCTACACAAAACGCAGCAGCTTTTCTCTGTCTTTCTTATTTCCCTCTCAAAGCCCTAACCCCCCTCTTTCTCGATTTCTCCCTCTCTTTCGTCCCCGAGCACCTCTCATTTCCCTCCCCCACTAATCGTCTCCCTCACCTTCACCTAAACACCACCGTAACCCCTCCACAGCCACCGTATTATGAACCCAACCACCACCGTATCTCCTTCCCCACACTCCCTTACCCCATAGCGACCGTACCCCACCTTTCACCACCATTTTCCATCTCCATCGTAACCCCACCACCTCCTTTCCACCCTTCTTCCATAACCCTATTTCTCTTACATTTTTGGCTCTCTTTGGGTTTACTATTGGGTTGTCTTGGTGCTTGGTTCATCTGTGTTGCATCCAAGGTAGGATACTCCTTACCATTTTTTCTATACTTCCATCAGATTCATCAAACAAGAGAGTTTACGTCGTGAGCTGCGCCCTTGGAATCACTTTGTGTGTTCCTGCTTGCTCCCCACTGAGCACCGGTCAAAGATCTATCCTGAACGGGCGTACATGTTGTATGTGATCCATAGTCTGCAGTAGGTGGACACTGCTTAGATACTGTATGATCAGATCAGACTGTACATCACTTCCCGGCTCAAATCACTTTTCTTCCCCTTCCTCATCTGTTAGCTTTGTGAGAGAGCTCACGTCAGATGGAAAGATACTAAGGTGCGAGTAAAGCTGAAGACTCTTATGATGGAGAGGGCAGTTCAGATGATCATGACCGCCCAGGAGAAGCGCAGGCAAGCCCCAGCTCAGCCCCCAACTACAGATCCCGAGCCTGCTCCTATACCAGCTCCACACCCTACCCCTGCACCTGTCCCGCAGCCTGCTCTAGTCTTTGATGCTGCTTGGGCTGCCTCTGTTGATCAGCACCTAGATCGGCAGTAGGAGATGCTGGCTACGCAGCAGGAGATGCTGGTTGCAATTTACTAGGGCATTCATTGGATGGCATTGGGTCAGGGATGCCCAATGGATGATTTTTTAGCATTTCCTCCTTTTGCAGCTCCACCAATTGCAGCTTCACCTTCTCCTCCACCTCCTCCACCTGCGGCTGATACAGAGATGGGTGCCGAAGGAGATGACCTATTTGATGAGGATGACTTGTTTTGAGGCGTCAGGGCCTATTATTTTAATGCTTTTTTTGCTTTATGTTTCTGTCCTTACTTTCAGTCCAATGTATATACTTTATTGAAAAACTTGATTTCTTTTGGATATAGTGGGACACTGCATGTCTTAGGTTTGGGGGGGGGGGAATTAGGATACTTTTGTGATTGCATGTTTAATTAGTGTTTTGGACATATATATATAAGGATTCCCTTCTCTTTCCTTTGCTTTTGCTAAAATTCTTTGTTCCCAAATATTGGATCTGAATTTGCATGATTATGACTTGAGGAATGAATATGCGTTGAGGCAAGTTGAAATTGTGCGTGCCTGATTTCTGCTTAAAATATCTTATGATTGTGTGGATCAAATATACACCTCACTGCTTGGGAACTCATTTGTAAAAATTCAAAATTTTGTGCTTACACTTATTGTCATAATTGCGTATGAGAGAATTTCCTTGTTGCTTGTGTGGTGCATTCTGGAATATGAATGAAATGTATGATTGGAGAAATTCATGATTGGCATGTGTATAGTCAATTTTGCATCTTACAGGTTTGTTTGTTTCCTTTTTGAGGCGAAATCCTAAGCAATGCTTATTCAAGGAAATGACTAGGGCATTTGTTTGGACCGATTGAGCTTTTCAAGCCAACCTTGAGTGAATGAGTCCCCTAGTACCCCTTTTGAAGCCTAGTGTGTGTGTGTGGCCTAATTTTCCTTTCTTTAACCCTAATCTCTCCACCCTCTTAAACCATGCTTGTGAAAGAAAAATCTCTTCCCCTCATTACAGGTCCCTTGTTGAGCGCATGATTGAGCAGTTCTGTTATTTTGGGCCATAGTGTTTTGTATGATGCTAAGAATCCAGGAATTTGTGATTACTAACTTTCATTCAAAAATGGTATCCATAAAAAAAAAGAGAGAAGAAAAAGAAAAAGAAGAAAGAAAGAAAGAAAGTAAATAAGTGGGTTGTTGTGTAAATTGAAGCCCTTTTGATTATGTGATGAGAAAATGATGAGAAAATGGAATAAAGATGGTTGATTCTTCAAGTTGGATTATGTTTGTGCATCTACATGCTTGGCTTGATTCAATGGAAGTGGTTGATTATGTGTTTGATATTTGAATTCAAATCATTTCCCTTCTTTCTTAGCCACTACCCATAGCCTTACATTACAAGCTTAAAAGACCCTCATGATCTTTGATTCTGTCTTGCCTATATTAGTGGAGAAAGGGATGAAGGACATTCTTTTGAGAGTGCATATGCATTTTATAAATTCATCTATCTTGCTCTTCATGATTAGGAAAGGGTCTTAAATACATGAGCTTGGGAAATCTTTCATGCACACAAATGGCATTCAAGGGTAATCATGATAGTTGAGAATTTCTTGCATGTATAGACCTTGTTATGAGGATTGAGATGTGATTTTTGAGGGTATGAATGATAATTGGAAGTTAGATTTGCCCTAGTTCAATTTGCCTCATGTTTCTTGACCTTTGGATTGGATTGTAATTCCTTTTCCAGCTTGGATTAGTTTGCTCGAGGACTAGCAAAACTTTAGGTTTGGGGGTGTGATAACTTCAGAAAATGAAGTTAATTCACTTGAATTTGAATGTATGTAAGCATGATATCCCTAAGTTTTTAAGGTCATAAGCTCAATTATTGCACGACTTTGGTGAATTAAGCTTGTTAATTCAAATGATTAAGAGTTGAATCTTTGAAGATCTTGTTTATAAAAGTTGGATGGATTATGGTTTGATGGACTTTATCATTGTTTTGATATAGGTATTCAAGATGAGAAAGGCCATGGAAGGGATGAAGAAAGTGAAGAGAGGCTCAAATTGTGAAGAAAACATCAAGGGAAGGTGCTGCCAACCCACGCCTACGCATGACAAACCCACGTCTAGGCTGCATGGTGTGCCTACGAGTATTGTTTCGGATAGGGATCCGAGGTTTACTTCAAAATTTTGGCAGAGTCTATAGGCATCGTTGGGAACAAAGTTATGTCTAAGTTCGGCATACCACCCACAAACCGATAGTCAATCGAAAAGAACGATCCAATCTCTAGAAGATTTGCTTAGAGCTTGTACTATAGAACAGACTGGAAGTTAGGATGAAGTTCTACCATTGATAGAGTTCACCTACATTACCATTCGAGTATAGGGATGGCACCCTATGAAGCTCTATACGAACGACGGTGTCAGACACCATTGTGTTGGTACCAAGACGGTGAACGTCTCACGATTGGACCGGATATCATACAATAAACAACTGAGAAGGTCAAAATGATCCAAGAGAAGATGAAGACTGCTCAGAGCTGGCAAAAGAGTTATACGGATAAAAGGAGAAAGCCTCTTGAGTTGACGGAAGGTGAGCATGTATTCTTGAAAGTCACACCCACGACTGGGGTCGGCCGGGCTTTGAAATCTAGAAAACTCACTCCAAAATTTCTTGGACCTTACCAAATTCTTCGCCGGATAGGTCCAGTAGCTTACCAGATAGATTTACCCCCTTTTCTTTCCAACATACACAATGTCTTCCATGTGTCACAACTTCACAAGTATTTACCTGACCCAAGTCATGTCATAGCACCGGATACAGTACAATTAAAAGAGAACTTGACCTATAAGGCACCTCCTGCAAGAATCGAGGACCGACGGATAAAGCAACTTAGAGGCAAGGAGATTCCATTGGCAAAGGTGATTTGGAATGAGACGACTGGTGACACAACTTGGGAACTGGAGGACAAAATGAAAGAACAATACCCATATCTTTTCTTAGGTACGTAAATTTCGAGGACGAAATTCCTTTTAGTTGGGGAGTGTTGTAACATCTCAAAAAGTATTTTTTTAATTATAAATAATCATCTTATAATATTCTTGATTTTTAAGAATTTTTCTAGAATTTTTCAGAAACGATGAATATTTTAATATATTTCTCGTTTTGCATGCACACTGAGCAGAAACCTGCTAAGGTCAGTGTAATGCTCCGGAAATCAATTGTTTTACCACAAATAGTCATTTTCTAATATTTGTGATTTTTGTGAATTCTTTCGAAATTTTTCGGAGACGACGAATATTTTAATATATTTCTCGTTTTGCGTGTATATTGAGCAGAGTCGGGAAAATGACTGTAATATTTCAAAAATTGGGAAATGATTAGACAAATAGTCGTTTTACAATATTTGCAATTTTTGAGATTTTTCTGGGATTTTTCCGGAAACGTCGAATATTTTAATATATTTCTCATTTTACGTGCGCACTAAACGAAACTAGAGAAAGGCGATGTTTTCTCCGTGAACCTCGAACTATGAACACGTCGACGATGGATCTTACTAAACTCGAGGATGGACACAGTTTACGAGGTTTCACGTCTTTTGAGAAATTTTAACAGATAAAATAAAATAATACTGCGCGAAATTTATCTATCAGATTAATTAAATACTGACTTCTGTCAACTGTAACTATTATCCATTGGATAATAGCATGTAATAAAAATTCTATCACATTATCCTAATGCAATCTACTTTATGTCTAATCAATTCACTTTAATTCAAATTTAATGTAAAATAATCAAAGCTTCTTTGAGAAGCTTTGACCAAATAATGATCAAATGGCCCTTAGCTTCCAAGGGAAGCCAAAAACTCTCTCCTCCCTCTCTCCTTAAACTCGGTAGCAGCCCAAAACAAAGCGGAAGGAAATTTGTTTGCTTTCATTAATTCATTTTACCACCCAAAATTCATTTTAACCTAAAACACTTTCTCTCTCTTCCTTTCTTCTTCCTTCTTCACAAAACATTTCTCCTCCTTCTCTCTACATGAGAGCTACGGCCAGCCCTCTTCCTCACCCTCAATCTTCACAAAATTTTCTTCCAACCACATTTTCTTAATCCTCTCCCCCTCTTAAACATCTTTCTTGCTTGGAGCATCTTGAAATTCCACCATCTTCTTCATTTTCTTCAAGCTTCAAGGTTAGGGGTTTTCGGGTAAGCTTCAAGACTCTTCTTCTCTTCTCTTCATTTTCGGTTTCAATGATGTTCTAATGACCATCTACACTCCATTTTTCATGTCCATATGCTATTCTAATCAAGTCAAAATTTCTAGAGTTTCTTGGAGATACAATCTGAAATTACAAGGAGATTTCTTGGGGTTTCTCTTGATTTCTACACTTAGGTAAGAGGAAGACACTCCTCCTCAACCTCTATTAGCATCTAGGAACCTTGGTTGTGTTGTTTGTGGAAAAACCCTAGTGAGGGTTATTCTTTGATTTGCTAAATTAAATGCTTACATGTTGATTTTATGGAGTGCATGACCTTGATTTGATTTATTGTGTATATTGATATGTTGGATTGGATTGGATTGGATTGGATGGCTTGAAATGGAAGAAAATAAATTTGGAATGGCTCTTGGGTGGCCACGGTTTTGAGGTGAAAATTGATGTGTTCTTGGTGAACAAATTTTAACAAGTGAATGACTAAATTAATCAAGTGTGTAATATATAATCAATGGAATGGAAAAATTGAGAATTGAATCCACTAGGGAGGCCACGGCCTCTAGGGCTATTTAGGACTTAATTACGTAATTTTTGGTGATCTTGGAATTTAGAAAATAAAATGATTGGAACATAGGCAATAAAGTAGTAAGGTAGCAAATTTGGAAGAATTAAATACAATTGGAGATTCATAAATTTTAAAGGACTAAGGAAGGAACTTGTCATGAATCTTGAGAAAATTTTACAAGAGTAAGAACAAGAGAGTGTGAGATTTGAGATCTTAGAATAATCATACTAAGTGTATGAGAATAAATTACTTTAGAAAAATTCAATTAATTATGAAAACTTACTTAGTGTCGGATTCTTGTATGATTGGTAAATCTTGAATAAGAATGCATAATGGACCTTAGAAAGGTATTACCGTAATTGATTTCAATATTATGACATTATGGGTCTATGTGAGTGACCATTTATGTGTTAAAGCTTATCTTGGCCAATTGTGGCATATTATGGAATTGTATGAAATTGTGAATCATACATGCTCATGCATAGAGTCTTATGCATTGTGAATGTCCTGTGGACTGTTATAAGACCAAGTTGCCTAGGAGATTGAACACACTTTAGTGCGGGTGCGAGTAGACTAGTGTAGGTCATGTTATGACCTTGGATATGTCGGGGTACGGGTCCCTCACAATGGGTAGTTGGTAGCTCTCCTACCCGTGGGGCAAACCGATGCAAACGCACCAACGATCCAAACCGAGACACTATCCTATATCGTGATCGAGCGTGGAATGTCTGTACAATGCCTGGATGTGCACGTGAGAATTATTGATTTAAGCACTTTGGCCATGGTAGCCGAGTTACAGACATGTCCCCTGATCTTTCTCTCCGACTGTTTGTGTCTAGTTCCATGGAGTAGGAATTTGGGAAAGCATGCATGTGCATCATGAAATAATCTGTCATTGTAAATCATTATTTCCCTTAACTATGAATTGTCTGATTATTACTGTAATGGACATCTACCTGAAATTGTTTATTTGCTACTGTTGGACTTACTGCTTATTATTTGGAAATGATGTTCTGAATTGCTATTTGGGTGCGTTGTGCCATTTGGTTTCTGGCTACTATAATTGGCAATGATGGTAGGATGGCTTACCTCTTTCCTGTATTTCTATTATTTGCTACCTGTGTGTACACTGTATTGATTGAAGACGACGGTAAGGAGGCGGAAGATCCCGATTTTCCTGTCTTTTGGCCCGATCAAGACTAGCATCTACTGGAGACGAAGGAGGCACGCATGCACGGATTTCTAGGCGATGTGCGTCTGACCTTCCTTGGAGGGCCGGAGTGTAACACCCTCCCTAGGGTATCACATGTCTGACTTCCGACTCATAATCTGAAAATGTTTTCATAAAAGGTTTGAGTTAAAAACGTGGGTTTAAAAAAAAAAAATTCTTTCTTGCTGAAATATAAACTTACTGTAATCCATAAGTATTACTGAAAATATATTTAAACTAATTCATATACAACATTGACACCAATTAATATTTCACAATTTAAAGAGAAATATAAAATTAACAGACTCTTTTTTTTTAACAGTAGCAGACCCCATGACGGGTCCTACTTAATAGCACGGTACAACACTAACGTTAAAACTTAACATACTCATTCCTTATCTTGTATCCAGCTTGTTGCATCAGAACTCTACTCCTTGTCTACTCAGAACACCTTCGAACTTGAGACAGCCACTCTTCAATGTTTTCATCAATCTCTGAGTATCCATCGCTCGTTATGTCTAAGACAACTCATTCTTTCTACTGTTTAATTTTAACAATACAGACATAGCAAGACAACATAACAAAGAGGTGAGATCACCTACACCAATACCAACATGGCAGCACAGAGATAACACAAGCAGCAATATTTTACAGGGATATCATATCAAACTTCCAATAATATATTCAATATTAATCAACTATCATCATCAAATCATTTATCAATTCAATTATTATAAACAACAATTACGATAATGTCCTAATTATCATCATCATCATCCAAGTATTCAAAACAATTGTCATAGCCAATATTCCTCAATTAATATATCACACGATATAAATGTTCGATTATGCATGTACACAAGACTCGATTTCCTACTCCATGGAGCTAAAACTCAGGTCGGAGAAATGATCGAAAAGATCTGCCAAGACCACATGCCTCGGACCACGTGCTATAATCCTCATTTTGATTTTGCACATCTAGCATATACACGACGGTCTTTATCGGATCTTGATTAAGAATAGTGTCTCGGTCCGGATCATCGGTGTGTTGCATCGGTCTAACCTACGGAAGAAGCGCGACCAACCACCCATGTAGGCAACCCGCACCCCGATGCCCCCAAGGTCAACAAGTGACCTACACTACGCATATCGCACCCACTCAAGAGGTGTGTTTCTCCCAGGCAATCACCATATCCAAATTCTCATCTGGACCATTCCAATGCATGTATAATGCACCAAATCCAATCAAATATGTCATTTTCTCACAAACAAGTTGTATGGATACTGGTTCAACAAGAATCATATCAGTACTTTCAACAAATGAAAATCATGTTATCACGTTTTCATAGTTGTAAAACACTTTTACCGTATTTTCACAATCGCGTAACATTTATGTTATGTTTTCACAATCCAAAAACTTTTCTGTTATGTTTTCACAATACCATAACACTTCTTTTATATTTTCACAATACCGTAACATTTTTGTTACGTTTTAAAATTCCAAAACGTTTTATTACGTTTTACAATATCTTTTTGTAACACTATGTTATGTTTACAAAATTTCGTAACATTTACGTTACGTTTTCAAAATGTTGTAACTCTTCTCATTGCACTTTTAAATCACGTACTAATTTTTAACGTTTTTCTCAATCGCGTAAAAACATACGTTTCTCAAATCGCATAGTATTTTTCCACTGCTTTCAAAATCGCGTAACTTAAAAATCATTCTTTTACGTCACGTAAATCATTTTCTATCATTCTCAAAATATTTAAAATACTTTCCAAATCTCATAACAATGTTCTATCATTTTCACAATCACGTAAAAATATTCTATCACTATTCAAATCAATGTAGTGATTTTTCAACAATATTTCAATCGCAGAAAATATTTAAACGCTTTTCAAATCGTAGAAATATTTAAACATTTTTCAAATCGCGTAGAAATATTTTACTTGTATTTCAAATTGTTTTTAAGATACGTAAAATATTTTTCAACATTTTTCAATCACATAAAATATTCCTCAATATTCCAAACATTATTTTGGACTTAAATAAATCAATATCATTTTTAACACATTGTTCAAAATTGCGTAGCTTAAAAATCACGTTTTTTTAAGATACGTAAAACATTTTTCATCACAATTTCATTACGTAAAATACTTCTTAACCTTCAAAAATTCCTCTTCAACTTTTTTCAAAATAATATAACTTTATATTTCATTTAATATATTTTCTTACTCAAGAAAATATTTTTCCACAGATCTTTACTCAAGAAATTCTTTTTCAAAATATACTTCACAGAAATCACTTTTCCATTGATGTAAATCAACGTTTCAAAACTTAACATTTTTCTAACGTATTTCAAAACTTGAAAATAAGTTATACGTTAGTAAATTTTCAAAATACCATTATATTCTTCATTTTCCCAAATCATTTCCAAACTCAACCTTCTTCAAAATAAATTGAAGTTCGAAAACATTTTCGTTTACAAAAACTTGATTTTTCTCAAGTGATAAATGCTCTGATTCCCTTTCCAAAATCCTTGTATTAAATCCAGTTACGTTTCCACTTTGAAATTCACTTTGTTCATAAAAATCAAGGCATTACAAGCCTTCAAAAACGTGGACATGACTATTGAAATCATCAAAACATTTTTTTTTCTTCTAAATCAATATGGTTTTACACAAACAAAACCATTAATGCCATCAAATACTTTTCCTTTTAAATTGATATGGTTTTACACAAACAAAATCATTAAAATTTTGTTTTTCAAAACCGAAATATCAATGGTTATAAAACCAAACTCATTTGTTCAAATTCATTTTTACTTTCTTTACAAATTCTTTTTCACTTTCTTTGCAAATCCTTAAAATCAACGTTTGCCCGTTTTCATTCAAAACTCATGTTTAGAAAAACACTTAGCATCTTTTTACACAAAATAAATCAATAAAAATTCTTCCAAAAATCATATTCTTGTTCTCTTGAAAAACAAATCCTTTGTTTATTTTCCATACTCTTCAAATCATCCATTTTCATCTTTCATGAAAATATTAATTTGTGAACACCTATTTTGAGGTGTCTTGTTCGAAATCTACCATGTTCTAAGTACTCAAAAATCAATTCTTTCGTTCTTGAAAATTTTCAACATGAACCCTAATCAAGGGCATCAAAACCGTAGCTCTTCCTTGGCTATTGGAGCCAAAAATCAATTTCCTTTCCACCATCAAGTCATGGCATATACATATATATTTCATCATAAATAACATAAGCATACCATTAAAGCCATAAAAGCATGTATAGCATATCAAGCATATCATCAAAGCTATAAAATCATGCAAAGCATATCAAGCATAGAAAATTAATCAAAGCTCATAAACACCCACAAATTAATTACATGACCATGGATATGAATCCTCACATGGATTTCACATCCATCAAATAAAATACCATCTCTCACCACCATGCTTGGTTGGTGAGATGGATCTCCCTCTTACCTCTTGAATATCCTCAAAAACTTCTTGTTTTGCTTCTTTTTCCAAGTCCTTCATCACCAAGAGCTTCTCAAATACAAAACAAAATACATAGAAATTAGTATACTAAGCTTGATTAAGAGGAACCATGGATCAAACATGGCTTAGATCATGAAAAAGAGAGAAGAAAATGAAGTTTCCTTATACTTCACCTCAAAAACCCAATAACTTTGATCTTGAAGAAAGTCCATGAAGATGAATGATTTAGAAAAATCTTCAACATGAAAGTTGCTTAGAACATCATGTAGATTCAAGATCTATGGTTGGATGAAATTAAAAGAGATTGGATGGTGATTTTAGGGTAGATAACCGAATGGTTTCTCTTGAAGCACAAAGATGAAATTTTTTATTTTTGATAGAAACTTGAAGCTTGGATTTGAAGATCAAGATGAATGATTTTGGAAAAACTCATAACTAGAGATGTTCTTAGAATGATGTTTAGGTTTAGAAAATCAAGTTGGATGAAATTTTTGAGTGATGGGAGGTGCTCTTGGAGTGCTTGGCCAAAATCTAGAGAAGAAAGGAGATAGAGAGAAAATTTTCTAAGTTTCCTTCTTGAAAATGAATCAATGAAGACCAAGGAAGACAATAATGACTAAAGCATGCAATTATGGTCTTCCAAACTCCTTCATGCAGCACCAAATTCGTAGTCCCCCCTTCTTGCATTCTTCTTGAGTGCAAAAAAATCAAAAGTAAGCCATTATGATGTCTAACTTGACCAAGACATGCAAAAATGACATAAAGCTTTTTCTTTGTTTCTAAACACTCCAAAACCATCACTTTCTCTTCATAATGCATTCAATAAAGTTGTCTTCATTATTTGCCACCATTTGAAGCATTTCTAGCCATTGATTAATTCAATGGTTAGGATTCAGATAAATTTTTAATTTTAGAAAGACTAAATCTAGGCCATTGGATTTTTCTCCATTAAATTCTAGCCCTTAGATGTGTCTCCAAAATTAAGGGTCAAGATTGCTCCTTCTAACTTTTAATCCAAGGGTCCTAATTAGTCTTTGCTACTTTAGAAGACCAAATCTCCACCATTGATTAATTCTTCATCCAATGGTCATAAATGGTCTTTGTTACTTTTTAAGATTAAATCTCCACCCTTGATTTAATCTAAATCCAATGGTTATAAATGGTCTTTGTCATTTTTCAAGACCAATTCTACACCTTTGATTACATCTATGGTTGATATCAAAGCCTTCCTAACTAAGCCTATTCTCACACCATTGATTAAATCAATGGTTATTATCCAAGCGCTTTATTAAGTTTGTTTCTTAACCTTTGATTAAACCAATGGTTAATATTCAAACTAAGTATTCTCATCCAAGGGTATAGATCAAGTCAAGCTCTCTTTCTTGACTACGCAGTATAATATTTATTCTTGTATCCTACAAATAATATTTTTACTGTATTTTTATCATTCGATAATTAAATACAAGACAAAACACAAGATAATAAAATTTTAAAAAAGCTTTCCTGGATTCGGGTTTAGTAAGATCCCCGTCTCCGCCTAAACAAGACAAATTTTTCTATGCATAGAAAAAATTTTCACTTTGTGGGACCCACTGGCCCACGTATGGCCACACAGGCCCACATACATACTTCTAAGGGGCCCACAGATAGGAAAAATTTCAAAATCATCCATAAAATCACAAAAATTATAAAATGCACAAATATCAAATCAGATTACGTAAATTAATTACCTAACGGTAAAAATTAAATTACGTAAAGTTTTCTCCGGCTTGAAAATTTTTATTTTCCTGACACGGAGGAAATCACTCAAAACGATCAAATACGCTAACGGAATAAACAAAATAATTTTACAGTGCACAGAAATTACTAAACAGTGAAATTCTGTTAACTGTCAAAATTACTGTTTAAGAGATACGGAAATTTGGCGTGTTACACGGAGTGTTAGCATATCAACTTGAGTTCCGATCGCTGCGTCTATCTGGGGGACGTGTCGATTTCTCTAGCCTGGAGACGTCATGAGACGCCTGTTTTTACCTACTATGTCAGCCTGCAGCTGGAGTTCTACTTGCCCATACGTGAGATGTGGGGTGATCATTACTACACCCCTCAGGAGGATTCGTTTGATTCCACCGCTCGGGCTCCTGCTAGTGCCTCTGTGGTTCCGATGGAGGTTTCCTCGGACGAGGAGGACCCCGCTGAGGACCCTAATACGGTCCCTCCTCCTCTGAGAGACTGATTTTACTGGTAGTTGCTGATGGTTGCCAGTGTTTTATTTTGGGGGCCTGATGTATTACTTTTGGTGGGCTGTACATTTTGATATTCTGGTGGATGTGTATGTAAAATCCATAGGCGGTATAGTTTTGCTTTTTGAAAATTTTCGTGCTTGTATCTAAAGTACAGCTTGATATTCCATATATATATATATATATATATATATATATATATATATATATGCGTATTATTCAGATGTGAGTTTGGTTTCCTATCTTACTCTTTACTGTTGTTCAAGTTTCGTCACTTGGTTTTATTGTAAAAAAAAAAAGTATACTGCCGTTTTACTCACGTATTAAAGCATCGAACAAGTTAACTTTAAATCTAATGAACCGGGTCTTAATTTAGAAAAATTTATTTTCCGCATTTTCATTTATGTTTAATAATGTGACGTTCCCTCTCCAAAAAAGGGGTGTTACATTAAGTTGGTATCAGATCCCCAGTTTATGTTTCTTTGGGTCTTGTGTGTGAGTCTGTCTTATTTGTGCTGTGTGAATCTCTGTGATTGGTATTCTGACTGAATACATCTGACCTTCCTTATGTTTTTCAGTTGATTTAATTTAAGGAAAAGCGAGATGGCAAAAGGTGGAGATATGACAGCCGCTATAGAAGTAATACAGAGGATGGCGGAAGTCATCGCGCAGCAAAATGAGCGTGCTGCTCAACAATAAGAGAGAGCTACCCAACAACTTGAGGCAACTGCAGATGCACAAAACTTAGCAGAATTTCGTCGCCACAACCCTCCACAATTCAAGGGAGAACTTGATCCAGACAAAGTTAGTTTGTGGATCAAGGAACTCGAGAAGGTTTTCCATGGCATGAACTGCGCTGAAGACAAGAAGGTGAACTATGCTACCTTCCTGCTTGTTGGCAACGCCGAAGACTGATGGAACGGAGCTCAAAGAGCACTGGAAGCCGAAGGAGCTGACATCACGTGGGACGTGTTCAAGAACAAATTTTTGGACAAATACTTCCCTGCGAATGCGAGGCATGCGAAAAAGATGGAGTTCCTCAATCTGAGATAGGGGAACATGACCGTCAGTGAATATGCGGCCAGATTTGAAACCTAGAGAAGTTCTCAATGCATTATCAGCATCAAACAGATGAAGCTTGGAAGTGTTGGAAGTTCGCTGAAGGACTGAGGTACGAGGTGAAAAAGGCTAATCACTCTAAAAATGAAAGTATTCTCAGAACTACTAGACACATGCTATGAGGTCGAGGCCTTGGAACAGGCTAGAGACTCGAGGAGCAAGAACTTTGGGCCTGCAAGGTTCCAAAGAGGTGGAGGCAGTGGTTCAAACCGCTTCCAGAAGAAGCCCTATTCCCGACCAATGGGAAACCAACAACAAACTGGTGGAAGTTCTGGCAGAGGTTCTACTGGGAACCAGACTAGTTAGAATGTGGCATATCCCTCCAAATGCCTGAAGTGTGGGAAAGATCATCTCACGAGGGACTGCATGATCAAGGGAATCATCTGCTTCAAGTGTGGCAAACTGGGTCATACATCCAGAGACTACAACCAGACAAAAGCTGAACCTTCAGTCAATGCAACTCGAGCCAAGAACCCGCAAGTCGGAGGTCGAGTCTATACCATGAGCGGAGCTAAAGCCTCCGAATCCGAAGACTTGATTCAAGGAGAAGGCACCATAGAAGGTAATCTTTTAAAAGTACTGTACGACTCTGGGGCAACCCATTCTTTCATATCATATGACTGTGTGCTACGACTTGACTTGCCAATTTCTACCCTACCTTTTGATTTGACTATCTCAACCCCTACTGACAAACCGGTAGTTACTACCAAAGTCTGTTTGAAGTGTCCCCTAATTATTCAAGGTCGAATCTTTTCTATCGATTTGATCTGTTTACCTCTTTCATAGTTAGATATAATCTTAGGGATGGACTGGTTGTCTTCCAACCATGTTCTGTTAGATTATTCTAGAAAAACCATAGTGTTCCCTGTGGATGAAGATTCTAGATACTTGACAGCCAACCAAGCACGAGCTTTCTTGAAAGAAGGAGCTCAGGGATACATGCTGCTATCTTCCTTGAAGATCGAGAGTGAGGCTGATCTGAGCACTATTCCGGTGGTGAAGGAGTTTCCTGAAATCTTCCCCGAAGATGTACCTGGTTTACCACCGACGCGTGAGATAGAGTTTGCTATTGACCTTGTACCGGGAGCTGGTCCCGTGTCTATAGCACCTTACCGGATGTTGCCGACGGAATTGGCGGAACTTAAGAAGCAACTAGAAGAGCTTTTGGAGAAACAGTTTGTCAGGCCGAGTGTATCACCGTGGGGAGCACTAGTGTTACTAGTTCGAAAGAAGGACGGTACCTCGAGACTGTGTGTGGACTATA
Source organism: Ormosia emarginata (assembly GCA_029884605.1). NCBI lineage: Eukaryota > Viridiplantae > Streptophyta > Magnoliopsida > Fabales > Fabaceae > Ormosia > Ormosia emarginata. Next base: position 2,590,394 of record JAQQTP010000082.1, on the reverse strand, counting down.
GGCAATTGAACAAGCTGACGATCAAGAACAAATATCCTCTCCCGAGAATTGATGACTTGATGGACCAACTGAAGAGAGCAACGGTATTTTCGAAGATCGATCTGAGATCTGGGTATCATCAGATGTGAGTTTGGTTTCCTGTCTTACTCTTTACTGTTGTTCAAGTTTCGTCACTTGGTTTTATTGTAAAAAAAAAAAAAGTATACTGCCATTTTACTCACGTATTAAAGCATCGAACAAGTTAACTTTAAATCTAATGAACCGGGTCTTAATTTAGAAAAATTTTGTTTTTCGCATTTTCATTTATGTTTAATAATGTGACGTTCCCTCTCCAAAAAAGAGGCGTTACAAGTTTTACTCTTATATTCTGATTTTTGAGAAAAAGAAGGAGGTTCTTCTGTTTTTGACCTAAGCATGAATTCCAGAAAGCAAGTGGGAGGAGGAGGAACTCTTGGAAGATAGAAGGATTCAAGTGAAGAATCAAGATCAAGGAGGAAGATCAAGCATTGGATTCTCACCATTCTTGTTCATTCTTTCCCTTTTCTCTCTTGATTTGTAATTTGATGGGTTTCTTGAATTCCTTAGTTTGCTCCTCTTTTATGATGTGTAACTAAACTCTAATCTAGGAGCTCTCTACGATCTTGCTATGGATTTGATTATCTTGTAATTAGTTGAGCATCCTTTCAATGAAATTGGTTTTGTTCATCCATATCTATGTTTAATGCTTGTTATTGATTGGTCATCAATTGTATGATTTAAATATTCCAATTGAACTAGAAATAGGGTGTTGTGAATATGGATATGTGATAAACACATATTTTATTCATTAAGAAACCCTTATATTTAGTCATTTACACTCTCCATATTCTTAATTGATTGAGTTTGATATGATTTTGTGAGTTTGAGCTCAAATTGGTCCTAATTGAATATTTTCAGCATTATTGAGATTTTACACTGTTTCTGTATTTTAGTCATAACTTGAGTTCCTGATATCTGAAAATCATGAATTTTATCTTGTAGGAAAGCTAAGAGGAAGCTCTACAACTTTGATGAAGAGCTCAAAGTCCGATTCAGATGTCTAAGGGACCTAAGTTTACATGGAAGTCAGAATACGGGTTCTGTCAGTAGAATCCGAACAGTGTGCACTCATAAAATCATATCTCAAGATGTAATAATGGAGATGGGCTGAAATTTGGATAGTGGATAGTCAAGATCCAAATAAACAACTTTCATGAAGAACACATTTTCAGAAAAAGAAGTCTAGTAGGTCATTTTGAGCTTGCAAGTCAGAACAGAGGTGCTGAAGTTGGGTTTGAGCAATCTACGGTATTTGGGACATATCTTGGGCTTAAGGAAGCCAAATTGGACGAACCAGCTATCCATTTTATAGCCAAGACAAGGATCTACAACTTTTATGAAGAACACTTTTCGTGGTTCTGAAGTATAATGGGTCGTTTTTGGCTTCCAAGTCAGACACGAAATTTTCGTCCTCAACCACCCACTCATCCATCCACTCATCCACTCATCCACTCATCCACTAACTCACCCATTCACCCACTCATCCACTAATCCATCCACTCATCCATCCACTCACCCATTCATGTCCATAATTTCCCACTCACCAAAAGTCCTTTGGCATTTTTCACTAATCAACCACTCAACCATTCCACTCACTCATCCACTAAACCAATCCACTAAACCAACCCACTAATCCATCCACTCAAACACTCCACTCACTCACCCACTCATCCACCCACTTCCCTTTGTCATTTTGTTACCTTAGACTTCTATAAAAGGCACCATTTATCATGAACAAGATGTAACTCTCCTTCATTTTCTCTCTTAGTTTCTTGTTTCTTCATAGTTTCTTCTTGTTTCTTCATAGTTTTTCTTGTGATTTCTTTCTAGCTATGTGTAACTAAACCTCCCTTGGTTAAGGGGGTGATGAAACCGCTAGTATTAATGTTGTAAACTTTGCATATTTGATTATTTCAACACAGTTATGTTTTTATTCATATATTTCTGAATCTATTGTTGGTATGAAGGTTTTTGTACTTGTTCCTACTTTCAAAGTAGTAGATCTAGGTTTATTATGCGCGGTTGCGGTAGTAGATCTAGTGGGATGTATGATGTTCATGTGGGTATAATTATCTTTGTGCTATTTGCCGCTTATAAAAGTGGTAGATCTGGGTTTATTATGCGCGGTTGCGGTATTAGATCTAGAGAAATATATGTTCTAAGTAATTTAATCCCTATGTGTGATTAGACCTTAGTGTAATTGGTTTTCTAAATCTTAATGCAATTGTTGGATAGTTGTAAGAGCGGTTGCTTTATGACTAATCAGTGATTAGGAGTTGATTTGAGCGGTTGCTAAATTGGCCAACACGTAAGGAAAACAGAGATTTAATATCACAATTGCATAAAAACATAATTGAGCATGTTGGAATAAAAAGGATATGTGGATTTACATTATCATATAAATCTAGTGGTGGATTCAATCTCTTAACCAATTTTCTTATATTGTTGATTTTAGTTTGTTTATTGTTATCTTTGAAGCTGTTCATTGTTCATCAAAACTCCAAAACCCCCCTTTTACTGTTTATTGTTAATCAGAGTCTAAATTGGGAATTGTTTAATAGTGTTAATTGAATTGGTTCTATGTGGATCGACTTACTAACTACAACTAGTTGTAAGGTTTTTATTTTCTGGTGGGCCTGACAACTGATTTTTATCTTAATTTTAATCACTACATCCGCACGCATCAGAATTTTGGCGCCGTTGCCGGGGAACCAATTTTTTCAATTACACTATTAATTTATTTCCTATTTTATTCTGTTTTTATTTTATTTATTTTATTTTATTTTTAATCTTTCTTTCTGAGTGTTTTGTAGGTGTTGATGTCCTTTGAAGGAGTAGACGAAGGATTGCTAAATTTGAGGAACTATATTGATCAACTCACTTCACATCCTCAATTTCTCTTCCATCCGGCTAACTTCCAACTCACACCTGCTGACATTGAAGCTGCCCGTTACATTGATCTATCAAGTTCAGAGACATTTGAGCCATCTGAAATATCTGAAGAAGTGACAATGGCAGAAAACACTTTAAGGGCATTGGGTGCTCCAGATCTAGATCAACAGCCTCTTTGCATAGACATTCTTGAAAATGAAGAGGCATTTGAATTGAAATCTGGTTTAATCCATCTCTTGCCATCTTTCAATGGATTACCCGGAGAGGACCCCAACAAGCACTTGAAGGAAATCCATGTGGTATGTTCTAGCATGAAACCTGCAGGAATTCATGTAGAGCAAGTCAAGTTGAGAGCTTTTCCATTCTCATTGAAAGACTCAGCTAAGGAGTGGCTTTACTACTTGCCACCCGGATCCATCCAATCATGGCAGGACATGGCCCGAACTTTCCTAGACAGATACTTCCCTGCCTCAAAAGCTACAACAATCAGAAAAGAAATCTGTGGTATTCAACAAAGGCATAGGGAATCACTCCATGACTACTGGGAAAGATTTAAGAAGCTATGTTTCAGCTGCCCTCATCATCAAATAAGTGAGCAGCTTTTAATTCAGTATTTCTATGAAGGCTTACAAGTGATGGATCGCAACATGCTTGATGCTGCTAGCGGAGGAGCATTGATTGATAAAACTCCTCAAGAAGCTAGAAACTTGATCTCAAGAATGGCTGCCAATACTCAACAATTCTACTCTAGAAATGACACTTTGGAGTAAGAGCAAGTGAAAGAAGTAGAGACAACCAAGATACAAAGAAGAAATAACTCAATTGTCTGCTATGGTTCAAATGTTAATGGATTCGGTAAAGCACCACTTCATGCTTGTGGGATCTGTTGTTCATCTGGACATCCCACTGATATGTGTCCCACTCTCCAAGAAGACACAAATGAGGAGGTAAGAGCAGTAGAAGGATATGCTGGACTTTCAAAAAATTACAACCCCTACTCAAACACATATAATCCGGGTTGGAGGGATCATCCAAATTTCAGCTATGCAAAGCAACCTCAAAATCAACCTCCAGCTTATGGACCTCCAGGATTCCAACAAAGGCAAGTACCTTTCCCTCGTAGACAAGAAGCAGTTCAAGCTCCTAAGCAATCTGAGCCTTCATTAGAGGAGCTAGTAAAACAAATGGCCACTAATAATTTGCAGTTCCAACAAGAAACAAATGCAACTATACAAAGTTTCAAACAAGAAACAAGGACTGCAATCAATAACTTGCGAGAATCAGATAGGACAGTTTGTCCACAGAATTCAACAAGTTTCAAAGCCAAGCTTCAGGAAACTACCCTCACAAAATGTAAGTGAATCCGAGGGAAAATGCTAGTGTCTTTGTCACATTGAGAAGCGGAAAGACGATGGATGAGCCTACCTCTCTTCCACCAATCATTCAAGAGAAGGATGAACCACCCAAAGAAGCAAATGATAAGGGGCAAACTTCCAAAACCCCTAAGGTAAGTATTTCGAACCCCTTCCTAAATATGTCACTAAAGCTCCTTTTCCTAGTAGGTTGGTTAAAACCAAGAAAGAAGAAGCGAGAAAAGAAATACTTGAGACTTTTAGGAAGGTAGAGGTTAATATCCCTTTGTTAGATGCCATTAAGCGAGTACCTAGATATGCAAAATTTCTGAAAGAATTGTGCACTAACAAGAGGAAGTTAAAAGGAAATGAAAAGGTCCAAGTGGGAGAAAATGTTTCAAATTGTAATTAAAAGAAACTCCCAACCAAATGTAAGGACCCCTGCACATTCACCATTCCATGCACTATAGGTAACACAAGGTTTGAAAGGGCAATGCTTGATTTAGGTGCATCTATAAATGTCATGCCATATTCTATTTATGCATCTTTATACTTGGGTCCTTTGGAACCTACGGTGTTGTTATTCAATTGGTGATAGATCTAATGCATACCCTAAGGGTGTGGTTGAAGATGTTTTGGTACAGTGAATGAATTAGTGTTTCCTGGAGACTTCTATGTTTTGGACATGGAAGAGGATGAGTCTCCCAAATCTGCTCCTATCTTGCTAGGAAGACCATTTTTGAAGACCGCACGGACAAAAATTGATGTGCACTCGGAATTCTAACAATGGAATTTGATGGGGAATTAATTAGATTCAATATTTTTGAAGCTATGAGATACCCAAGTGATGTGCACTCGCTTGTTTAATTGATTCTTTTGATCCTTTTGATTCTTTAATTTCTGCAGCTTTTGATACCGACCATTTTGATGGTCTTGATACAATTCTAACTCATAGCTTAAATGTACAGGAGGAAAAGAAGAAGAGTGAAGAAGAGCCATGGAGTGAAGACATTGATGAAATTATTGCTTTGCCTTTACAAGAGCTCTCTTCCACTCCCGGAAGAGCATGAGGTAACTTTTGTTGATTTACCCGTTACTACCGATATACCTCAACCTTCATTGTGCGGGCACCGAATTGGAACCGAAAGCACTACCCGATCATCTTAAATACATCTTCTTGGGGAGAAGGACACCCTTCCAGTAATAATTGCAAAGTCACTCACCCAAGAGCAAGAAGAGAAACTGGTAGCTATTTTGCAGAACATAAGACACCATTGGTTGGTCAATAGGCCGATATCAAGGGTATTAGTCCCTCCGTTTGTATGCACAGGATATTAATGGAGGAGGATACTAAACTCCGTGAGAGACCCTCAACGGAGATTGAATCCTCCCATGATGGAGGTTGTGAAAAAGGAGATACCGAAGCTCCTAAGTGTGGGGGTGATCTACCCCATTTCGACAGACAAGTGGGTAAGCCCAGTCGTAGTACCAAAGAAATCGGAATTACTTGTGGTAAGAAATGCTGAAAATGAGCTTATTCCCACTAGGTTACGACGGGGTGGCGTGTTTGTATTGATTACGGGAAGTTGAATGCCGCCACGAGAAAAGACCACTTTCCTTTACCTTTCATTGATCAAATGTTAGAAAGATTAGTGGTCATTCTTATTATTGTTTTCTGGATGGTTTTTCATGTTACAATCAGATTGCCATAGCTCCGAAGACCAAGACAAGACTACATTCACTTGTCCATTTGGTACCTTTGCATATAGGCGAATGCCTTTTGGACTCTGCAATGCACCAGGAACTTTCCAAAGATGCATGATGAGTATATTTTCTGATTACATTGAAAACATCATTGAGGTTTTTATGGATGACTTTAGTGTCTTTGGAAATGATTTTGAAAATTGTTTGGAACATTTAACTTTGGTGCTTAAAAGATGCATTGACACTAACCTGGTACTGAATTGGGAAAAATGTCATTTCATGGTGAATGAAGGTATTGTGTTAGGTCATGTAATTTCTGCTAGGGGAATTGAAGTAGATAAAGCTAAAGTAGAACTCATGCATTCTTTGCCACCACCCACTAGTGTGCGGGAGATTCGTTCTTTTATTGGTCATGCAGGTTTCTACCGGAGATTCATTAAAGACTTTTCTAAAGTCTCATTGCCCCTTTGCAACTTCTTCAAAAGATGTTAATTTTAACTTTGATGAGAAATGTATGGAAGCTTTCAATAAACTCAAGAAGTTGTTAATCGTTGCACCTATCATCGCCACCCAACCGGGAGTTACCTTTTGAACTAATGTGTGATGCCGTGACTTTGCATAAGAGGAGCTGTCTTGGGACAACGAGTTAATAGAGTTCCTTATGCCATTTACTATGCATCAAGGACTCTAAATGATGCTCAACTTAATTACTCAACCACGTAAAAAGGAACTTCTAGTCGTTGTATTTGCTTTAGAAAAATTTAGATCATATCTAATTGGTTCTAAAGTGATTGTGTTTTCAGATCATGCAGCCTTGAAGTATCTTCTAACAAAGAAAGAAGCAAAGCCTAGATTGCTCGATGGATTTTATTGCTCCAGGAATTTGACTTGGAGATTAAAGACAAGAAAGGGAGCGAAAACTTGGTGGCCGATCACTTGAGTAGATTGGTAATCGAAGAGGAAGAAATGCCTATCATGGAGACTTTTCCTGGATGAATATTTGATGGTTGTCAACACCATAATCCCTTGGTATGCTTGACATTGTTAACTACCTGGTTACTAAGGACTTTCCTGGAGGATTTGAACAAGGCCCAAAGAGATAAATTAAGGAGTGATCAGAAATACTATATCCGGGATGACCCGTACTTATGGAAGCATTGTGCGATCAAGTCATTAGGAGGTGCATTCCCGATTCTCGAGACACACTCCATCCTCTCCTTTTGCCACACCTATGCATGTGGAGGACACTTTGGCGATAAAAGGACAAATCAATAAAGTGCTTGACAAAGTGGTTTCTATTGGCCTTCAATTTTCAAAGACGCTTACAACTTCGTAAGTCTTGTGGCCGCCGTCGAGAACAGGTAATATTGGTCCTCGTAATCAAATGCCTCGACTCCGATCATTTTTGTGGAACTCTTTGATGTGTGGGGTATTGATTTCATGGGACCATTCCCTCCTTCATTTAGTTTCACATACATTCTTTTATCCGTTGATTATGTGTCTAAATGGGTGGAAGCAAAAGCCACTCGATCCGATGATTCTAAAACATTGCGTGATTTTGTTAAGTCACATATTTTCTCTAGGTTCGGGACCCCAAGGACTATCATCAGTGACCAAGGGACCCATTTCTCGCAACAAAACCTTTGATGCTCTATTGAAGAGATATGGAGTAATGCACAAAATTTCCACTCCTTACCATCCACAGACAAATGGGCAAACTGAAGTGTCCAACCGGGAGATTAAGTCAATCCTTGAAAAGACAAGTGAATCCCTCAAGAAAGGATTGGAGCACTCGACTTGAAGATGCTTTATGGGCTTATAGGACTGCCTATAAGACTCCCATCGGCATGTCACCATTTCGGTTGGTGTATGGAAAGCCCTGTCATTTGCCCGCTTGAGTTGCAACATCGATCTTACTTGGGCCATTAAACAAGTTAATATGGAATTGGAAGGTGCTTTGGAAAGCAAAGGAAGTTCCAAGCACAGAATTAGAAGAACTAAGAAATGAGGCCTTTGAGAATGCCCCGATTTATAAGACTAAAGCTAAGGCATTCCACGACCAATTGATTTCCGAAAGAAATTTCACAGAGGACAAAAAGTCCCGCTATTCCAATCAAGACTCAAATTATTTCCAGGTAAACTGCGTTCTAAGTGGATTGAGCCGTTTGTGGTAACTAATGTTTTTCCTTTTGGTGCAGTTGAGATCAGGAGTGAAAATTCGGCAAAGCATTTAAGGTCAATGGTCATCGTCTCAAACCATATCATGAACTTCCTGACAAGTGCGAGAGATGGAAGTGATGACCCTCATCCTTCCACAATATGAGGAGCAGTGAAAGTATCATCATGTCGGGCTGAGGACAATAAACTAAGCGCTCATTGGGAGGCAACCCAACCAGATTTACTCTCTTTATCCCTTTTTATTTTGTGTTTTCATTAGTTCCTTAGATTATGTTTTTATCTGTTTGTTGGTTGTAAGCATTTGAATCTCTAAAAAAAAAAAATTTATGTATACGTCTTAGGGTTGGCTTTGGTAACACCACCGTGAATAGGGAAATGCATGCATCCTGATCCAGCCTTCTTAATTGAAAAACAAAGAAGGTAGATTATATCCCACATGTGAGGCAGCCAGACGTATTATGGTCACTTGTCCCTTTTGGGAGCCCTATGTTGCGCTGGTCTTGAATGGGTCAAATACTGGTCAACAATGCTTTGGCACAAAGCCGAAAGAGCAGACTACCTCCATCCCAATCTTAAGTAAGTATACACTCATCTTTCATCAAGTTTTTCTAACAAATTCAAAAAAAAAAAAAGGGACGTGATGTCTACTGCACTCATGACGCGCAGTATAAAGATACGCCATGGAAACTGTACATACAGGTGTATGTCATCATTTTCTATTTCTTTTATCTTTGTATCATTTTGTTGTATTTTGATTTTTGTACAGACGATCCTTTGAGCAAGGGTGGTCCTTCAGGGGTTTCTAGACTTCTTTACCTTGATGGTTTTCTTGAAGTCAAAAAAAAAAAAAAATTGTTGTTTGGAAAGTATGATATGATTGTCATGGACTTATTAAACCAATTAGTGATGGCAGAGTAAGGAGAATTTTACTCTTGAGACGCATCTTAATTGGTGGCGTAGGTCTCGATGCGTAATCGACAAAGTGCTTCTTTTTCTCGCTTGGCGTTGATTCACTTCTTATCAAAGTTGTGTTGCTCTTTTCTATATCTCTCTTCACATTGAGGGCAATGTTATATTAAGTGTGGGGGAGAGATTTTAGTATGTTTCTTTTGGTTGTTAAAAAAAAAAGAAAAAAAAAGAATAAGAAAATAAAAAAAAAGGGGTTCATTGCATGATTGAATAACTTTTCTCCCTTCTTGAACTGATATGCTTGGTGATGGATGATTAAATTGATGAATTGAGTTTGATGGATACATACCTTGTGAGATTTTGAGCCTAATGGATGGATTCAACATTTATGCCATTCTCTTCTTTCTTGTGTGATTTTCACTCATATTAATGACCACTCTAGAACTTGCTTTGATTCTTTTTGAGGCTACATTTCACTTGCATGCATGAACATGATTGAGGCCCTCTTTCTTAATTAGCTAGTTTAACCAAATAGCCAACCTTGTTTTCAATATGATATCAAGCACTCTTTTGATTTCTTGAAAATTCTCTCGATTCCCGCTAACCTTGTATATTTTCCTTTGCTTAACCCCTTTGAGCTTATTTGACCATTCCTTGTTTCTAGCTCATCATGTGCCTTAAATGAGAAATCGTGTTCTTACTTTACCTTAGGGAATAAAAGAACATTAGCTTGGTTAATGGATGAGTTTTTGAACAAGTGTGGGGGTGTGTGTACAAAGTGGTTGTTGAAAAAGAAAAGAGTGCCCAAAAAGAAAAAAAAAAATGTATGTATATAGTTATGTTCATATATATATAAAAAAGAAAAAAAAAACCAAGTGTTTAAAAAAAGAAAAGGATTGGGAAATGAATATGTAAAGGGATATACACTAGAGTTGGGATGAACTTTTATGCTTGTTATTTGAACTCAGGCTCTCATTTGCTTTTATTCTCTTTGGTATTTATCTTCTCATATCCATTTTATCCTCTCCTGTTACCTTGACCTCACTACAACCTTGAATAAAGTCCTCATGATTTGTGTGTGCATGTGTTTTGAGTAGTGGAGAAGTAGAAGATAAGCAAGCTTATGGTAGTGCAATTTTCATGGGTTGAATTGAGTGAAATACCTACCCTTTAAACACTTGAGAGATTGAGAGGGAATCTTGTGAAGATCTATCATTCTCGATTCATGTTGAAGATACCTTGCTTGATGGTTTGAGATGTGGAGAATTGTTAACTCATGAATGTTTTGATCCCTTGAACCTTTGGTTGTTCTTCTTGATTGTAAAATTTTGGTCTTGAGTTTTGCCCAGGAGTGCAAAAAGCTAAGTGTGGGGAATTTGATAAACACATATTTTATTCATTAAGAAACCCTTATATTTAGTCATTTACACTCTCCATATTCTTAATTGATTGAGTTTGATATGATTTTGTGAGTTTGAGCTCAAATTGGTCCTAATTGAATATTTTCAGCATTATTGAGATTTTACACTGTTTCTGTATTTTAGTCATAACTTGAGTTCCTGATATCTGAAAATCATGAATTTTATCTTGTAGGAAAGCTAAGAGGAAGCTCTACAACTTTGATGAAGAGCTCAAAGTCCGATTCAGATGTCTAAGGGACCTAAGTTTACATGGAAGTCAGAATACGGGTTCTGTCAGTAGAATCCGAACAGTGTGCACTCATAAAATCATATCTCAAGATGTAATAATGGAGATGGGCTGAAATTTGGATAGTGGATAGTCAAGATCCAAATAAACAACTTTCATGAAGAACACATTTTCAGAAAAAGAAGTCTAGTAGGTCATTTTGAGCTTGCAAGTCAGAACAGAGGTGCTGAAGTTGGGTTTGAGCAATCTACGGTATTTGGGACATATCTTGGGCTTAAGGAAGCCAAATTGGACGAACCAGCTATCCATTTTATAGCCAAGACAAGGATCTACAACTTTTATGAAGAACACTTTTCGTGGTTCTGAAGTATAATGGGTCGTTTTTGGCTTCCAAGTCAGACACGAAATTTTCGTCCTCAACCACCCACTCATCCATCCACTCATCCACTCATCCACTCATCCACTAACTCACCCATTCACCCACTCATCCACTAATCCATCCACTCATCCATCCACTCACCCATTCATGTCCATAATTTCCCACTCACCAAAAGTCCTTTGGCATTTTTCACTAATCAACCACTCAACCATTCCACTCACTCATCCACTAAACCAATCCACTAAACCAACCCACTAATCCATCCACTCAAACACTCCACTCACTCACCCACTCATCCACCCACTTCCCTTTGTCATTTTGTTACCTTAGACTTCTATAAAAGGCACCATTTATCATGAACAAGATGTAACTCTCCTTCATTTTCTCTCTTAGTTTCTTGTTTCTTCATAGTTTCTTCTTGTTTCTTCATAGTTTTTCTTGTGATTTCTTTCTAGCTATGTGTAACTAAACCTCCCTTGGTTAAGGGGGTGATGAAACCGCTAGTATTAATGTTGTAAACTTTGCATATTTGATTATTTCAACACAGTTATGTTTTTATTCATATATTTCTGAATCTATTGTTGGTATGAAGGTTTTTGTACTTGTTCCTACTTTCAAAGTAGTAGATCTAGGTTTATTATGCGCGGTTGCGGTAGTAGATCTAGTGGGATGTATGATGTTCATGTGGGTATAATTATCTTTGTGCTATTTGCCGCTTATAAAAGTGGTAGATCTGGGTTTATTATGCGCGGTTGCGGTATTAGATCTAGAGAAATATATGTTCTAAGTAATTTAATCCCGGTGTGTGATTAGACCTTAGTGTAATTGGTTTTCTAAATCTTAATGCAATTGTTGGATAGTTGTAAGAGCGGTTGCTTTATGACTAATCGGTGATTAGGAGTTGATTTGAGCGGTTGCTAAATTGGCCAACACGTAAGGAAAACAGAGATTTAATATCACAATTGCATAAAAACATAATTGAGCATGTTGGAATAAAAGGATATGTGGATTTACATTATCATATAAATCTAGTGGTGGATTCAATCTCTTAACCAATTTTCTTATATTGTTGATTTCAGTTTGTTTATTGTTATCTTTGAAGTCGTTCATTGTTCATCAAAACTCCAAAACCCCCCTTTTACTTGTTTATTGTTAATCGAGTCTAAATTGGGAATTGTTTAATAGTGTTAATTGAATTGGTTCTCTGTGGATCGACCCTTACTAACTACAACTAGTTGTAAGGTTTTTATTTTCTGGTGGGCCTGACAACTGATTTTTATCTTAATTTTAATCACTACATCCGCACGCATCAATATGGTATGATTGATGTATGTTCAATTACATTCTATTGGTTTGGGTGTGTTGATTAACTAAGGGGATGGACACATACCCTTTGGTCATGCATGGCAAGTGTTTGATAATTGGTCTCAATAAGTGATTCTTATGTTAACTCACATGGACACATAGTGGATTAGCTAGGTTTCACATGGGTAATTGTCCTAGACATAGGCTCTTATCCATTGATGGTTATTAGCTAACAAATATCATTTCATTGATTGGTACTTGTTAATTACAATTATTGTAACACCCCTAAATATAACAACCGCAGCGCAATCTTCATTACACCACAGTTACTAGATCCAGGCGTGTCACAGTCATGATAACAGTAATTTCAAAATTTACGCAAGTTTATTTTTTTTTTCATTTTTATGCATAAGTAGAAAATATGAGCCATGAATGAAATATAAATATATTTAACCCTTAATACTGAAATAAAATCGCATTCCTTATATATATTTTACAGTCAATTAACACAAATCACTGATAACATAGAATATAATAATTACAGAGTCAAATAAAATACAGCAGGAATAAAAACACTAAAGGGGAAAAGTAGTAACCCTGGGGTAGGTACTACTAGCAGACAAAACCGCAACCCCATATACACATATGACGCTCAGAGTCCCAGTCGACAAGTCAGGCATCAATGCCTCTACGCAACTGCACTTGTACGTAGCTGAAGAAATCTTGTCCAGACGCCCAAACCAATCAACCAAGGTGTGGTCCCTCTTCATCTTCCTCACAATCTTTTATCAAATATGAATATAAAATAGAAATACGAAAATACAGGAAAGAGGTGAGACACCCATCTTTCATTACCATTCTGGCAGTAAGAAAATAACACGGCGCGAAGTGCCACAAAGCAACATAGTTCATACATTTATTAATAGCAGCAGCGGAATTTATAACAAAAGCAAATCAGTCATAAGCAATGACAGGAATCAATGATAACAGTAATATTTATAGTAAAAGTAGAACAGCAGCAGGCAATAGCAAGATTTAACAACATCAAACCAATCACAATAAGATTTCCAGTAAGTCAGTAAAATCATCAAACAAATCATGTACAGCAGGAAAACAGATACTTTAACAGATGTTCATGCTCAACAACTTATGAGACTAACAATGAACGGTGCACAATGAATTATGGTACCACAATTCCTACTCCATGGAGCTAGACATAAATATTTTCAGAGTGAATGATCAAGGAGTAATGTTAGTATATCGTTAGCCTTAAAATACAATGTGCTTTATGTCATAAAACATTTGCGCAATGACTTATACATGGCACCTCAACAGTTGATCGCGAGATAGGACAACGTCCCGATCCGGATCTTCGGTGTGTTTGCATCGGTCTACCTCATGGCATAGAGGAGCTCATAACTGTCCATGTGAGGAACCCGCACCCCGACGTCCCGAGGGCCAACAACATATGACACCTACGCTAGTCTATTCGCACCCGCACATAGGTGTTATTCAACTCCTAGGCATACATCACCTTTCAACAATGTCTAACGGACAAAATATATGCATGACGACACAATATCCAATCATGTATATTCATCAATGATGTATTCATCATATACACTACCACAATGGTATATAGTCATTCTCAGTATCAACATGTCATATCTCATCGAGAATTAAATTAACAAGTACATAACCCTTTATAGGGACTCACAACACATAGAGTCAAATCTCAATATCAATATATATTATGGTTTATCATTATCACCATTCCCTATTAAGGGTTTAACATTTTCAAGAACTTAAGTCTTGATCAATTATGAGAATACTTAGGTTAACTAACCCTTAAAATCGTAGCCTCACAAACCCTCAAGATTCTAAATTCCTTTTCGCATTATGCTCTAGTCTCTTGATACCAATCACTTAGTTTTTATTTTACATGGGATCAATCCAATTCCTCAACATTATTAGGTATTCATGGTTTATCAATTATCATCATATCCACATTAGGAATTTTTCATGTCTTTAAACTCCTAATCTCCAAAGATGCACAAAGGCATCATTTAAACTTTAAGTTTTTCATAATCAACTCCACTATGATTATAAATCCTTTAGTGTTCAATTATACAAGCTTTATTGCTTACTAACTCAATCCAAACTCTCATTATCATGGGTCAAAACCGTGGCCCTTCAAGTCCTCAAAGATCCAATTTCTTTCTATTTTATGTATTAACTTCTTAATCTCAATTTACTTAAATTTGATTTATCAAAGTCATTTCAATTCCTTATGATTTTAAGCCAAAACCGTGGCCATCATTTGTCATCAAAGTTGCAATTCTTCACCATATTATGCATTAGTTACTTGATACTTAATCACTCAAATTTTATTCCTCACAAGATCAATTCAATTCCCAAATTTCCAAGGTCCAAACCATGGTTTCATAAGTCCTCTAAGTTTCACTTTTTCTTTCCTTTTTATGTACTAGGTCATCATTATCAATTCACTTAAATTTTAGTTCATTAAGATCAATCGAATTGCCTAAGGTTCAATGCCAAAACTGTGGCTTCATAGGTATCCAATGTCCAATTTTTTTCTTTCCACTTTTATGCATAAGTTTTCTTAATACTAGTTCACTTACATTTAGTTCATCAAACTTAATCCCATTGCCTCTTTATTAAGACCAAAACCGCGGCTTCATGTGGGGTAGTAAACCCTTGGAATTTCATATTCATAAGTTTTATTTATCATCATTTGACATTCAATTTCATAGCTTCCTTTTATTATGTACTAAACAAATTTATCAATCAAGAATCATCTCAAAACCGTGGCATCAAGTCAAGGTAGGAAACTCCACATTTTCTATTTAACAACCTTAACTTGATCAAGCATATTTAACACATCAAACATATTCAAGAACACAATTCAAGCATTAATCAAATTCAAGAACACCATATCATACAAATTTTTACAATTCAAGTAAGCATACAAGGATGGAATTCTCCATCAATATACATACAAAGTTCCTTCACCACCATAAGTGGTTGAAGTGAGTAGTCTCCCTCTTACCTAGAGGAGACAATTCAAGAAAACAACTCCTTGGCTCCTTGATTTGCAAATTCGGATTCCACCTTCAAGAGAACCATAAAGTGATCAAATTCTCATATTTACAAACCAAGGATTGAAAAGAATGATCCTTGGTCACATAGGTGACCAAGGAAAACGAAATTGAGAAGTGAATAGGAAGAATTTTACCTAAAGCCTTAAGCTTGAACTCCTTGAGATGTATTTTTGGTGATTTTCAGATTCCACTCACCCAAGAACCCTAGAGTGTTCAAAATCACTCAAATCACACATCAATGCTCAAAAAGAGAAGCCCTTGGTCATATAGTAACCAAGGAAAACGAAAATGAGAAGAAATAGGAGAGAAATCAAGAATCTTTACCTTGGAAGACAATAGAGACAAGGTTGGATTTTGAGCAAGCCTTCTAAATGAAACTTGTAGGGAAGATGAAGGTGACTATATTAAAGTATTTAGTGAAGAGAAAAATCAAAAAGCTTGGTCATCCAAGGAAGAGTGATTTTCGGATTTGGAGAAGGAGAGGTAGAAAAGTTAGATTTTTGAAGAGATTTTCTAAAGAGAAAGTGTAGAGGAGGTTGAGAGAAGTCTAGAAATGGTCTTGGTGAAACAAAAAGATGAAGAATCATGGCCATTAGTGGGCTGCCATTTTCGGATTCAAGAGGAGGAAGAAGAGAAGAGGTGGAGAGAAAATGGAGGTAGGAATGGAAAATGAAGAAACTTTCTACACAAAGAAGGTAGAGGAAGTGAAGGCAAGTGTAGAAATGAGCTTGGAGAGAAGAAAAGATGAACAAAAATGGAGGAGATGGTGGCTGGAATTTCATGGCTATGGTGGAGGTAGAAAGAAGGAGGAGAAAAGATGAAGAAGATGAAGTGAAGAGAGAGAGAAAGGGTAAGTTAAAGGGATGTAATTTTGTGTGTGTATTAGGTTAAGTGTGCAAGCCACAATTTTGCCCTCCTTGGCATGTGTGGGCTGCTGCAATAGAGAGTGTGAGGGAGAGGATTTGGCTTCTCATGCAAGCCAAGGGCAATTAGGTCATTTGGTGGTTAAAGCATCTCAAAGAAGCTTTGAAAAAGTACACAAATTTAAATTAAAGTAAATTTAATTTGACATAAAGTGGATTGCATTAGGATAAGGTAATGCATGCTATTATCCAATGGATAATAGTTACGATTAATGAGTCGGTATTAATTTATCTAACATATGAAATTTACACAGCGTTTTATTATTTCGTCTGTTATATTTCTCAAAAAATGTGAAACCTCGTAAACTGTGTCCGGCCTCGGGTTTAATAAGATCCTCCATTGACGTTTCCATAGTTCAAGGTTCTCAGGAAAAATATTTCATTTTTCCGGTTCTGCTCAGCGCGCACGCGAAACGAGGAATATATTAAAAAAATCAACGTCTCTGGAAAAATTCTAGAAAATTCCCATAAATCACAAATATTATAAAACAACTATTCGTCACAAAATTTTCTAACTTTCGAAACATTACAGTCATTTACCCAACTTTGCACGTTCTCAGAAAAATTTAAGAAAATTCTCAAAATTTCCAAATATTGTAAAATGATCATTTATCCTAAAATTATTAATTTTTGGGATGTTACAACTATTCATTGAAGTAGCAAGTAAATAGGGACCCCTAAGCTTTAATCATTCTCATCTTCTGTTGTGGATTTGGTGTTTGGTGATCTCTTATTTTGTTTTTTTTAAATTGTTATTTTAATTGCAACTCACTCTCACATTTCGATCGCTTGGTTAAGAATTTTTTGGAATTTGGTTAAGTTTAGCATTTTTCTAATTATCAATCCCTTGGGACATGATACTCTAACTCTCATTTATATTACTTGTCGACTCGTGCGCTTGCGGAGTTACGGATAAAAAACTAACAGAGCTAACATTCAGTTTGTACTAGAACCCGGCCGCCTGAAGTATTCCCACCCAGTCATTTGAGAGGGAAATTAGTCAGCTAAATGACGAAGAAACTGAATGTGTTGAATTCTTCGAGATGTGGGTTGACGAGGTCGGCAAGATCTGGCCTAAAGACATACTGGACACCCCAGACGACAAGACCCTTTGGGTCGTGTTAGGTAGTACAGGTCATTGTCTATGCTTATTTATATATCTTCTTTTATTTCGCTTTATGACTTTTTCTAATTGCCTCTTGATTTTGCAGCACGCTTGGTCGAGATGGCTTAAAATGGAAACGCTCTGGCAATCCTTAAAGCCTTGAGGGCTAGAAATGCATCAGGGCCATCAAACCCCCTCTATTGATGTTGTGTCGGTCTCCCCACCCTATCTAGTTGAGGTCCCTATGGTGGAGAGGGAACCTATCAATATAGAGGATTCCTCGCCATCACCTGAAAGGCACAAGAGAAAAGCGATGGACGAAGGTCAGTCAGATGACCGGGGTAAGAGGACTGCAGTTAAAGACAACACCGAGCCAATCAATCTGTATCACGAGGACTCAGACCCTCATGAGTTTATCGACTTCAACCTTATGGACGATGAAGTTGTCACTCATCTGACCCAACGTAGCGAGAAAGCCACCTTTTCCTGGTTTGAGACTTTTGGGCTCCGTCTTGCTATGGAGACTTAATATCTGGAGCATATGGTTGAAGAGCAAGAGCGAGAGATGGCAGAAAGGGCTTCTGTCGTTGAGCAGGGTGAAAACCAAGCTCTTAAGGTAATAGAAGATTCCGTAAAGGCCAAAAACGATGCTGAAGCTTAGGCTTGAGACTTGGAGAGGCAGGTGGTTGCCTTTGTAACACCCTGAAAATTAATAATTTCATGACAAATAGTCATTTTGTAATATTGTGAATTTTGTGAATTTTTCTGGATTTTTCTGAGTGTGTGGAATATTTTAATATTATACCTCTTTTTGTGCGCGCTGAGTGGAGCCGGGAAAATGAGATATTTTTCCTGAGAACCTTGAACTATGAAAACGTCGATGGGGAATCTTACTAAACCCGAGGCCAGACATAATTTACGAGGTTTTACATTTTTCAAGATTTTTATCTGATAAATAAAAATCACATAATTATTTTATTATCCGTTGGACAATAAATATCGATTTTTGTTAACTGTAATTTCTGTCCATTGATAATAAATCCGATACAGTGTTAGCCATATTTTAGAGAACACTTTAATGATATCACAATAGTGACATCATCATCATGACATCACTTTGACTTTTTAAAAGTAGAAGCTTAACTTGTTGGAGAAGCTTGGACGAAACTTCCTTGCACTTTCCTATTGGCTTCTTCAAGAAGCCACATTTCCTCTCTCCTCTTCTTCACCACACAATTTTGGGGGCTCTTTGTGGCCACTCATTTTATTCCATACACTTACACAAAATACACCTAATTACATATTTCATTTCATTTTACTTTACTATCACTTTCTCTCTCTACTTTCCATCTGCATCTTTTTCTTTCAACCATTTTTCCTCCTTCTCTCTAACTCCACGGAAGCCCTACACCCTTCCACACTCCATGGATGCTTGATTTCAAGCTTCAATCTTGCTTGAAACTACACTTCCATTGAAGATCTTCCTTTCTTGTTGGAATCACTTTCTAAAAAGCTCACCTTTACTCTCCATTCTCTTCCTCTTTCAAGGCCAAGAAGACCCATTTTTGGGCATCCACTTCTCTTGCTCAAACAACCTCATTTCCTACTATTTCTCATCACTTAGAACATTTTCTCTTTTGTGACCACCACCAAAATCCACCATTTTCATTTTTGCTCCATCAAGCTTCAAAGTTAGAGATTTTAAGGTAAAGTTCATAGCTTTTCCACCTTTTCTCCTCATTTTCATGATTCTTGATCTCTTAGGTGATCAAAGATTCCTTTTCTAAGCTTTGATGATGATTTTGGTGAATTTTGATGTCCTTAAGGTTTTCTTGACGGTGGAAAATGAAAATCAAGAACAAAGGAGCTTGCTTCCTTGTCTTGTCTTCAATAGGTAAGAGGGAGATAATCCTCTTCAACCTATCTTGGTAGTGAGGAAACGTTTTTGGTGTTGTTGATGAGGAATCCATGTGTGGATTGCTCTCTTTATTGTGTTATTTTTCATGATTGTGTATTTATTTGGACTTGTATAAGTTATTGGTTGCCTTTGCATGCTTTGATGACTATGGATTGTATGTTGGGATGTTTGGATTGATGTGTGAAGAAATGTAGGGTTTACTTACCATTTTGGGGGTCACGGCCTTAAGGCAAAATTTTGAGGATTTGAGTTTGATTTTAGAGACATTGGAACTTAGGTGAGTAGGTGTTAGAGGATTGATGATTGTAATGGAACAATTTTGGGACTTCTCACCTAGGGAGGCTCACGGCCTCTAGGAGATTTATTGGTTTAAGTTGTGATCTTTGTGCAACCTTGGGTCTTAAATGATTAAATGATAAGTGTTCAACATTGTGGTGAAAGAAAAAAGGTTAGACTTTGTTATAATGAGGCTCATGGATTCTTAAGGTAAAATGCCACGAAATGTAGTGCTAAAATGAAGACTTAGATGATTAGGGAATTCTAGATTCGTTAAGAGTTCATAAAATAGGAAGAACAAAGAACAAGACCTTATCTTATGGATTAGAATGATTTTGAACATAAGGGAAGAACAAGAGAGTTTGTGAGACTTGTAAAACCTTTGAGTAATTTTAAGCGAGCATAATTGATTAGATTAAAGAATTTAAACAATCTAAAGGAATGAAGATTGAATAAGGACTTCAAGAGAATCCATCTAAAGAATGAATTCATAAGAGATGTTAATTAAAGTGAAATCGGAAATAGACCTCTAAAAGTGTACTATCACTCTTGAGAAATTAATACTATACTATTGTGGGTCCGTGTTTGGGATTAAAATTATGTTGATGTTTAAATTGGCCAAATTATGGCGTGTTATGAAAAATATATCATTATTGTTGGATATACATGATTGTGCATGGAGTTAACATGCATTGAACATTTGCTCAGTCGATGACTGTTAAAAGGCTGGATGAGCCTGTGATTATGCATTGAATCAGTATGCATTGAACATTTACTCAGTCGATGACTGTTAAAAGTCTGGATAAGCCTATGAATGCGAGTTGAATAGTGTGGTCTATGATGGATCTGAGGGGGGCGTAAGGCGCGGTGAAAGCCGATTGCACGTATTACGGGCCCGATAAATCGTTATTCTTTACGCAGTAAATTAATGAGAATTGAATAATGTGATTTGTGATGGATCTAAAGGGGGCGTAAGGCACGGTGAAAGCCGATTGTACACATTACGGGCCCGATAAATCACTATTCTTTTTGTGGTGAATGAACGAGAATTGGATAGTGTGATCTATGATGGATCTAAGAGGACCGTGAGGCGTGGTGGTTCATCTCGTGATGATGTTATCACATTATTATACCCCTAGCCATGATAAACTGTTGCAACGCATCACGCACCTGATAAGCATTATTCTCTTCGTTGTCCGGCATAGACTGTCATTGAGGGGGACAGATCTTCTGGAACGTTCATCTTTGAAATGGAATAGAAAATCTTGGTACCAAGTGCACATGCATTGTGAGTCGACATTGTGAGTTGGCATATCATTTGGCACTCATTTATATGATGATTATACTATTGTGTTATTGATGTCATGATTATCTGAAATGTTTAATTGTTCATTATTTGAGACTCTGTTCCTGTTTCTTTTATTGTATGTGATTATTACTATTTAATATTGTTGCTCTGCTATGTGGGCATTCTGCGTTGTTATGTTTATTTACTGTCATAATTGGTAATGTAAGTAGGATGTCTCACCTCTTTCCTGTATCCCTGTATTTCTATTTTATATTTATATTTGATAAAAGATCATGAGGAAGATGAAAAGGGACCACACCCTTGCTGATTGAACTGGGTCGATTCATTATTTTCGATATGGCGTCTGGACAAGATTTTCGGTTACGTATGGATGCAACTTCATGGGGGCATTGATGCCTGACTTGTCGACTAAGACTCCGAGCGTCGCATATATTTGGGGTTGCAGCTTTGTCTGCTAGTAGTACCTATCCCAAGGTTACTACTTTCCCTTTTTGTGCTTTTGTACTCATTATCTTTTATCTGAATATGTAAGTACTATGTTTCGTATTATCAGTGCTTCGTGTTACGGATGAATATATTATATATGAAATAAGTTTTTCCTTAGGTGGTTGTATTCTGAATGGTTGGGTACTAAATATACTTTCATTTGAGGCTTATACTTTCTATATATGCTCAATGGTTAAATTTTTCAGGCTTGTTATTAAATTGTAGCACGTCTTGATTTAGTGACTATGGCAATAATGACAATTGTGCTATGGTTATTAAATCAATGGGTGTTACAGTCCTGAAGGATGTCAGGAAGCAAAAGGAGGCTAGCTTGGTAGAGGTCAAGGGATATGTAGCCATACTGAAGACTGAGAATGAAGGTCTTCGGGTCAACAACCAATAGCTTGAAGCCAAGGTTACTTCCTTGCAGGGTGATGTTAGTCAGCTCCTCAACGTTTGCACCAATATCAAAGATGAGCAGTTCCAAAATGCCATCAACCAAGTCCAGCTCTTCAATCCCGGGGTCGCCTTGGTTTTGGATGCCTTGGATTTTGAGAAGATAGTTAGGGATGGTCATCTCGTGCTTCCTAGTGTTGCTCTAGAGAGTTCAAGTGTTGAAGGCTCTTTTGCTACTGTCCATGGTCCAAATCCTGCCATGGAGTGATTTTAATTTCTATTTTTCCCCCTACGCGGGGTTTAGTTTTTTGTATGAACAATGGTACTACCTCTGTTTTTGGGGTTTTAATTAATTCTGCTTCGTTTACTTGCATTCCATTGTCTATTTTGGGGTCTACCGCCCATCGCATTGTTTAATACAATTGTTATAGACTTAGGAGTTTGATTGAAAAGAGTATGTCATGGTCCTGATCCAATTTCCATTACTACTGAACGCTTTAGGATTCCCTTTAGGACTCGAGCGCGGGTTAAAAATTAGAACCTTGACTTAGGAGTCGATGTCCAAAACGTTTTTGTCCAAAATATTTTTGAAATTCGAGAACCGTGCCTAAGGTAAAGAACCTTGTGCGGGGTCTAATACTAATTGTTTAGTATTTAGGATCCTCTGACTTCAGTGTAATAAAACTTGATCTGGGGTCTCTTACCATTTGCCTTGGTATTTAAGATCCGCTAGATTTTAGTTTTTTTTTTTTTGCAGTCCTTGGCCGGGATCATTTAATGTTTACGGTTTAGTGCTGGAATTTTTCTCAAGATAGGATTTTTCCTCTGCACAACCTGTTTAACATAAGACAACTCGCGGTGGGTACCATGATGACTTGAGATGTCACAGTAGCCTTGAAAGGCCTTTAAAAGTTTTAGTATAATTATATGTATCAAAACTGTAACACTTGTTTTATTGAGTAGGTAAAAGGACTAAGGTCCATACAACATGCTCCCATAACAATTGGGGCAGATCAAACATGAAGTAAACTAGGAGACTAGGCCTTGGAAGGCGCTTAGCTGTAGTACTTTCTAAGTTTGTCTACATTCCAGTAGTTCTTCATTGGCTTGCCTGTTAGTGTCTCCAAAGTGTAAACTACTTTGCCAGTGTTGATCACAATACGATAGGGGCCTTCCCAGTTGGGGGCTAGTTTCCCCTGGGAGGTATTCTTTCTGTCGATATCAGCCTTGCGGAGTACTAGGTCGCTTGGCTGGAATCTCCTTAAGATGACCTTCAGGTTATACCGGGTTGTCATTCTCTACTTGATTGCAACATCGCATATATGAGTGATGCGTCTTCTTTCTTCAAGCAGATCCAAGTCTTCCCTGATCAAGCCGGGGTTATTATCAAGTGAGAAGTTCTGAAGACGCCAGCTTGATTCTCCTATCTCGACCAAGATCATTACCTCACATCCATAGGTTAGCTTGAACGAAGTTTCGCCTGTTATGGAGTGAGGTGTAGTTCGGTAGGCCCATAAGATGTGGTCCAACTGCTTAGCCCAGTTTCCTTTTGCTTTATCCAGTCTTCTCTTTAGCCCCCTGATGATAATACGATTTGCTGCTTCAGCCTGTCCGTTTGTTCGAGAGTTTTCCACAACACTATAATGATATTTTATTTTCAGCCTGGTAAGTAGTTCTTCGAATCCCTTGTCTTTGAACTGTGTCTCGTTGTCTATATCAATGGATTCTGGGACTCCGAACCTGGTAATGATATAGCGCCAAGTGAATTTCTGAATTTAGGTTGAAGTGGTGGTGACAATGAAGAAGATGAAAATACTAAGTTCATAGATGAAGATGAGGAGCTATATGATTCAAACTCAAGTAGTAGCAGTTGAACTTTGTTTATGGTATTTACACTGAAATGTTATTTTTATATTTTATGAGATTATTTGACAATATTGATGTATATAGTTTATTAACATGTTATGTTTCATTATTGCAGACATTTATCATGGCAATTCGAGGTAGGGGCAATGGACGTGGTCGAGGGAGCGGCCGCAACAATCCACCTAATTGTTCTCAACCGCGCACTAGTTCACCACCACTGCAGCCTTCTCCGCGCTCCCCAGGTATACCTATATAATAATCTTTTTTTTTTGTTAACTCTTGATCTATATGTATTTATGAATTCAGATTGCCTATAATAATGTTACGTGTTATTTCAGCTACTAGCCCCTTGACCATTGGTGACCCATCAACTGCTGTTCCACCTTCCACTAGTGTCCATGTCCCTGTCCCACCCACCACTGTTGATGTCTCTGTCCCACCCCCTACTGTGCCTCTAATTAGCGACCCAATTTCCATGCCTTCAAGTGGAGCATCCCAAACAGAAATTGATAGAAGGCTAGTTATATCTGTGGAAGACGTCTCTCAACTGTGAGTAATAGTGTGAATGTCATGCTTTATTACATTTATTTTACTTTTAGATTATTAACATATCATGGACTTGTAGGAGGAGGTTTGTCCTGCAGTCTGTGACTCATGAGATTATGGCCACTGTGATCACACAGATGCCCATTCCAGCTGAAAAATGAAAAAATTATCCTGTTAACTTGAAGGATGAACTATTTCAGGATTTTATGGTAAGTAATTATGTTTCTAGCCACATTGTATTATACAATTATCTATATAGAGAAATACTAACATGGATTTGTTTTAGAATAAATATCGATTTGCATCAAATTATGATCATTGTATGGCAAGAAGTGTTTAGGACAGAACATGCATGACCGTTATTCAGATGATTTGAAGAATTATAGGAAGGCAATCATGAAAAAGTTGGGGACATTAAACATGGCTGACCATAAGGGCCATGGGCCCCCAGTTTTGAAGTCAGAAGTGTGGGATGGACTAGTTGACATTTGGTTAACGCCAGAGTGGCAAAAGAAGTCTGTTGCTGGTCAAAGCAACAGAGTGGTTGTGCCTGATGCTATCCTGCATACTGCAGGCTCAATAAGCTTCGGTCAACATAAGAAGAAGATGGTAATATAGAAAATTTCTTATGTATTTGTTACAATATCCTAATAATTCTATTTTATACTATTGTATAAGTATAGTACAAGTAAGTTAAGGTTCTAGCAACTTGTATGTTGTTTGACACTTTGGCTGTATGAATCTAAATTGCATAAGGTTGGTCTCATTTTAAAAATAAGATACAAGGTTTTTTGTGATTTTAGAATTTTATATTCTAATAGATGTTAATTAAAGGAGGTAGAGCTGAATCATCCAGTCCCTTTCAGAGACTTGTATGAGAGTGTGCATAAGAGAAAAAATGGAGAATATGTCACTCAGCGCTCAAAGGATTTCATTGTAAGTGTCTTTAAAATTAAAACTAATCTAAGTTGATTGTTTTGATAAAGTTTTCTACATTTTTCGTTTCAGGACTCTTATGACGCCACGATATTAGATAAGTATGGAGAGGACTCTTCACTGTATCCTATGGTAGATCAGGAGGTGTGGATGCAAGTGACGAGTCCCAACAAGAAGGGACCAGTCCATGGCATGAGTCACAGTTTAGGTATTAACATTCATGGATCTAGCTCTGCTTCTTCCTCACATGTTGGTGGTTCCTGCTGCACTGTTCCAACACAAGCCATAAAGGAAGCTGTTAATGAAGCGATTGCTTCCTTTGTCCAAACGCAGTTGGGGCCCATCCTCCGTGACATTGTTGTTTCTCAAGTAAGAAGTGGTGTGCCGCAAACACCATCACAAGGCAATGCAGTTAGAGAGGATGATGAAGCTAATGATGATGAGACTAACTTAGATTGATTTTGTACTTATTGATTAGTTATCCTTTCTTTGTACATAGAACATATTTTGAACTAATGTAATTATGATATTTTGTTACTTTGCACAAACTATTTGTTGGGTTTCTTTATTTGGATTTGAATTTTGTTGGATTGAATTTTGTTTGGATTGAATTCTGGTTGGATTGAATTCTGTTTGGATTGAATTTTATTTATAGATATATAATTTTAAAATTTATTAATATTATTATAAAATTAATTTTAATTTGCTACTGATTTGCTAGGGATTAGCTAGGGATTAGCTACTTGATTTGCTTTCTGATTAGTTACAGAATTGCTACAGATTTAACAACATAATAGCTAGGAAATAGCTACAGAATTGTTAGGGATAATTGCTACAGATTAGCTACGGAATTGCTAGGGATAATTGCTACAGATTAGCTAGGGAATTACTATGGATTTTACCAACATATTAGCTAGGAAATAGCTACGGAATTGCTAGGGATAATTGCTACGGATTAGCTATGGAATTGCTAGGGATAATTGCTACGGATTAGCTAAGGAATTGCTATGGATATACCAACATAATAGCTAGGAAATAGCTACGGAATTGCTAGGCATAATTGCTATGGATTAGCTACGGAATTGCTGCGGATTAGCTACGGAATTGTTGCAGATTTAGCAATATAATAGCTAGGAAATAGCTACAAAATTGCTACGGATTGTTAAAATTAGCTACGGAATTGCTACAGAATTTTTCCTAGCTAATTACCTACAGAAATGTAGAAAGTCTCTAAACAAAAATTAGCTACGAATTTGCTTCGGATTAGCTACGGAAATTTTTTAATTAGCTATAGATTAGTTACGGATTTTTTTTTTGTAGCTAATTAGCTACCAAAATTTTACTACGGACTAATCCGTAGCTAAGTCGTAGTTAATCCGTAGCGAATCAATTTAGCTACGGATTTTTCCGTAGCTAATCTATAAATTTCTTGTAGTATATCATGCATGTACAAAACTTGAATACTACTTATTACCAAAGCAAATTCTAGTCATGTGCAAAGTTGACATTGTTAAATGTTTGTGAATAGACCTGTATTAAGGGGTAGGTTAATGAAATAGGCCATTAAACTTAATGTTTTTGCATTAAAATATGTTCCATTAAGAGCTAGTCAAAGGTAAGCTTTAGTCGATTTCTTAACACAACATCCTTGTGTTGACGTAAAAGATTTGTTAGTTGAAGTGACAGGGTACATTCAACTTAAGTCATGGGTACTAAAGTTTGATGGATCTAGAGCTAAAAAAGGAGTTAGGGCAATAGTTGCTATTACTAGCCCTGCTGGAAAAATAAGAAAATTTATTTTTAACTAGAACCAAACTACTCGAATAATCAAGTTAAGTACGAAGGCCTATTAGCTAGATTAAAGATGTTGATATCCATGAAGGCCAGATTTATACCGATTATTGCAAACTCTTAGCTAATTATTAGACAATTAACTAGAGAGTATAAATGTCATAATCCTAATTTGGTAAAGTACTACGAAACGACTAATGCTCTATTACAACAGTTTGCTGATGTAGTGATCATACATGTTCTTAGGGGAAAGAATGAGATTGCTAATGACCTAGCTCAACAAGCTTCTAGTTACAAAGAGTCAATTGGTGATTTTGATCAAGGGAGTTTCTCTTAGGAAGAAATTGCAACAACTAACCAACAAATTGTAAGCTCCAAAGTCCTTTTGTGCTTAAGATTGCATATAAAGTTTTGATGATAACAACTATGTTGAAAATAAATTTCGAATATTCTTAATGCTTAAACCAGTGTTACATAACCTTTGTGGAGTGTTTCCTTGTATTGTTAAGATTTTTAGGACTAAACAAGTTCCAAGGAAGCTTTCTAGTAAAAAGAAAGGACTAAGAAGATCAAATTTTGACTTGAAAAAAGGTCGAGTGCAACTTGAGAAAGTTCCTGAAGAACATAAGAAAGATTAACATGAGAAGGTCCTAAGAAGACTATGAGAAAGTTCAAGAAAATGAAGAACTTCTACAAAGACTATTTTCAAAAGAATTTTAAGCAGTCATATGAACTGTCTACCATTAGAATCCTCAAGAAGAATCAACAAGAAGATGGTGAAAAATAAAAGATGAGAAGATTGAAGTCATTCAAGCTTAAGAAAGTTGGATGAGAAAGTTAGCTAAGAAAGTTTAATGAGAAGCTTAATGTTAAGAACGTTCATGAGAAGGTTAGTTATGAAAAAGTTGCTCAACCTTCTCACTCAAAGTCTGACATGGTAACTTAACAAGAAAATGACAAAATAGCTGTCAGCTGCAATAAGCAAATACAATTATCATTTGAATAATCAACAGTCATATTTTTGAAGCCTATAAAAGGATCCAATCTTGAAGATCAAAAGGTTATGAACTTTGAAGCCAATCTAACCAAGTGAACTATGAATTGAACATTCTTATCTCTACCTATTGATTCTAAATTCTGCAAATCTTTAGTAGATGTTGTTGTTAAGCTTGATTAAGTGTTTGTATCCACTCATAGAGTATTTTCAAGAGGAACCCAATTGAAACAAACACTTCATTTCATCTATTGATTCTTACTTGATATGAGTGAGCTTGTGGGTTATACAAGATACTTGATTCTGAGGTAGTGAGCCTAAAGAGGTTGTGTTAAAGAATACTTGGTATTTAGTCTGAAGAGGTTGTGTCAAAGAATACTTGGGTTTGAGCCTCAAAAGGTTGTTGCCAAAGAATACTTGTATTGAAGCTTAAAGAGGAGTGGTGTTTAAAGAATACTCAGGTTAGTGGAAAATCCCAGTGACTGTTAGGTACTAGACATAGCCCCACGTGGCTTAAGGGTGAATCAGTATAAATCCTGGTGCAAAGCTTCTTTTTCCTTACTCTTTATCTACTTATATCAATTTAGTTAAAGTTTTCAAGTTAAAACAGAATTATGCATTGAACAACTTGTGTTAAGAAATTTTTTTCAAAAATAATTGATTCTGATATAATTAAGATCAAAGGCTCAAAGTCTATTTTCTGAACTTCATTTTTATAAGGAATACTTTAAACATAAACCTTCAACATAAATATAACAAACTAAGTTGTCTTTCTAAATTGAGAAGGTCACTTTAACTCAACCAGTTAACTCTTTCATGAACCTCCACCCCATGCTCTAATACTTTATTTCTGAACTTTCTCATTTATACTCTGAATCAATCTTGAACCTTCTGACCTCCAGGTCTGAACAACTTGAGAAAGTTGTGAAAATGTTAGTTTTTCAGGAAAGAAAAAAGGAACACAATTCAACTCTTCTTCTTGTGTTATTGCCAACTTCACAAATTGTTGACGATGATTGGAGAACTGAGTTGGTCAATCATCTTTAGTTGAATTTAATCTTAAATAGAAAACTTTGAGATATATCTTAGTCAATAATGAGTTATTCAAGTGAGGATGTGAGGGGCTATTGCTAAAATGTTTAGGCAAAGATAAAAGCATTGAACGTGATGGGGGAAGTTCATGATGAAGTGTGTGGTGCATACCGATCATACCCACAAATGAGATGGCTAATACACTAACATTGGCCTACCATTACGACCAATTACTTTCAATATTCCAAAGGGTGTAAACCTTGTCAGCTGCATGGGCCTATTTAGAAGGTATCAGTCGAGGAGTTGCACCCTATCATCAAACCATGGCCTTTTAGAGGATGGGCCATAGAGCTCATTGAGAAGATTTATCCCTTATCTTCCAAGAAGCATTCCTTCATTATTGTAGCTACGGATTATTTCACTCAGTGGGTTAAGGCTATCCCCATGGTGAGGGTATCCCAAGCTGACGTGACAAGGTTCATTCAATAACAAATTATCCATAAGTTCGAAATTCCCTAAACCATAATAACCAATCAAGGTATAGTTTTTACTAGGGATAAGATGGTGGCATTTGCCCAAGAGTATGGAATCAAAATAATACATTCAACACTATATTATGCCCAAGCCAATGGGAAAGCCGAGGCTATTAACAAAATCCTCATCGATATGATTAGAAAGTCTATAGAAGATAAGCTAAGAAAGTGGCATGAAGTCTTTTCTGAAGTACTTTGGGTATATCACAACTCTAAGTGTACGACTACTGGCCTAACTTCATGTTGGCTGACTTGTGGTCAAGATGCTATTTTACCTTTAGAAACAATAGCAAAGTTTTTGGGAGTAGCTAAGCAAAATGGCCTTGAGCCAAAAGATTATTTACAGACTATGTATATACAATTGGAAGTAGCTTATGAGGATCAACTCACAGCACTCAAAAATATCCTCCTAAACAAAGCCAAAGTTGCTCGAAGCTATAACAAAAACGCAACACCCTATAGGAAGTATCACTTGTCCGACTCCTACTCATAATCTAAAAATCCTAAGTTCATTAAAGGTTTGAGTTAAAAACGTGGGTTTAAAAATTTCTTTCTTTACTGAAACATAAATTTACTGAAAATATTAGGTAATATTGAAAATCATATTTCAACTATTCATTATGCAATATTGACACTAATTAATATTTCATAATTTAAAGAGAAATATAAAATTAACAGACTCTTTTTTTTTTTCTTTAACAGTAGCAAATCCCATGACGGGTCCTACTTAATAGCACGGTACAACACTAACGTTAAAACTTATCATACTTATTCTGTTGTGTATCCATCTTGTTGCACCAGACATCTGTTCTACAATCTGTTCTTTGTTAACACTGCACACCTTCGAGTCCTAAATGTCCACTACTTATTATTATCACCAATCTCAGAGTATCTATCGCCCGTTATATCTAAGACAACTCGATCTTTCTATTATTTGATTTTAACAAAGACGTTAGACACTTTGCAACAACATAACAAAGAGGTGAGATCACCTACACCAATACCAACTGGCAGCATAAAGATAACACAAACAGAAATATCATACAGGGATATCATATCAGACTTCCAATAATATATTTAATATTAATCAACTATCATCATCAAATCATTTATCAATTCAATTATCATAAACAACAATTACGATAATGTCCTAATTATCATCATCATCATCCAAGTATTCAAAACAATTGTCATAGTCAATATTCCTCAATTAATATATATCATACAGATATAAATGCTCAGATTCATGCGTATGTTATGCATGCGCACATAGATTCAATTTTTCAAAAACAACTCCATGGAGGTTTTCACAATTTCGAGAAGAATGCTCTGGTCAATTGTCAGCCTTAGCCTAAAGACAATCTCCCAGTCGTAGAAAAGAATCGTGTTCTTGTCGGGTATCGTTAATGCGTTGCAACGGACTGCATCGCCAAGTGGCACATGGTCCTCGATACAAATGTCCACCGGTCGACCACCGCGCCTCGACTCCCCAAGATCCATCATAGACCTCATCTATCAATTCTCATTCCCTCTTCAACTACAAGGGCCAAAATAGCTTATTAGCTATCTTTATACAATGCACTAATATATCGGTCAAGGTCCAACCCCAAAGGGCCAAATCTTTTCAATTTCATTTGTTCAATGTAATCATATCTTCAACGCATATTTTTCCAATGCACGTATAATGCACTAAATCCAATCAAAATGGACAAATATGTCATTTTCTCACAAGAGGCTTGAAAATGTGAAACTTGGCATACAAACAGATGGACACCGATTCAACAATGAATCATATTGTACTTTCAACAACGAAAACCATGTTATCACATTTTCATAGTTATAAAAACACTTTCGTCGTATTTTCACAAAATTGCGCAACATTTTAAAATACGTTTTTACAATTCCAAAACGTTTACATTATGTTTCAAAATATCGTAACACTTCTATTACGTTTTCAAAATGCTACAACACTTTATTGTATTTTCAAAATACCGTAACACTTTTGTTACGCTTCTAAAATTCCAAAACATTTTTATTACATTTTCACATTACCGTAACACTATAACTTTATTACTTTACAAAATTTTCGTAACATTTAACAAGAATTCGTTTTCAAAATTTTGTAACATTTCTCATTACGTTTATAAAATGTCGTAACATTTCTGTTACGTTTTGTTGCAGCATTTTAAACCACGTCTAATTTTGCAACGCTTTTTTTCAAACACGTAAAAATATACGTTTATCAAATCCCATAATATTTTTCCACTTTTTCAAAATCGCGTAACTTAAAATTCATTCTTTTACGTCATGTAAATCATTTTCTATCATTCTCAAAATATTTAAAACACTTTTCAAATCTCATAATGATTTTTTCGCTATTTTCACAATCACATAAAAATATTCTATCACCTTTCAATCATGCAGTAGTTATTCAATAGTAGTTCAAATTACGTAAAATATTTAAACGTAATCCAAATCGCGTAGAAATATTTCAACATATTTAAAATCGCATAGAAATATTTTTCCATATCACGTAACTTAAAAATCACGTTTTTAAGATACGTAAATAATTTTTTACCACAATTTCGTTACAGAAAATATTTTTTCACCTTTAAAAATTTCTCTTCAACTTTTCCCAAAATAATATAACTTTATATCTTATTTAATATATTTTCTTACGCAAGAAAATCTTTTCGGAATATAATTCACAAAATCACTTTTCCATTGACGTAAATCAATGTTTCAAAATCTTAAATTTTCCTAACGCACTTTCCAAAACTTGAAAATAAGTTATAATTAGTAAATTCTTAAATCACCATTATTTTCTCCATTTTTCTCAAATCAATTTTAAAATCAATTCTCTTCAAAATAAATTGAAGTTAAAACATTTTCAACCTTTCTTTATTTTTTTTCGTTTATGAAAATTTCTATATTCTCAATTGATAAAACACTGATTCCTTTCCAAAATCCTTGCATTAAATCAAGATATATTTTCACTTTGAAAATTGTTTTGTTCATAAAATCAAGGCATTATAAGCCTTAAAATAAACGATGAACACGACTATTGAAACTATCAAATATTTTTTTTTAAATTGATATGGTTTTTACACAAACAAAAAAACCATTAAAAATCCTTTACAAAAACATAAGACTCATAGTCTTTAAAATCAAATCATCTGCTCATTTTTATTTTTCACTTTCTTTGCAAATCCATTTTCACTTTCTTTACAAATCCTTTTTCACTTTCTTTGCAAATCCTTAAAATCATCATTGCTATTTTCATTTAAATCTCATGTTTAGTAAAATATTTAGAAACTTTTCACACAAAATAAATCAATAAAAATCCTTCTAAAATCGTATTCATGTACTCTTTGAAAAATAAATTCTTTGTTTATTTTCCTTACTCTTCAAATCATCCATTTTCATCTTTCATGAAAATATTAATTTGTGAACACCTATTTTGAGGTGTCTTGTTCTAAATCCACCATGTTCTAGGGATCAAAAATTAATTCCCTTGTTCTTGAAAATTTTCAACATGAACCCTAATCAAGGGCATCAAAACCGTAGCTCTTCCTTGGCTATTGTAGCCAAAAATCAATTTCCTTTCCACCATCAAGTCATGGCATATACATATATATTTCATCATAAATAATATAAGCTTACCATCAAAGCCATAAAAGCATGTATAGCATATCATCAAAGCTATAAAATCATGCAAAGCATATCAAGCATAGAAAATTAATCAAAGCTCATAAACACCCACAAATTAATTACATGACCATGGATATGAATCCTCACATGGATTCCACATCCATCAAATAAAATACCATCTCTCACCACCATGCTTGGTTGGTGAGATGAATCTCCTCTTCTTACCTCTTGAAGATCCTCAAAAGCTCTTTGTTTTCAACTAATTTCCAAGTCCTTCATCACCAAGAGCTTCTCAAATTCAAAACAAAATACATAAAAATTAGTATACTAAGCTTGATTAAGAAAACCGTGGATAAAACATGGTTTAGATTATGAAAAAGAGAGAAGAAATGAAGTTTCCTTACACTTCACCTCAAAAACCCAATAACTTTGATCTTGAAGAAACTCCATGAAGATGAATGATTTAGAGAAAGTCTCCAACATGAAAGTTGTTTAGAATATCATGTAGATTCAAGATCTATGGTTGGATGAAATTAAAAGAGCTTGGATGGTGATTTTAGGGATTTTGACCGAATGATATCTCTTGAAGAACAAAGATGAAATTTTTTATTTTTGATAGAAACTTGAAGCTTGAATTTGAAGATCAAGATGAATGATTTTGGAAAAACTCATAACTAGAGATGTTCTTAGAATGATGTTTAGGTTTAGAAAATCAAGTTGGATGAAATTAAAAAGTGATGGAAGGTGTTCTTGGAGTGCTTGGCCAAAACATGAAGAAGGAGAGAAATGGAGAGAAAACTTGGTAACTTAGCTTCTTGAAAATGTCTAATGATGACCAAGGATACAATAATGGTCTTCAAACTTTTTCCTATGTCCTAAAGCTTCTCAATTTCGTAGCTCCTCTCAATGCATTTTCCTTGAGTGCAAATTGATCAGTAATGATCAATTATGATGAAACATTGACCAAAAACCACTTAACAAATAAAAGACATAAAGCAATTCATAATGTCATAAAAAGCCTCTTTTCTTTGTCTTCTAAACAATCCAAAACCATCCTCATCCATGCATTTCTCTTGTGCATTTAATAAATGACCATAATAATTAGCCACCATTTGGAGCATTTCTAGCCATTGATTAATTCAATGGTTAGGATTAATGTAGATTTTGATTTAGAAGACTTAATCTCGCCATTGGATCTTTCTCCTTTAAATTCTAGTCATTAGATGTGTCTCCAAAATTAAGGGTGGATTGCCCTTCTTACTTTTAATCCAAGAAATCATAATTAGTCTTTATCACTTTTTAAGACTAAATCTTCACCATTGATTAAATCTAAATCCAATAAATTGGCCATAAATGGTCGCTTGTTACTTTTTGAGACCAATTCTCCACCCTTGATCACTTCTAAATCCAATGGTTATAAATGGTTTTCATGTCACTTTTTGAGACCAAATCTCTACCCTTGATTTAATCTACGGTTGATATTGAGCCTTCCTTATTAAGCATGCAGATTAAATCTACCATCATTGATTAGATCAATGGTTAATATCCAATCTTCTTCGTTTTTAAGTTTATTTCTTAACCGTTGATTAAATCAATAATGGATGTCCAAGCCATTAATGTTGACTAAAAGATATAATATTTATTTTTATATCTGTTATAACCTTACTAATAATATTTTTACCGTATTTTTATCGTCCGATAATTAAATACGATAAAACGTAAATGACAATAAAATTTTCTAAAAAAGCTTTCCTGATTCGGTTTAGTAAGATCACTGTCTTCGTCTAAACAAGACTAATTTTTTATGCGTAGAAAAATTTTTGCTTTCTGACCCACCTGGCCCACGTAAAGTCACACAGGCCCACATACACCCCCCGGCCCACAAAAAAAATTCATAATCATCCACAAAAATCATAAAAATTAGAAAATACACAAATATCAAATCGTTACATAAAATAATTACCTAACGGTAAAAATTAAATTACGTAAAGTTTTCCCTACCAAAATTTTTATTTTCCTGACACTTGAAAGAAATCACTCAAAACGATCAAATACTATTGACTAATAAACAAAATAATTTTACGGTCTTGTATTGAAATTACTAAACAATAAAATTAATTAATCACAAAATTATTGTTTAAGTGATAGGAAATTTGGGATGTTACAATAACAAAAACGTCAAACCCAAAAAATATATGGAAGGAAACTTGGTTCGAAAAACTAGTTTACCTATTGTAACTAAAGATCCTAAGTTTGGAAAATGGTCGCCAAATTGGAAATGACCTTTCGTTATCAGTCAAGTTATTCCTAAAGAAGCATGTCATTTAGCAAACATGCAAAGGGAAGAATTATCAAAAAGCATTTTGAAACCCTTCCATCCATCCATATAGGAAATAGTTCAATTAAAAGCAAGGTTTTGAAAACTAAATCGGTCATTGAATCAGTTAAAGAACTGATTCACAGTTCAATAGTTCAACCTTGGTCAAACCGTGGTTGAATCGAATATAATTTTATATAATATAAATATTTAAAGTTTTCATAACATATAAATATTGTATGATTATATATATATATATATATATGTTTTACATTTTAAAAATATTAAATATCTTTTATATTAATTATTTGAAAGATAGGTTATATAATATAATGTGAACACTTAAACATAAAAACACCAATGGCATATTGGTGGAGCATGCCTTGAAACATCTATTGGTGCTTGAGTTTGAACCTTGGTGTTAGAACTTTGCAATATTTTTTTATGAAAAACTTGAACCAGTTGACCAGCTAAACAAGAGCTGGTTCGAGCGGTTCACTGGTTCATAGCTGATTTAGCAATTTGTTGCCTTGGCCTAAAAGTCTCAAGAAACAGCTACTTCCAGAATAGAAGTCTATTATCCTTAAAAATAATACCAAAAAAAAAACTAAGTCCTAAAGGTATTGGTGGATTTTTAGTTAGTAGAGGGTGGATCAGTTGCAGTCAATGGCAAAAGTAGGATCTGTTGTAGTAACAGTTGGAGTAGATATGGAGACAACTATTTGGCTGGGTAGGGTAATGGCCATTTCTGAGCTCCTCACAAGTTGTTTATGTTTGGCCTCAGCCAAGATGTTCTTGAGTTCACCCCAAGACTTCCCAGCCTCGACTAACCTAGTATTTCCAGCTGCTATATCGCGTTTTAGCATTTTCTTTTGTTGCAACAAATAATCATTTTCAGCATCAAGAGTAGTTGATTGAGTGTACAGTCTAATTCTGGCATTAGTCCCAGACTTTACACTTGTCGATACGGTTGTCAATTGAGGATGAAGGATAGCAATTTCGCTTTGATGCGGCCAAGTTCCTTATTCAACTCATCTAGTTGATTTTTTTAATTTGGGTCTGCTCCAAAATATTTTTTTGTCTCTCTTTTTCCACGACCTCATACTGTGTCTAGAAAGTGGGTTTTTGGGCCTGAAGCTCGGTCAGCCAATCTAGATTCTTATGGTTGTTATCCTTTCGAGTTTTATGCATCTAATGGTTGAAGGATATGTCAGCTAGCAAAAGGGCAAGTTGGTTGTAGGCCACCTTAAGTTCAACAGATGCCAAAATGGATCAGAAGACTTACCCACCTTGGTCAAAGAGAGCTTGAGGATGGAAACTATTTTTGGATTGGCAAGGAAATCTTTTTGAAGCTGATTCTCAACAAACTCTATATAAATAGAGAGGGGTGAAGTTTCACCAACAAGGGGCTTTAAAATGGAGATTTGAAGTATTAACTCAGTACATCATCAGATACCTTCAAGGAAGCAGTTGATTCTGCTTTGGCAGAGGGCTGTGTAGCTAAAGATTTAGGCATTTCCAAGATTGATTGAGTTTTAGCCTTCTTTTATCAAAATAAATCCCAAATATTAATGTGGCTAAAGGGCACTTTTAAAAGAAAGTAGCTAGATAAGGTTGTTACCTTAATAGAGATGTCAACTTCGACTAACGACCTTTTGGATTTTGTTGTGGGAGCAAGGGTTTTCATTATGGGAACAGTAGATTGCTAGGTGAGCCTTCAAAAGCACCAACTAAAATACCTTCATGGGAGCTTTGAAGGGTTTTCACATCTAAGATAACCACGATAACTTTACTTGCACCAAAGTAAAATTCTTAGAGTATTGATCAAACAAGAATAAATATTAAAAAATCAAGGCAAAAAGAAACATCAGATACCTTTAGCTCTAGAGGTTAGACCTTGGGATTTTGTTGGTGATACCTTTGAAGACTTTTTCTTCTCTTCGGATGAGGGCTCTAAACTTTAATCAAACAATTTTCCTAGGTAATTGGATGGAGGTGCAAGGAAAATGGTGCTAAAAAAAGCTGCCACCAATCAAAGAACTTTATAGTTTAGATTGATGAACGAACATGCTTCTTTTTAATTCCTTAACTTGGTTGGTTCCATCATAAGCAATGGTTAGAGTGTACCATATTTCTTTAGTAGTAGCATAGTCATGTACTTTATCACGTTCACTTATGTTGATAGCACAAGTAAGGTGAAACTTTGCTTTTGAGTTCAATTGATATATAGTTTTCTCAACATCATTCCATTGATCTATTAGCTTGTCTTCTATTCTGCCATCATCGTATCTGATTTTGGAAAATATGTTCCATCCTCAGTGATCTCCCATATATTGAAAATGTGCAGATTCAATGAATAGACACATTCTATCTTTCTAGTGGTGATCATCTTCGCCACTGGATGCAGGTGGCCAGTTTATTGATGAACCTTTAGTAACATAGGGAATTGCACTTTGATTTTTCGTTACACCAGCTAGATCTTTTCCTTATTGCTTATTAGGCGCTTAACACAATGGCTAAGCTTTGATACCAACTAAAGATGGCTTAATGCCCAAGAAAGGGGGTTTAATTTTGCCTTTTTGAATTTTTGGAAATCTTTTTGAAAACTTAAACAAGATTTCTCAAGTATGGAAACTTGGATATTGAAGAGAACATATTAGTGTAGCAATTCAGAAAGATAGTATTTTCAAAATACTTTTGAATTCCCAAACAACTTCTCTTAGATAGTTTGAAATACCCTTACTGATTGTATAAATATTATAAAGCAATTTTTACAAACCTGTCTCTTTATAAGAAAGAATTTAGATGATTAGAAAGATAAAAATGTTAGTTTAGAAAGTAAAAAGAAAGGTAAGAGAAACTATACAAATAGGTTTTATATTAGTTTGGCCAAATCCTCGTACTTACATTCAATTCCATAAACTAGGTGCGATTTTATAACTTCAAGTATTCTTTCTTCAATCCTAATATCTTCAAGTTAGATTACAATTTTTTTTTTTTTTACTCTTAGCCTCTCTGGGCTTACTTAGAAAACTCACAGACCACTACGAGGTCTAGGATACAAAGAGTATAAGAGATACAACTCTTTATGAAAGAAAATATAAAAGAGATGCAAGTAGAGAGAATAAGAAAATGAACAGAAGGTTGAGAGAATTATCAAAAAACTGTCACAAAACACGCAGTTTGTCAACACTTCTAACTAGCCTTAATGCTCTTGGAATGCTTCAATTTATAAGGAACTTTGAATAAATGTAGCCATTGGATGCATTTAATTCTTCGTACTGTCATAAGTAGTTACAACTATTTGTGGTCGTTATTTTGTCTTGTAGCGTGTAACTTTTACAACTTTTGTGTAGCTTTTTGTTCTGTACTTCATCAATAAGACTTCAGAATGCTTTGATGTAAGACTTTTCTAAATAGTTTTTCCAGTGGTTTAAGTTTTCTAATTACGACTTTTCTAATCACCTTTTTGATCAATTTTCTGAGAAACTTTTTGTGCATCTTTCTAAATAAATTTTGGATTGAAGACAAGTGTTCTTTCAAAGTTTTAGATCTTCAAAACTTAACACACTTAAATCAAATTGTCAAAGAAACTTTAGCAGTGGTGAATCAAGGTATAATATATTTGTTAGAAAGATGGTTCACTATATGTGCAATGCTCAAAATATTTCACAAGTATAGGAGTTTTCTAATGTTCTTAATTCATGAATAACATGGTAAAATGAGTTTGTTAAGCATCAAAACTAATAGATATATTAAAATTAAGCTACAAGAAAAGGGTCTTAAGACTTTGAAGCTTACACTCATGTCACTATTTTTATTAATGGATTGAATTTGAAGAGACCTGAATTCAAGCCTGTTCATAAAGCACCCTTAATCACATGAAAATTAAAATTTTAGACCATATAATAATTGAAGTTGCAAATGTGGGATTCAATTACAAGTATTATTAGGAAGTTATGTTAAAATAGATTTGGGTCCATGATAAATTTTATAAATGGTGATATATCAACTACTGAATTTATAATATATGTATTTATAATTTTAAATATATTTTAAATAATAGATATATTACTATAAGGTTTATTGTCAACTTGAATTTATATTAACACTACTCATTAGTTACCTCAAAAACTATGTAACCCGTATTGTAACACATACACATTTTGTGTATTTGGTACAATTCAAGTTGGTTGTCTTTATCTGTCCATATCTTTTTTTTTTAAAAAGTTTAAATTCTTCTTGGTATAAGTAATTGCTCACATAATTATAAGCTAGTGGTGTTGATTAGGAATTTTAAGTTTAAATTTATTACGTGTTATTGTTAAAAAAAATTCTTTGTAAAAGATAGCTAATTTCATTATTAAGAATGAAGAGGGAAACAAAATCTCAAGTACAAGATTTAAAATCATGGACAAATACACAAATTACTTCCAACAAATTGGGAAGAGTGGCTTAAAAATCAATGAAAAAACTCTTAACTAATAAATACATTTTTTCTTTTCTTTGACTCAAGTATAAATACCTAACCAATAGAACAACTCATAACACCTAAGAGAAATCTCATGCTAGGACAATTATTTTTTTATTCTTCAAGTTACTTGCACTAAGATGTGTTAGTGTCGATCTGGTTCTTGTTGACACATAACGTCTCGTGAAAATTGAGCTTTGTTACCTTGAGTTCTTTCTACAACTCCTTCTCGTTGAGATGTACGACCTTGTTGTTATCTTCATTATCATCACTGCCGCCATTATCATCATTGTTGTCATCAAGACTTTACTTTTCTTATTTTATCTTTATAAATCTTCATGATCTGTAACTTTGGTCCGCAGATTTAAAGATCTTCTTATATTATATGTTAGGCGTGCAACAAGTATTAAGGCTAAAAAATTCTAGATCTATTTAAATAAAATATATTTTTAACAAATTTAAACCCAAACTCTTTATATATAGAGATCTTGATCAATTTATTCTTAAAAAATAAAGAACAAAATTAGAAAACAACAAAGAACAACATAAAAACAAAGAGCAAAGGGGTGGAAATGGGCAACAGCTCCATGAGAAAGTCTAATGAAAGAGAACCAAACTTTACAAAAAAGAAAAATCAAAATCGCTAGATGCAGGAATGAGCCACCAACTGCGGCTGGTTGTTGCCAAGAACAGCAACACTAGTGAATCCTAATAGAGCCACACCTCGCTTAGGTTTCTCAAATTATAAAAGTCTTGTTATTGTTAAGTTTGTCATAAAAAGAGTTAACGAACTCCTTTAATGAATTTTTTTTAGTCAAATTTTATAATCAAAGAAGAAAAATTTCCATCGAAACACAAAACGAAGCAAAGTACTCGGCCAAAACTGAAACGCCTGCGTTGACGCACACTGGCTTGCATTGATCCACGTCAGAACCTGAAACGGGCCAGGTGGGCCCCGTTCTTACAGCGCACGCCCGGTGTTACGGTTTGTTATAGTGGCAAGCTGGTAATTATACGGGGATGAGTAGGGCAATCTAGTATGGAGTGAGAATTCAGAATTTCAGTTTCTAACATAACAGACAGCTACTGCTGCTGGGACCTCTGGGAAGTAGAAAAAACTGAAACAAATCCGTTTCCTTCTTCGCTAGTTGTGTTGTTCTGGAACCAAAGACCAAACCAACTAACCACCCCTTTCTGCTGATGAATTAGACCAAAATGGAGGATTCCGAGGTAAACTTTAACCAACCTTTTCAATTGTTTTTTTTTTTCCTTTTATTTTTCCAGTCCGAAAAAACTGAATCTTTTTCATTGGGTTTCTGGGGGAATGTTTGAAATGGGGAGTGTTCTTGTGGGTTCAAGCAGTTTCTGGGCTTTTAAGTTTGATTTGATGTTCGATGTTTTCATCGTTTTGAACAGAAATTAACGGCCTTAAAGAAGGCCTACGCCGATATAATCCTCAACACGGCCAAAGAGGCTGCGGCGCGCATCATGGTGTCTGAGAGAAAAGCCATGCGCTTTCAGCAGGAGCTTGTTTCGACTAAAGAAGAGGCACTTCGAATGCTTCTCCGCCTCAAACAAATGCTGGATTCTAAGGTATAATGGTTGTTCTCAAATGGGGTTGCTCTTCATTTCTCTGTTTTGATTGGTGTGTTGAGTTGGAGACTTGGCTGGTTTTCACCCTGCTTCTGTTTTGTGATGGGGTTTGGTGTCAGTTCTTGCTTGATCATGAAAGTTTCGATCTATACTTTTCGTTGGGTTAGTTTTGGTGTGGAATGTTGACTAATTGTTTGCATCGTTTTTATAGACTGAGGTTAAAGCTCCAATCAAATTCCAGTGATGGTTTGAATAGATGAACCATCCAAAGAGAGGGAACAAAGGGTTAATAGATTTTAGATAATGAAGGCGCATAGTTTTCTGTGAATCTGCGTTGTTAAAATAACTTACAGTCACTTAAAATGCGGATTACCTTTGTAATGGTTATGCTTGAATGGCAGTATTATGTAAGTTTGACACGTCCTTCCATTAATATAATCAATGTTAGGCATCTAAAGCGTCCACGGTCAAAGATGACAAGGACAGCTCAGTAATACTTACATTCTGATCATCTTTGACATGCAGGGTTATTTCTACGAGAATTGTTATTAACAATATTAAGCAGTGACTTCATTTGATATGACAAATTGACATTCGTTCTGATCATTATAGGAATGCAATCAACATATATGTGTGAGAAAGTATGATATATTTATGACTCACTGTCAGAGGGATCACCAACACTTTTGCAATTGTCTAAATCTCCATCAATTTGTGCATAAATCTGGTAATTGTAACCTTTGATTGATTTCTACAAGATGATTGCTGAACACTCTTGTTAGGCTTCTCACCCCCATTCCTGGGTTACTTAGTGATGAATATAGACACAATACAACACGTGGATACTTTTAATGTTCATATGTTTTTAACTATCTTACCTGCTAGGCTTGTTTTATAATCGGGGAATCATATAAAGAAATATATTGTGCTGTAGATTTAATTTTTGGCCCCAAATTCAACTGTCTCACGGCAGGTGTTTGGCGACTGCAATTAAGTTTCAACATTGAGGGCTTACTACCTTTATAGCACATTCTGGGCAGATCTGTAATTTAATGTATCATTCCTAGCAACTATTATGGCTGAATCCAAGCTGGGGTGGGGGGGGGGGTCCTCCAAGTTAAATCATTTTTAAGTTTTTATCTCTTATCTCCTGTTTTGTCATGCCTATTTTACAGGTTAATGTAGCAGAGATGATGTCATTGAGTCAGCAGAAGAAGATTGAGGAGCTTGAAGCACAGCTCCAGGAAGCGGAGGAAATAGTTAGAGACCTAAGGGCTGAGTTGAGAGAAACACAGGCTGTGTTGGAGAAGGTGACAAGCAACAAGGTGCATTCCCCAGTTGAACAAAACAGAGAGGGTGAAATTGTATCTCAGGAAAATTGTTTACAGGAGAACAGACTTGATCCTTCTGATGGATCTGTATATTCTGTACCTGATTTATCAGTTGCAGTTTTTGACAATAGGAACTCAACTGTAAATGAAACAAATGGCTGCAGTAAGTTCTGTGTGCCAGATGATCATATAAACAACTGCTACATTCATAACCCGGATTTTGCTTCCATCGTCATTAGGAGGAAAGAACCTGAGCTCTATCGAAATTGGTGCACTCAGAGAATACGTGCATTTGAAAGGAACCTGTTTGATGGAAATATATCTCTTTCAGGAAATGTAGATGGTGTAAAGAATGAAACTTTAGTAAGAGGAGATGAAGACAAAGTGGTGCCTGCAACAACTAATCCCAAGGCTGATATTATTTATGAAACGGATAAACGAGATGAAGTTAAAGTGGTGAATACAGTTGCTGACCATGTCAAAGTGTCAGTTCAAAGTAAAACGAGAAGACTTAGGATAAGGATAAATGAGGCTCTTCTATCTAGATTACATTCTGACCAGGTCAAGGAAACTAATAAAGCATCACAATTTTCTTGCACAGAAGATTCTCCATGTGGATTGGATACCAATGATCCTTCAAGGGAGAATTCTTCAATGGTATGTGCAAATGAAGCTCTGAAGGATCCGGTGTCTACTTTTCCTGAAGTATCAACAGATGCAACTACAATGGTTGACCAATCAGGATCTCATAATGATACTGAAAAAGATCAAGTATTTCTTGAAGCTTGCAGTGCTTGGAACAAAATTAAAGATGATAAGGAACTGTTGGATAAATCAGATTTAACTAGACAAGAGAGTTTGTCCACTGGAAGTTTGGATGTTCCAGCTTGCAGAGCAAATGTTGAGGCAGCTAATGAGTCATCAGATAAACTGGATCCAAAAGTATCTGATTTAGATGAGAAGGTTTCTAGTCAATCTGTAAATGATAAATTTCTCAAGTACACATTCCGGAGAAAGCGTAAGAAGGAGCCTACAAGTGTCCCTGATACGAATTGCTCTCTAGAACATAGTAGTTTGAAGAAAAAGTGTGGACAAAAGCAAAATGGTCATGTGGAGCCTCAGAAGTATTGCACAATGACTGAATCAACTCGGGACAGTTGACGACTAGCTCAGGTTGCTTGCCAGGTTGGTGAATGGTGATATATGTGAATGTTTATTTCCTTTCACTTTTTTGGGTATGCATGTTTCTGTTTAACTATCCATGCATGTGCTAGCTATGTGATTTTGTATCAGTATTAGACTATTACTCTATTACTCTATTTGAAAGATGGTTGTAACTCAGTAAAGAAGTTATGTGAGCTTTGATGACAAGGAAAATTGATTACATGACTAATCTTTGGTTTAAGAGTTGGCATGCCTGTTTGAAAATATACAAATAATTGCTATAAATGGTAATTTTATGAGCTTTAAGAGTTTATTAGCAACACAAAGAATTAGTTTTTACATGAGACAAAGAGAAAGGACTCCACCTGCTCATTTCCCATTTATGCTACTTTGTGTACTTCTAGTTGGCTTATGAAGAAAGAAACTTGTCTTTAAATTTCGCAAGTTGTTTCAATAGCAAGGCTTTGTAATGTACATGACTTAGGCTGTATGTGTCAGTATAGCCCATTTACAAATCTAGTATTTACTAACTCTGTCAAAAGTACTAGAGAAATAAGTTGGGAGTCAATATATTTCATTTTATAAGCCTGTGCTTGAGCCTTTATATGTTAAGAAATAAAAAACATGTGAAGGATAAATCATTCCAGCTTCCAAAGTAGATAATTGAAGAAAAAATCTTTGTGCAAAATTAATTGAAATTT
The DNA here is from genome assembly GCA_029884605.1 of Ormosia emarginata. Taxonomy (NCBI): domain Eukaryota; kingdom Viridiplantae; phylum Streptophyta; class Magnoliopsida; order Fabales; family Fabaceae; genus Ormosia; species Ormosia emarginata. The sequence goes on along the minus strand of JAQQTP010000082.1, from coordinate 2,545,489 downwards.
AGTACCTCTTGGTCCCAGTGTAGATGTTGGTGCTCATATATTGGACTTGAGCACCTTGGATCTTCTCTAGTCTTTGAATAAAAATCCATGTTATTTGGCACATTTTTAAAAGTTGAAACCCTACATGCCTTTAAGCTGGATAGGAAGGTTGGAAGGGGAACATAGTTGTCCTTTTATGAATTTGGTTCTTTTCTTGTTCAACTTTCTTATTGATGTGTTTTTGATGGCATTGGGCCTGCTGTAAATAAGGTTTATGTCAGAAGACATAAGCCCAAACCCAATGATACCTAACTAACTATCTTCTGGTTAGTTAGTTAGTTGTTAGTTAGTTAGTATAAATAAGGGAAATGGTATGAGGGTAGGTATCTTTGTATTTCGGGTAAAGGAAAGGAAGCCACATTGGCTTAGAGGGAGTTTACACAGTCCTCAAATCTGTGTAGGAGAGATTTAGATACTTGTATACAGTCTAGGGAATTCTTTCCTAATTCTTGCAATAATATTCAGTATTCTTACCAGTTCCATCAACTGGTATCAAAGCTCGTTCGTTCTTGGGGAGCAAACCGTGCATGGTGAGCACGAGAATGGAGTCAAGAATCGAAGCCTTGGAGCGCAGGTGTGAGGATTTTGCGGAATGGAGGCTAATGAGTGACGTTCGTATGAGTTCAATGGAGAACAACATCCAAGAAATCTTGCGCAAGCTAGATTCAGCCATTCAAGGGAACGGAGGACCTAGGGCAGAAACCCACTGCGATTCCGAAGGTGAGAACAATCTCGGAAATGCACAAACACATGTGGGTGAGGAACGGTGGCGCAAAATAGAGCTTCCCCTGTTCGAAGGGGAAGAAACAGAGGAAGATGCATGTAATTGGGTGCATAAACTGGAAAGATTCTTTGAAATCAGAGGGGTTCTTGAAGGAGAAAAACTTAAGGTGGCTTCTATGGCATTGGAAGGGCGGTAATTAAATTGTCATGGTTCCATTGGTGGGAAGGAGGGATGGGGAGGTTTCTTGGTCCCGTTTCGTAGAAGCCATTGTCCGAAGGTTTCACCCTTCCTGCTCATACAAAATCCTTATGAATTGTTACTGCGGCATTGAAACAAGGAGAGGGGGCTCGGTGAGAGAGTACAGAAACAATTCGAAATTTATGCTGGGTCTTTGAGAATTTCAGACCACCAATTCTTGAGAAGCATTTTCTTGAACGGGTTGAGGGAAGGAATAAGGAGGGAATTGCGAGTACACAAGGTGAATTCTTTGAGGGATATGATGGAGTTGGCTCAGCTTATTGATGAAAAAAATGAAGAAATTATCAAGGAGCTGAAAAGAGGGTGGAAGGGCATTCCTAATACAAGAACAATGATCAACAACAGAAAGGGTGGACTCAAAGTACGGTTGTATCATATAACAAGGAAGTTGGAAAGGGTCAAACACAGTCAACAATTCTGTTGGAAGGGGGCCGTTCAGAAATTATCGAACTCGAGCATGGTGGGGTCTTCTTCAACAGGGGGCAAACGATAAAACCTTGCCCAAAGCACAAGAATCAGCAAATGTCAGTAGGAGAGGGAGAAATTTCAGAGAATTACCTGATGCAGAATATTATGACAGGATGAAGAAAGGCTTGTGTTTTGGATGTGATGAGAAATATTCAATTGGCCATGTATGTAAAAATAAACAGCTGAGATTATTATTGGTGGAAGATGAAATTGAGGAGGAAAGGTCTGAGGCTGAAATTACAGTAGAAGAGGAGGATAGAGGAATTGTATTGGGATACAATAGCTTGATGGGGTTGACAGGAGGGAGGTCTTTCAAATTAAAAGGGAAAGTACATGGGATTGAAGTATTAGTGCTAATTGATTGTGGAGCTTCCCACAGTTTCATTGCACAAAGTTTAGTAGGGAAGGTGGGTTTGAAGATCACAAACACTCCCTCTTTTATGGTGGAAGTGGGAGATGGATATAAGGTGAAAAGTGAAGGGTGCTGTAAAAAGGTGAAGGTTCAGTTGCCTAATCTGGAAGTGCAACATGATTTTTATGTATTTGGGTTGAAAGGGCCTGAATTAGTGTTGGGGTTGGATTGGTTGGCTAGTTTGGGCAATATCACTGCCAATTTCAGAGAATTGTCATTGAAGATTAAGAAGGAAGGAAGATTACATATTCTAAAAGGAGACCCTTCATTATGCAAGGCTGCAGCTTCACTAAAGTCATTAGTGAAATCTTTCAAAGAAGAAGATGAGGGATTCTTGGTGGATGTTAGAAGAATTTCAGAGGAGCAACCAAATGAGCAGCAGGATCAAGGTAGTGAAATTTCTGAAATGGATTCAAGTTTTAATTCAGGAGTTTGGGGAACTTTTCCAACAACCCACAGTGGCTGCCACCTTCAAGGTGATGTGACCATTCCATACTTGATCAAAAAGGTGCCAATATACCCAATATCCGTCCTTACAGGTATCCCCACTACCAAAAATCTGAGATAGAGAAATTTGTTAAAGAAATGTTGGAGACCGGTATGATTAGGCCAAGCACTAGTCCTTATGCTAGTCCTATGATATTAGTGAAGAAGAAAGATGGAAGTTGGAGGTTTTGCGTAGACTACCGAGCTTTAAATAAGGTGACTGTTCCAGATAAATTTCCTATTCCAATTATAGATGAATTGTTAGATGAATTGGCAGAGGCTACCATATTTTCAAAATTGGACTTGAAATCGGGCTATCATCAAATTCGCATGAAGGAAGAGGATATTGAGAAAACTGCATTCAAGACTCATGAAGGGCATTATGAGTATGTGGTAATGCCATTTGGTCTCACTAATGCTCCTTCTACTTTCCAAGGGTTGATGAATGAAGTGTTGAGACCTTACTTGCGGAAGTTTGTTTTAGTCTTCTTTGATGATATTTTGATCTATAGTAGAGATGCAGCCACTCATTTGAGTCATTTAAGAGAGGTTTTTCAGCTTTTGTTACTTAATAAGCTGGTGGTGAACAAGAAGAAATGTTGTTTTGGGGGTCAAAATGTGGAATATTTGGGGCATATAGTATCTGTGAAGGAGTTGCAGCCGATCCCAAGAAGATTGCAGCCATGGTGCAATGGCCCTTGCCTAAAGATGTAAAAGGTTTGAGGGGTTTTTTGGGATTAACTGGCTATTACCGTAGGTTTGTCCAAAATTATGGTAAGATAGCCAAACCTTTGACTGAGTTGCTGAAGAAAGACTGTTTTCAGTGGTCATTAGAGGCTCAGGAAGCTTTTGAAAAATTGAGAGAAGCCATGACAACATTACCAGTCCTGGCTGTCCCAGATTTCAGCAAGGAGTTTGTAGTAGAAACTGATGCTTCTAGCAAGGGAATAGGGGCTGTTCTTCTGCAACAAAACAGACCAGTGGCTTATCTTAGTCAAGCACTAAATGACAGGGAGCAAAAGAGGTCTGTGTATGAGAGGGAATTGATGGCAATTGTGTTTGCTGTGCAGAAATGGCGTCAATGGCGTCATTATCTCTGGGAGACATTTTATCATCGAACTGACTGATCCTTCTGATGGATCTCTGAAATTTTTAACTGATCAGAGGATTTTGGGAGAAGAGCAGTTTAGATGGACTTCCAAACTCATGGGTTTGATTTTGATATACAATACAGACCAGGGAAAGATAATACAGCTGCTGATGCTTTATCTCGCCAAATGATGTATGCAGCGGTTTCTATAGCTGTTCAAGAGGATTGGGGAGAATTATGTGAAGAAATTCAGCAAGATTCCAAGCTGAAGAAGATTGTGCAAGAGTTGGTCAGCCACCCTCAAGCTTGGCCTGCTTATTCCTTAAAGAATGGACAACTATTTTATAAAGGGAGACTGGTCCTCCCTCGATCTTCACCTAGAATTCCAGATTTACTTCATGACTTCCATGCATCTTCTTTTGGGGGTCACTCAGGATTCTTGAGAACATATAAAAGGTTGGTTGGAATTTTTTTCTGGGAAGGCATGAAAAAAGATATTGTGGATCTTATTGTTAGTTATGATGTGTGTCAGAGGAATAAAGCTCAAACTCTATCACCACGCAGGGTTATTACAGCCCTTACCTACCCCCTACTCAGGTTTGGAGTGAAGTCACGATGGACTTTATTACTGGTTTGCCTAGATCAAAAGGCAAAGACACTATCATGGTGGTTGTGGATCGTTTTACCAAATTTGCCCACTTCATGGCTCTTTCTCATCCTTTCATAGCACAAGAGGTAGCTCAAATATTCATTGATGAAGTGGTAAGGCTGCATGGATTTCCAACATCCATTATTTCTGACAGAGACCAACTATTTTTGAGTAAATTCATGTCTGCCCTTTTCAAATCAGCGGGTACAAGGCTCAAATTCAGTACTGCATATCATCCTCAAATGGATGGCCAAACGGAGGTTGCTAATAGATGCCTAGAGACCTATTTGAGATGCTTTGCTGGAGAAAAACCGAAATCTTGGTCTCAATGGTTGAGTTGGGCTGAATATTGGTTTAACACCAATTATAACCGATCCATTCGGATGACACCCTTCCGAGCCCTTTATGGCCGTGACCCACCTGTGTTGTTTAAAGGGGCAGCTTTCCCTTCCAAGGTGGCAGCTGTATCCCAGTTACATATGGATAGAGATATGCTATTGGAGGAACTACGGAGCAATTTAGATAAAGCTCAACAACAGATGAAAGTGCTGGCTGACAAGAAACGCAGAGATTTGATGTTTAATATAGGGGATTGGGTTTATTTAAAAGCTCAACCATATAGATTGAAGTCTTTGGCTAAGAGAAGAAACGAAAAACTGAGTCCTCGTTATTATGGGCCATTTCAAGTACTGGACAGGATAGGGGCAGTGGCTTACAAATTACAACTTCCTCCTTATAGCAAAATCCATCCAGTTTTTCATGTGAGCAGGTTGAAGACAGCCATTCCTAAGGACCAGCAATCTCATCCTCTTCCTCCAGAACTGTCTGAGGACTGGATATTGGAAACACAACCAGCAGAAGCTCTTGATTTGCGATATAATGCAGCAGGAGCAGCAGAGCTCCTCATCCAGTGGCAGGGAGCTCCTCCATGTGATAATTCCTGGGAGTCTGTGTCTTCTCTGCGACTTCATTTTCCCTCTTTTCACCTTGAGGACAAGGTGAAAGCTTTGGGGGGGAGTATTGATGGCATTGGGCCTGCTGTAAATAAGGTTTATGTCAGAAGACATAAGCCCAAACCCAATGATACCTAACTAACTATCTTCTGGTTAGTTAGTTAGTTGTTAGTTAGTTAGTATAAATAAGGGAAATGGTATGAGGGTAGGTATCTTTGTATTTCGGGTAAAGGAAAGGAAGCCACATTGGCTTAGAGGGAGTTTACACAGTCCTCAAATCTGTGTAGGAGAGATTTAGATACTTGTATACAGTCTAGGGAATTCTTTCCCAATTCTTGCAATAATATTCAGTATTCTTACCAGTTCCATCAGTTTTACACTAGCAGATGACAAACATTAAATTCCATTGCAACAAATTCAATAATCACAATCATAATGGAGTTAGAGTTTTTACTATTATGCATAATTGCATAGTACAGCCTAGGGGTGGAAATAGGCTAGGCTAATAGATTTTGCCTAAATAGGCCTAGGTTTGTTTAGTAAAATGTCGGCCTGAGCCTGACATGTTACCTATCATAGGCTTTTTTTGGGACTCGGCCTGGCCTAACCTGACATATTTCTAAAAACAAAAAAGCCTAGCCTAAGCCGAAAGTTTATTTAAAGGCCTACGTTACATGAAGGCCTTCTATATAGGTCAAGAAACTTAAATTTTTTATTTTTAAATAGGTATAATCTTTAATGAAATTATTATATTATTATGTATAAAATTATATTATACTAATATATAATTAATAAATTATGCAAATATTATAAATTCTTAATTATATATATAAATAATAAATAAATAGGCCAAATTGGCTTTTTCAAAAGCCCAAGTCTTAGCCTACATAGCCTTTCTAAAAGCTTATGCCTGACTTATTTACTGAATAGGATAGCCTAAGTAGGCAGAAAATAGGTTAGGCCGTTGGCCCCTAATAAGCCCTAGCCCCTAGCCTATTCCCACCCCTAAGTACAAGGATGTATTGTGAACATTGAATTATATGGATATGTGACTAAACCATCATTTTGCTCCCACATTAGCTACATAGGAACGTTTTCATACATAGGATTATTAGGGTCAAAAGTACTTTGCGACCCTGATTTATTAGCTCTATAGCACTTTCCACCCTGTTTTATTTAATTGATCACGTTACATCCTAACTTAATATAATTTATTGCAATTATCTCCTTTTTATTAAAATTAATTATTATTATTAAATATGCAATATCAAAAATACCCTTATCCTCTTCTTTTAATTCTGCCTTAAAACAATATCCATGGAAGAATGGGCTAAGGGTAGCGTTGATAGCTGCTTCTCAGTCAATGTCTTTTTGGGGGACATGAATTTTTATAACAGATGGTGGTGACCATGGATTATATCTAAGGGAAGGAAATAAGAGGGAACAAGAGGGAGTTATAAGTCATGGTTCCCACGCATTTAACCCATAATATAAGCTACTGGATCTTCTGGAACGATTAACATCAGTGTTTTTAAAGTTCATCGATATCAAGTGACATTTAAAGAAAAATAAGCCATTGTAATAATTCCTATTTCTGTTTACCATTGCAAGATGAGGAAAAGGTCAATTTTGAAAGTAACTCCTGTTTTTGAGCTGCACCAAACATAAAACATTTCTCAAATTTGATTCTTTTTGCATTGAGATGTAATGGGACCCTATAATATTCCTTTGTATTGTGAAGAAAATATCTGAGATTCTGACCGAACTCATCTTCATGACCACAATTTATTCAAGTCCTTTTCAACTTCCAAGCAATTACCAGACAGTTGAAAACACCAGTTTTCATTCTGCACTTGTAATAGTTTTTTACTTGAAAATTGTCCTAAGCCAAATTATACTTTTCTGCAGACCTCAATCTCTCTTAACCTCGTGTAATAAGTATTTCTCTGGGCACAAAGTTGTACTATTTCAATGGAAGCTGAGTTTTACAAATTGGTTCTTGTGCATCTTAAATCTCCTCTTTCCTGAATTTTGCTTTAAATTTTTAAGCATTGATTGACTTCTAGCATTCCTTTGCCTTGATTCTATGATTTTGGCATTCCCTTCATTTTTTTCAATATTAATTTTGTAAGCAAAATGGAGCTCCAGATATGCTGACATTTATCATAAAAAGTAGTCAGACATCCTCTGGAATCATGAATATTCTGACTTGAAATTTTCACTTAGGATAATAATGCATTGTCTTCCCTAAATTATCCTTGGCACCTTGCTCTTCACTATTTTCATGTGTATCTTAAATCCCCTCTTTCCTCAATTTTTACTTTAAATTGTAAGTATTGATTGAATCCTAGCAATGGTTTGGCTTGATTTTATGATTTTGGCAATTCCTTCATTGTTTTCAATATTAATTTTGATGGAGCTCCAGATATGCTAACCTCTATCATGAAAAGAGTAGTCATACATTTTCTAGAATCATGAATATACTGACTTGAATTTTACTTCACATAATATTGTATTGTCTTCCCTAATTTAACCTTGACACCTTGCTCTTCATTATTTTCCCTAGACTAGCAAGCAAAGTAAAAATCTTACTATCAGGATAGACATGAAAAAAGACTTTTTTTTTGGGATAAAAGAAGAAATTCATTCAGACGAAGAGAAGAAAACTACAAGGAATATGCCTATATATATTAGTCTATAACAGTTTCAATTTATTCTAGCTTTTTGTTTTAATTCAACTTGTTCTAAATAGGATGATACAGAAGATTTTGCCATTTTGGGTCTTTGGGATGGATTTCAGCCCTTTCTTGTCGACCATCTAAGGAGCTGTGTATTGTTTCATGTGTTTTTCTCCCTTCTATGGAGTGAAGCATGCGAGAAGAGAAATGGTGTTGGGTTTCTTTGTGACTCCAGGCCCAGCAATCCTTTGTGATATCCCTGCTTGCTTTCGAGCAGCTCTGTTGTGATATCTTGAGGGTTTCTCCTTGTTTCTACCAGCAATATAAGACCGTCTGTTCGTTGAAATATATAATACAATCAGATTAAACCAAAATTGAAAAGCTTATTAGATATCTGGACTCGTGCAATGTTCTGCAATTTATGCTTTAATAGAAAATGCTTCCTTGTTCCAAAAAAAAAAAAAATAGAAATGTTTCCAACAGCCCTTTCTCACACCAGGTCTTAGACCTCACTTGTAAATTAAAAAAGAAAATGTCTCCAATCAGTAGATGTTGAATCAAATTAGTTTGTTTGCATGGCTAGACGATGTTATTTCGTGACCTGAAATTATCCAAGTTTTATATCAAATATCAAAAACTTGCTTCTGGTTCTAACATATCTCATTACTGGAACTTCTATGATGGACTCCATATTTTGTGGAAGCCGAATCTCTGACTTTGAAATGGTTTATCTAACTTCTAAAGGAACAATTGGGGAATAAACACGAATAGCAAATTAAATTTATCTCAACTGTGCAATTGTTAATTGGAAAATGCACTTGTTTGAGCTTTACAATCATGATTGGCACCATAATTTTAAGTTACAGTCTTACAAAGATGCTTGCAGTTATCTAAAACTAGAGGGAAGAACCTAACGTATTTCTTCAACTTTGTTGGCAGCTCACATCTTTGTCTGAGAAGAAATTGTAGCAGTAGACTGGTCTATTGCTGTGATGAGTAAGTATATTGGGTAGGACAGTATTCAAAGCACAATCCAGTGCGCTATTGTTTCTGGTGGCGGTGTTTTAGGATGCTTTACGTCCGTGGAATGTGTTACTAAATGTTACTGTATATTTGCTTTTCTATCATCCTTAGCAATTGCTTAGCATTATATTCTATAAAACATAAAATGCTGTTGCTGCCCTTTTCTTGGGGCCAGTTTTAGTTTAATGTTTTGCAATATAAATTTTGCTGATTATATCCTCGCCAATTATGATTCTCTTTCATACCTCATTGTTGCCTTTCCAGCGTAGTTGTCCCATTGTAGTCAAAGGCCCCAAAAGGCGTGCAGCTCCTCTTAGGAGTTGGAGCACCTCTCTGGTTCAGGCAAGTTATGCCTTTAGCATATTATGGATAATGGTAAAAAAAATTTCTTAAAGTTCAGCCATTTGAAAATTGTTATGTTAAAGAGGGTAAAATAGTTACAATGTTAAAAGAATAACTAGTCAGTTTTTTTAACATAAAAACTTCAACAAAAATTCTATTTTAGTATCTCACTAATGCTTTCTTTCTCCATTTAGTTTTTCATAGATCAATATTTTCAATCTAGTTAATCACTAATCAAAGATTAGACATAATGTCATGTAAATCTTACATATATATATATAGGCAAAACCAACAGGCGATGGATTGGTTCCATAGGATTCAATAATAGAAAATTTAAACAATTAAACAACAATTGTAATATAAATACAAGTAAAAATTTAAAGTAAGGAGGAAAAGGTTGAGAGAAATGCACAAACGAATTTTATACTAATTCGGCTATAATCTATGATTTACATCTAGTCTCCAAGCAAATGTTCGAGATTTTTTTCACTTGTTGAATTTTCTCTTATAAAGACTCGGATGGACCTTCTTCTATCTTAACATCAAAGTAAAGTTACAATAGTTTCTTTTACCAAGGATAACCACCAAACCTTCCTCTACTTCTATCTGAAGAAGAGTAATAATAACAAAAGAATGCTACCCACACCATTTTCTTCTCACAAGAACAAAGCTTTAATTCTCAAAGGTTGTGGTTGCTCTTATTAATGAGTTATAATAGGTTTTGGACTTTCTAAAGTGGATACACAAGTTTAGGAACAACTAAGAGGAAAGAAAAATGAAGATAGCAAGATTACAACACTTCCTCACTTTTTGTTTTGAGCATTTGTGTGTCTTGAACTTCTCCAAGGCTTCCTATTTATAGTGGCAAGCTTCCTCATGTTTTCTAACCGTTGGAAACAGAGAAAATTAAGAAAAATCAGCCTCTAATTCGTAGGAGTTAATTCCATATACAAAACGCATAGTTGTTACTTTTGTTCTGGTAGTTGCTCCTTTGCCCAATAATCACTCTAATAATCGTTCATTTTTCTTTGGTTTATATATGGTAGCATATCATTCAATTTTTTCAACGTTAGAGCATTCATTTATACTTAAAAGAGCTTGATCCAATTATAAAGAGGTATAAATAGCTTGTCTCTAACAATAATGAAAATTAAATTATGAGTAAGGAAATGTTTTATAGGAAAATCGAATTTGAAAACTTTCCTTCTATGCTTAAATGAATAAAAGGTAATTGATAGATAAGGAAATTCATGATTATGAATCAACCAAACAAATTTTCCTACAAAAATATTTCATCATCAAAACTTAAACTCAACATTCTCTCCCTTTTTTTTATAATGACCCCATTATGAAACATAATCAACAATTTGAGCATGACAAAAGAATGTAGAAATCAATAATCATTTCATTCATCACATATTTAATAATAATCAGAGTTGGCATCAATAATATAGGAGTCAAACATATTAAGGAGATGGAGATTAGAAAAGACTCCCCCTTAATTCATGAGCTCCTCCTTAATCCTTGGAGGCTTGCTATACTTCCCCTTAATCCATGAACTTGCTTTTAGGTGAGCTCCCCCTAAGTTCATGCTCCAAATTGATAAACCTGTCATTTCTCTCCCTTTAGCATAAAAAAGGTCAAGTGTAATGCAAAGATAGTCCAAAAATCATAGCAAAAAACATAGTAAAGATAGTCATAACAGTAAAAAATAACATAATATAATTTCAAATGTGTTAAGATATAAAGAGTTATGATCATGATAACATGCCAAAATATACAAAATTAGGTAACCATACCAAATTTTCAAATTTTCAAAATCATATTGAAAAGATTTAGAAGATTGAGAAACAATTTAAAAAAGCATTTTGGAATAAACTTTCAAAAGGAAATTTTAAGTGATACGTAAACCTGTGCAAGAGCAGATGTTTCTTGATAAAACTATCCAAAAGAATACTTTTTTCAACTATTTATCTTCAAAAAAATCAACATTCATCATCAAAACTTGTAGTGGACCTTTTGTGTTCCTCATCACTTGGTATGCCAACATGAACAATATAGAAAATTTTTACAATATCCAACAGTACAAAGTTTCCAAAGCCAACACTATCACATCCTAAAGTATAACTTAATCTTTGATCATCAAAGATAATATATGTTCTAGATCAGGTTAACAATCTATAGAGCTAGAGCAACCCGACCCGCTAGGATGGCACCCAGAACTTACTGTGCGCATGAAGCAACCTATACGCTAGGCATAACATCCTCAACAGAAATCAATCATAATCATGCCCCACATAAAGAGGGGAATAATGACAAAGAATAACAGTTTCCACGATTCTATGTGACAACATTTAATACGCACTGAATGCTCAGATATTTCACACCCTCAAGCGCTCATACATAAATATATTTAGCAAGAGGACAAAGGTACATCCTAATTCTTTGACTTGGGCTTGATCTCTCTCAAAAAATTCTTTTTGAAAGGGGGAGAAGTTTAAAAATAGTTTTTGATTGATGGATTAAGAATAAGTATCTTTTGTATTGCTTTACTTTATGGTAATGTGCTTACATGGTCTTGGCATACATATTTCACTTTATCTATCTTGTGCTTCAATGAAGGGAAGCCTAGCTCTTAAGTTGTTTATATCTCTTGGCTTACAAGAAATGACAACTTCGGCCCACACTCAACTTGGGTTAATGCTCATAATCAAGATAGAACGCAACCCCAAGATAATAACCAGGAGAACAATCGCTACCATGCTGAAGTAACCTGTACAATCAAGTAATGCTTTATAATTATTACTTCTGTTATGTAATAAATGACGAGCGCCGAACTCAGTCAAAATTATAACCGAAGTTATTACCTAAACTTGTAGTATAGTGAACAACACCGAATCGTCTCCTCAAGGATCGTAGATGCAATTTGATCAAATCAAGTGAAAGTTAGAAAAAAAGGGGGTTTTGATGGTTCAAGGATCGCAGTGACAAGATTTAAAGAGAAATAACAATTAGAAGAACAATCAATTCAGAAATCTATCCAAGTCTAGGTGGATTCAATCATAAACCTTTCAACAAACATTTGAAGCACATTTGAATGGTTAACTTGGATCTAACCGAGATCTCAGCATTAGGTCCAGAATTCATACTAGACAATCGTCTAGAATTCAATTGACAAGTAATAAACACAAATCTGCAATCGCACCATTCATGTAGATATATGTCAATTTAAGCACTGAATTCAATTAACCTAGGCACCAATCAGTAACCTAACCTCTTCAATTACGTGATTAGTTTAGATTAATCAGTTCTAAGTTTCATCACAAATCTCAATCTTCAGTTATGTGATTAATTCAGATCAATCAGTTCTAAATTTTATTACAATACTTAATCTTAAACCAAGATCAAATCAGATCAAACATAAACAGAATCACCATTCATGCATTCAAGATCAAGAGAACAGAAGAAGAAGAGAAGAGGAATTCAAATATAAATCAAATACATTACATAACCAAGGTCTCAAGAATCCAAACCACAATCTCTTCAAGAGTCCCGAATTGACTGAAAGTAACTTAGCTCTCCATTACAATGAAGGAAATCATCAAAATATACAAGAGCTATGAGAAACTATGAAGAAACAAGAAGAAACTATAAGAGAATTGAAGGAGAATACAACTTGTTGTTCATGATAACCAATGGTGCCCTTTTATAGAAGTCTAGGGTAACAAAATGACAAAGAGGAGTGGGTGGATAAGTGGGTTAGTGAGAGGAGTGGTTGAATGGGTTGGTGAGTGGGTTGGTGAGTGGAGTGGTTGAGTGGAGTGGTTGAATGGGTTGGTGAGTGGAGTGGGTGAGTGGGTTGGTGAGTGGAGTGGTTGAGTGGGTTGGTGAGAGGAGTGGTTGAGGACGAAAATTTTGACATCTGACTTGGAAGCCAAAAACGACCAACTATACTTCAGATCCATAAAAAGTACTCTTCATGAAAGTTGTAGATCTTTGTCTTGGCTATAATATGCATATCTGGATCGTCCAATTTGGCTTCCTGCAGCCCAAGATATGGCCCAAATACCGCAGGTCACTCAAACCCAACTTCAACACCTCTGTTCCGACTTGCAGGCTCAAACTGACCCATTAGACTTCATTTTTTCAAAAAGTGTTCTTCATGAAAGTTGTTTATTTGGGTCTTAACTATCAACTGTCCAAATTTCAGCCCATCTCCATTATTACAGCTTGGGATATGATTTTATGAGTGCACACCATTCGGATTCTAGTGACAGAACCCGTATTCTGACTTCCATGTAAACTTAGGTCCCTTAGACATCTGAATTGGACTTCGAGCTCTTCATCAAAGTTGTAGAGCTTCCTCCTAGCTTTCCTACAAGGTAAAATTCTTGATTATCAGATATCAGGAACTCAAGTTATGGCCAAAATACAGAAACAGTATCAAATCTCAATAATGCTGAAAATATTCAATTAGGACCAATTTGAGCTTAAACTCACAAAATCATACCAAACTCAATCAATTAAGAATATGGAGAGTGTAAATGACTAAACATAAGGGTTTCTTAATGAATAAAATATGTGATTATCAAATTCTCCCACACTTAGCTTTTTGCACTCCTGGGCAAAACTCAAGACCAAAATTTTACAATCAAGAAGAACAACAAAAGGTTCAAGGGATCAAAACATTCATGAGTTAACAATTCTCCACATCTCAAACCAACAAGCAAGGTATCTTCAACATGAATCGAGAATGATAGATCTTCACAAGATTCCCTCTCAATCTCTCAAGTGTTTAAAGGGTAGGTATTTCACTCAATTCAACCCATGAAAATTGCACTACCGTAAGCTTGCTTATCTTCTACTTCTCCACTACTCAAAACACATGCACACACAAATCATGAGGACTTTATTCAAGGTTGTAGTGAGGTCAAGGTAACAGAAGAGGATAAAATGGATATGAGAAGATAAATACCAAAGAGAATAAAAGCAAATGAGAGCTGAGTTCAAATAACAAACATAAAAGTTCATCCCAACTCTAATGTATATCCCTTTACATATTCATTTCCCAATCTTTTTTTTTCTTTTTTTTTATATATGAACATAACTATATACATACATTTTTCTTTTTTTTTTTTTTGCACTCTTTCCTTTTTCAACAACCATTTTGTACACATACCCCCACACTTGTTCAAAACTCATCCATTAACCAAGCTAATGTTCTTTTATTCCATAAGGTAAAGTAAGAACACGATTTTTCATTTAAGGCACATAATGAGCTAGAAACAAGGAATGGTCAAATAAGCTCAAAGGGGTTAAGCAAAGGAAAATATACAAGGTTGGCAGAAATCAGAGAATTTTCAAGAAGTCAAAAGAGTGCTTGATATCATATTGAAAACAAGGTTGGCTATTTGGTTAAACTAGCTAATTAAGAAAGAGGGCCTCAATCATGTTCATGCATGCAAGTGAAATGTAGCCTCAAAAAGAATCAAAGCAAGTTCTAGAGTGGTCATTAACATGAGTGAAAATCACACAAGAAAGAAGAGAATGACATAAATGTTGAATCCATCCATTAGGCTCAAAATCTCACAAGGTATGCATCCATCAAACTCAATTCATCAATTCAATCATCCATCACCAAGCATATCAGTTCAAGAATGGAGAAAAGTTATTCAATCATGCAATGAACCTCCTTTTTTTTTTTTACAGAATCCAATTTTTTTTTGTTTTTGATTTTGTTTTTGTTTTTGTTTTTGTTTTTGTTTTTGTTTTTGTTTTTATTTTTGTTTTTGTTTTTGTTTTTATAAAAAGAACATGCTGAAATCTCTCCCCCACACTTAATATAACATTGCCTTCAATGTGAAAGAGAGATATAGAAAAGAGCAACATAACCTGATAAGAAGTGAATCAACGCCAAGCAGAAAAGAAACACACTGTCAGTGCCGCGTCAGACCCTGAAAAGAAATCAAACAATAAAACTTTAGTACTAATTAATTACTACCTAAAAAACTCTTTACTCTGCCACCAATTAAGATGCGTCTCAAGAGTAAAATTACTCCTTACTCTGCCATCACTAATTGGTTTAATAAGTACATGACAATCATATCATACTTTCCAAACAAAATAATTTTTTTTTTATTTTTTTGTGTCAACTATCCTCCCCCCCAACTAGATCACAACATTGTTCTCAATGTTAAAATATAGATGAGGAAAGGATAGAAGATATTACCTGTTAGAGAAAGCTGACACAAATTTAAACAAAGTACAATAAAATCAAACCCATTAAAGAGAAAGTTTCAGATCTAGCTTTTTTTTCTTGTTACTTCCTTTGCTGCTTCCTGTTGACCAATCTATTTGAGCTAATGCCTGATCAGGTACATACTCAAAAGCTTCTAATTTATCAATGAGCTCATCAATAGTGGAGGCAGAGAGAAGAAGTTGTCTTGCCGAATGAGTGATAAATTTCTGTTCCACAGCTTTGTCAAGAAAAAATAACAAAAGATCAAAAAAATTATTAACATTCAACAAACCAATGGGTTTATGGTGGATGTTCAGTTCGGCCCAAGAGACAATTTGAAAAATTTCTTCCAAAGTACCAAAACTACCTGGTAAGACAATAAATGCATCAGAATTGTCAACCATTGTTTTCATTCGTCCATGCATAGATGTTACCTGAATTTATTCTCCAACTGTCTTTCCAGTGATGTTATTTTCAGCTAAAGGTTTAGGAATAACACCTAAAACCTGACTGCCTCCTATAAAAGCAGCAAGTGATACAGCCCCTATTAACCCACGACAACCTCCCCCATATACAAGATGAATATTCCTCGCAGCAAGTGATCGACCAAGAGTGCTAGCTGCGTTTACAAATTCTAATCCCTTCCCATAACTCGACCCACAAAAAACACAGACATTTTTGAGGTTACGAATAGGAGGCCCCATTCTATACTTTTCCTCCCTTTGAGTGTTTCTTAGTTGAAGGAAAATGGAGAAAATGGAGTGTTTAAATAGGAAAAAGAATGGAAAGGAGAATAATTACACCTATGAGGGTAGGTTGGCTGTTGTCAGAAAAGGTTGAAATTAAGAAACACAGAATCTTTTTTTTTTTTTTTACTTCAAGAAAACCATCAAGGTAAAGAAGTCTAGAAACCCCTGAAGGACCCTGCTCAAAGGATCGTCTATGCAAAAATTAAAATACAACAAAATGATACAAAGATAAAAGAAATAGAAAATGATGACATACCTGTATGTACAGTTTCCATGGCATATCTTTATACTGCGCGTCATGAGTACAGTAGTCATCACGTCCCTTTTTTTTTTTGAAATTGTTAGAAAAACTTGATAAAAGATGAATGTATACTTACTTAAGATTGGGATGGAGATAGTCTGCTCTTTCGGCTTTGTGCCAAAGCATTGTTGACCAGTATTCGACCCATTCAAGACCAAATAAGAACATAGGGCTCCCAAAAGGGACAAGTGGCCATAATACGACCGGCTGCCTCACATGTGGATACAATCTACCTTCTTTGTTTTTCAATTAAGAAGGCTGGATCAGGATGCATGCATTTCCCCATTCACGGTTTGTGTTACCAAAGCCAACCCTAAGACGTATACATAATTTTTTTTTTGTGTTGTTTTTTTTTTTTAAAGATGACATGAAGAAGAAGATGATGATGATATATACAGATTGTTTGTGGATATGGCTCACATCTGCCTCTGGTTTAACGTCCAGTAACGGCTTAAACGTCTTCTATGAGTCGAGGATAAGCTTCCCATCCAATTTTCTTATAAATTGGCAAACAAGGTCTTTTAGAGTCAGATTCCCAAGACTGTAGCGTTTTACTTCATCCTTGAAGAGATTCCACAATTTAAGAATTTCACGATGCACCAATCCACAAGAATGCGTCTCAAGAGTCAATAAGATATTATCTAATGACTCCTTACTCAGTCCATTCTTAATGAAGAAAATTTTGTCTTCTCTATTTGTGGAAACCATCCCCAAAGTACGACATCGCTTGTTGCAGTTCCATCGTCCACATTTGTGACAGACTTGTAACCTTTTTGCTCTTCTCCTTTTAGAATATGAACTTCTTCCAAGACCGGGCATATATGAGTCAAATGAAATTGAGGACTCACCTGCTAATCGGACCTTTGCTTCAATTATCCAGCGTACATCTTCTGGCATACCTTTGTGCATTAACAGTCTCAATCTTTCACATCGAACTTTGTAGATTTTTCTCAGAGCATTTTGAGAAAGAGAAGGAAAATATTTTCTCAGGTTTGAAAGAATGACATCCATTTTGAAGGAGAAGAAGGGTTCAGTTATTTTGGAAAACTGAAAAATAAATCGACTCGAGAGTCACGGAATACTGTATCCGCCACTTAACCGGCAACACAAAGAACTCAAGAACTTGGTTTTTCAAGAATGGTTGAGTCTTTGTCCATTAACTTAAGCGCAGTACCATTCCTAGGATCCTCAATATTTACGTCTCCAGAGGATACACGTGTTTGACAACAAAAGAACCTCGCCACCTAGATCTCAATTTTCCAAGGAGTAGGTGCAGATGATAATCTCAAAGCAGAACTTTTTTGACCAATTTCCGTAGCTTTTGCAAAAGGTGTAACAGACCTTGAATAAAGTAGGCCAATAAAATCCATACTGCAAGATTTTCGCAGTTGTTGTCGCTGAAGAAAAAAATGACCTCCACATGCTTCTGAGTGACACTACCTACCTCATTGTCGGACACACAACTGTTTTTTTTTCTTCTCTTTTTTTTTATTCATAATGCGGATGGAGAATGTTCATCACCTCCACTTCTGCATTCTCTGGAAGTTCATGATACTGTTTGAGGCGGTGTCCATTTACGATGAAAGCTTTGGCAGTGACCTCACTTTTAATCTGAACAGCACCAAAAGGAAAAACCTTGGTAACAATAAATGGTCCATCCCATCTAGACCTTAACTTGCCAGGCATGAGTCGGAGGCGGGAGTTATAGAGGAGAACTTTTTGACCAATCTCAAATGTTTTTCTCAGAATCAACTTATCATGGAAGGCTTTGGTCTTCTCCTTATAAAGTTTGGAACTTTCATAAGCCTCCAAGCGGATCTCCTCCAATTGCTCGGTACCGCAGCTTCCTCTCCATACCTCGCTTGATCTAGGTCCAAGTTGCACCTTTTCACCGCCCGTAATGCACGATGCTCAATTTCCACCGGCAGGTGGCAGGCCTTTCCAAAAACAATCCGATACGAAGACTTCCCGATTGGTGTCTTATAAGCAGTCCAAGAAGCCCATAAAGCATCCTCAAGCCTTTTGCTCCAAATTCTTTCGTTAGGTTGAACTGCGTTTCCTGGAGTATCCGCTGATCTCCCCGTTAGAAATCTCGGCTTCCCCATTAGTTTGGGGATGGTAAGGTGTAGAAACTCTGAGCAAGACCCCATACTTTTTCATCAAAGCTTCCATGCTTCGATTACAAAAATGTGAACCCTGATCACTGATGATGGCTTTCGGAACTCCAAACCTGCAGAAAATCTGTGATCTAACAAAATCCACAACAACTTTGGAATCATCAGTCCGAGTAGCGTTCGCCTCCACTCACTTGGATACATAATCAACAGCTAGCAAAATGTAAACAAAACCAAAAGAAACAGGAAAGGGTCCCATAAAATCAATACCCCATACATAAAAAATCTCACAGAACAATAAGGATTTCTGGGGCATCTCATCCCTTCGAGAAGTGTTTCCTGTTCTTTGGTATTGATCACAAGATTTACAAAATAAATATGCATCATGAAATAGAGTGGGCCAATATAATCCAGATTCCAAAACTTTCCTAGCAGTCCTTTGGGGACCAAAATGACCGCCACATGCAAGTGTATGACAAAAGCTAAGAATAGAATGGAATTCATTATCAGGCACGCATCTCCTAATGATTTGGTCACTACAAAATTTTCATAGATAAGGGTCGTCCCACACATAATATTTTGACTCACTCTTCAATTTATCAATCTGAGCCCTAGTAAAATGTGTAGGGAAAACACCAGTAACTAAGAAATTTATCAAATCAGCAAACCAAGGAATGTTACCTTGCAGCTTGAAAAGCTGCTCATCAGGGAAGACATCATGGATAAGAAAAGTATCTACCTCCCTTTCAATTCGGCTTAGGTGATCAGCCACTAAATTCTCCGCTCCACTTTTATCACGGATTTCAATATCGAACTCTTGGAGGAGCAAAATCCACCTAATCAACCTAGGCTTTGCATCAAGCTTCTTCAGGAGAAACTTCAGAGCTGCATGATCTGAAAACACAACCACTCTAGAACCAAGCAAATATGATCGAAATTTGTCTAAAGCAAAAACAATTGCTAAAAGTTCCTTTTCAGTGGTGGTGTAGTTGACTTGTGTAGGATCTAAAGTTCTTGAAGCATAGGAGATGACATGAGATATTTTGCCGACCCTTTGTGCAAGAACAGCTCCCAAAGCATAATTAGAGGCATCACACATGAGCTCAAATGGGAGTGTCCAATCTGGTGGTTGGATGATTGGTGTACTGGTCAATGCTTGCTTCAAGTGATTGAAGGCATCCTTGCATTTCTGGTCAAAATGGAACTCCATTTCTTTTTGTAGCAAGTTGGATAGTGGAAGAGCAATTTTGCTGAAATCTTTTATGAATCGCCTATAGAAACCTGCATGACCAAGGAAAGAACGAACCTCCCGCACGCATGTGGGGTAAGATAGGCATGAAATAACATCTATTTTCGCAGGATCTACCTCAATACCCTTGCTAGATATTATATGCCCTAAAACTATGCCTTGTTCTACCATGAAATGACATTTCTCAAAATTCGAACAAGGTTAGTTTCAATGCATCTATGTAAAACCTGAGCGACTATCCGACATGCATCAAAGGAAGAGCCATAGACAGTAAAATCATCCATAAACACATCCATGCAATTCTCTAAAAAGTCAGAAAAGATACTTACCATACACCTTTGAAAGGTGCCCGGAGCATTGCACAGACCAAAGGGCATCCTCCTGTATGCAAATGTGTCAAATGGACAACTAAAAGTAGTCTTCTCTTGGTCTTCTGGGGCTATATGAATCTGAAAATAGCCCAAATATCCATCTAGGAAACAATAATGCGACTTGCCAGCTAGCCTCTCCAATATCTGATCAATGAAAGGTAGCAGAAAATGATCTTTTCTGGTAGCCTGGTTAAGCCGCCTATAATCAATGCAAACCCGCCAACTGTTCTGAACTCTTGTGGGTAAAAGTTCATTATTCTTATTCTCAACTACTGTGACCCCAGATTTCTTGGGAACAACTTGCACGGGGCTCACCCATTTACTGTCTGATATGGGATAAATAATGCCAGCTTGAAGTAGCTTGGTCACTTCCTTCTTCACCACATCTAGAATCAAGGGGTTCAGTCTCCTTTGGGGTTGCCTTACTGGTTTTGTGTCCTCCTCTAATAAAATCCTATGCATGCAGGTGGAGGGACTAATACCAGGAAGATCTGCAAGTGTCCATCCAATGGCTTGCTTATTCTGCCTCAAAACCTGCAGCAATTTTTCTTCTTGTTCAGGTTGCAGATTCTTAGCAACAATCACTGGCAGCTTCTCACCATCTCCTAAATATGCATATTTAAGATGGTCTAGCAAAGTCTTCAACTCTAAGGATGGGGGCTGTACAATGGAAGGCAGCAAGCTATTTGAAACAACTAATTCAGCAACATTAAATTCAGCACAATTCTGACTTCTATTTTCACATGCGGTATCATTCAAGTCAGCAGTTGCATCATCACTCATACCAAAGATAAATCTCAAAGACATGCAAAGACACGACTCAATATCACAAGCAAGACATGTATCACAAGAAACAGAATCCAGAAAGTCAACAATACCAGGGAATTCAACATATAAATCAGCATAAACATCATCAACCAGCATCTCAATCACATAAATATGGAAAACAGAATGCTCCTCTAGGGGATGTCTCATGGCATCAAAAATGTTAAACTGTACCAAATCATCGTCAAACTCCATAGAAAGGGTGCCAGCATGCACATCTATCTTGGTCTTGGTGGTCTTGAGGAATGGTCTGCCTAGAATCAATGGAGCATGGTTTGCTGAAGACTCATCTTCCATGTCCAAGACATAGAAGTCCGCTAGAAAAATTAACTCATTTACTCAAACTAACACATCTTCCAGCACTCCTGTTGGATGAGCAGTGGTCCTATTTGCCAACTGAATCACGATACCAGTGGGTTGCAATGTGCCAATGTTCAATGACTTATAAACTGACATAGACATGACATTGATTGAAGCACCCAAATCTAGCATTGCATGTTCAAATCTGGAGTTGCCTATCGTGCAAGGAATTATGAAAGTTCCAGGATCTTTGCATTTCTGTGGCATGCTTGGCAGAATCATTGCAGAAATATTTTTTCCCATGCTAATCTTCTCAGTACCCTTAAGTCTTCTCTTGTGAGTGCACAGCTCCTTGAGAAATTTGGCATACTTAGGAATTTGCTTGATTGCATCCAAGAGAGGAATATTGATTTCCACTTTCCTGAATGTGTCCATGACTTCTCTTTCTATTTTTGTTTGCGCAGTATGCTTGACTGTGTGACTCGTTTGGAAAAGGTAGTGGAATGGCCGATTTGAATTCTCTTCGCACATTTCTTCCGTGTCACGATTTTTGGACCGAGCTATCCACTTTCTTCCTCGTTTCGGTCACCTTCGGTTGCCGCACTTGTAGTTCGTGTTGTGGTGGAGTAGGACCTTCAACTTCTCTCGCCACTTCTCAAGCTAATGGCACTTACATTGCCTCTTGGGTTGTTAACTGTTTGTGAAGGCAATTGGTTCGACCCTTGACTTTTCACCACTCGTAGTGGTTGCCATCCGCCCAATTTGAGTTTGTAAATTCTGGATGGTGGCATTGACATTCTCCGCTAAAATTGTTTCATCAAGTCTTCAAAAGGTGGCTCACCGGAGTGGTGGCGCTAGAACAGTAATCGCTTGCATGGGTGGCGGCGCAGTTGTGCTTGCCTAAATGCAGTGGTTGGTACTTGTTGCTGTGGGCCTCGTAGCTTGGTATCTAAACCGCGGTTCTTCGTTGGTAGGTGGCCGTTGTTGACCAATTTTCATATCTCAAGTTGGGATGGTCCCTCCAAATGGGTTATAGGTATTAGAAAATGGATCATACACTGGGCCGCCGCCGTGATTGCCGATATTGGGGTCTACCAGGGAAAAATACCACCGCCGCAATGATTGCTCGGAAAAATATTACCATCATCCCGAAGTGTGGGGCATGCATCGAGGATGAGATGAACAAGAGCAAATGCCACACACAAATTGCAGCCATCTGCATTGGTGCTTGTTGTCCCATCTGCTTAACCGCCTCACCAAAGAAGTCAATTCATCAAGTCTCGTGTTCCATTCTTTGTTGGTCTACATGAGACGATTGAATCTCATTGACTCCTCTAGTTGAGGTAATAATTAGTCGTGTGCCAAATTGTTGGGTGTTGGCTGCCATGTTTGCTATCAAATCTCTCGCCGTCCGCAGGGTCTTGTCTACTAAGGCTCCTCCGAGGCAAGATCCACCATGCTTCGTCATTTGGCGGCAAGCCTCACGTAAATATTGAATTAAGAGTTGATCGGTGATTTGGTGGTGAGGACAGCTCGAGCACAGCTTCTTGAATCTTTCCTAATATTCATGCAAGGTCTCTCCTGTCATTTGTCTTATGCCACATATATCTTTTGTAATGGCAGCAACTCTAGAGGCAGGGAAAAATTTTTCTAAGAACAACCGCTTCATGTCATTCCAACTTGTTACTGAACCTGGTGAAAGATAAAATAATCAATCCTTGGCTGTATCAGCAAGTAAGAAGGGAAATGCCCTCAGCTTGATATGCTCTTCTGAGATCCCATGTGGCTTCATGGTTGAACAAACCACATGGAACTCCTTTAGATGCTTATGTGGATCCTTACCTGCAAAACCGTGAAACTTGGGCAACAAATGTATCAATCCAGATTTTAACTCAAAATCAGCATCAAGATCTGGGTATTGAATACACAAAGACTGGTTAGTTATATCAGAGCAAGAGTTCCTTAAGAGTTCTATTCTCGCATGTTATCACCATGGTTTCGAATTATTCAAGATCTCAAGTTCACTCCCAATATTAAGATCAAATTCGAAGCAATTCTTGCACTTAGCCTACGAGCTCTAATCAACCTATGCAAGGTTCTATCAATCTCGTGGATCAAAGTCAACTAAGTTATCAAGCTCGGACCTAGTCATGCATCTCACAAAAACAAATAAATAAGCAAATACACTAGACAATGGATAAAAATGTTAGAAAAGTTAATAAAAAGCAAAGGTTAGTAAAAACACTTAAAATGAAAAGATTACACTTACTAATCCCCGGCAACGGCGCCAAAATTTTGACGAGCGCCGAACTCAGTCAAAATTATAACCGAAGTTATTACCTAAACTTGTAGTATAGTGAACAACACCGAATCGTCTCCTCAAGGATCGTAGATGCAATTTGATCAAATCAAGTGAAAGTTAGAAAAAAAGGGGGTTTTGATGGTTCAAGGATCGCAGTGACAAGATTTAAAGATAAATAACAATTAGAAGAACAGTCAATTCATAAATCTATCCGAGATTGAGTGGATTCAATCATAAACCTTTCAACAAACATTTGAAGCACATTTGAATGGTTAACTTGGATCTAACCGAGATCTCAGCATTAGGTCCAGAATTCATACTAGACAATCGTCTAGAATTCAATTGACAAGTAATAAACACAAATCTGCAATCGCATCATTCATGTAGATAAATGTCAATTTAAGCACCGAATTCAATTAACCTAGACACCAATCAGTAACCTAACCTCTTCAATTACGTGATTAGTTTAGATTAATCAGTTCTAAGTTTCATCACAAATCTCAATCTTCAGTTATGTGATTAATTCAGATCAATCAGTTCTAAATTTCATCACAATACTTAATCTTAAATCAAAATCAAATCAGATCAAACATAAACAGAATCACCATTCATGCATTCAAGATCAAGAGAACAGAATAAGAAGAGAAGAGGAATTCAAATATAAATCAAATACATTACATAACTAAGGTCTCAAGAATCCAAACCACAATCTCTTCAAGAGTCCCGAATTGACTGAAAGTAACTTAGCTCTCCATTACAATGAAGGAAATCATCAAAATATACAAGAGCTATGAGAAACTATGAAGAAACAAGAAGAAACTATAAGAGAATTGAAGGAGAATACAACTTGTTGTTAATGATAACCAATGGTGCCCTTTTATAGAAGTCTAGGGTAACAAAATGACAAAGGGAGTGGGTGGATGAGTGGGTTAGTGAGAGGAGTGGTTGAATGGGTTGGTGAGTGGGTTGGTGAGTGGAGTGGTTGAGTGGAGTGGTTGAATGGGTTGGTGAGTGGAGTGGGTGAGTGGGTTGGTGAGTGGAGTGGTTGAGTGGGTTGGTGAAAGGAGTGGTTGAGGACGAAAATTTTGATGTCTGACTTGGAAGCCAAAAACGACCAACTATACTTCAGATCCACAAAAAGTACTCTTCATGAAAGTTGTAGATCTTTGTCTTGGCTATAACATGCATATCTGGATCGTCCAATTTGGCTTCCTGCAGCCTAAGATATGGCCCAAATACCACAGGTCACTCAAACCCAACTTCAGCACCTCTGTTCCGACTTGCAGGCTCAAACTGACCCACTAGACTTCATTTTTTCAAAAAGTGTTCTTCATGAAAGTTGTTTATTTGGGTCTTAACTATCAACTGTCCAAATTTCAGCCCATCTCCATTATTACAGCTTGGGATATGATTTTATGAGTGCACATCATTCGGATTCTAGTGACAGAACCCGTATTCTAACTTCCATGTAAACTTAGGTTCCTTAGACATCTGAATTGGACTTCGAGCTCTTCATAAAAGTTGTAGAGCGTCCTCCTAGCTTTCCTACAAGGTAAAATTCATGATTATCAGATATCAGAAACTCAAGTTATGGCCAAAATATAGAAACGGTGTCAAATCTCAATAATGCTGAAAATATTCAATTAGGACCAATTTGAGCTTAAACTCACAAAATCATACCAAACTCAATCAATTAAGAATATGGAGAATGTAAATGACTAAACATAAGGGTTTCTTAATGAATAAAATATGTGATTATCAATAAACATCTTTAGATATCAATAAATTAGTTTTTTCTTTCCAACTGTTGTCTTATCTAAAAGTCAATACCTCAGTCATGACCTTGGGTCCATGGGTACTTCGACTCATTAACATCTACAACCAATATCTCTGTAGTGACCTTGGGTCCACGAATGCTTCGACCTGACGTAACCCACAAGGTCACCATACCTTGACAAGGTCCAAGGAATACAAGGTTCGAAAGGATCAACTATTTTGACATCTTTACATGATGACTAAACTGGCGAATCTACTTGAACACCTTCTAGGATCAAGGAAAGCATTTCGGGATTTTCACGCATACCCATTTGAGTCTGACCTTAACCCATAAGTCGACTAGATTTATATAGGTTAAGTGCATTTTTACTTGACGGCCAGACAGAGAATCCACTTGAACACCGTCCAGGGTTAAGCAGCACATTCAAGGGTTTTCACCAATGCTTTTATGGCTTGACCTTAACCCATAAACACATCATAGTTTATAGAGGTTAAGCATAACCGACTGTAGCTCAAGATCATGGACCTCATACTAAGAAGCTTCCGTGTCACTTGCACTAAACGAACCTAACCATCGAGATCGAGCTTTGGGCTTATCTCAACTAGTAAAATGAGTGTTCATCGAACTAAACAAACCCGACCTCCAAGATCGAGCTTTGGACTCATCTCGACTAGGCAAAACAAGCGTTCATCAAAAGAACAATTATTGAGATCTGGCATTAGACCTATCTTAGAATTATGAAAACAAAATAAAGAGCTACCAGTATCAAGCAAGACATAGAGTGAATATTCAAGAAAGAAAATTTATTATTATCCATATTCCAAACATCATCAACTTTACAAGAAGAACCTACAAACTGCCCTGATACAAATGTGCCAACTTGTAGGAAGCCAAGAAGGTAGCTTGATAAGATGGTGATGATAATCAAGCACTAACCACGACCATTTCAATAGTTCCTCAAAGTGCACACACCCGGATTGAGTGTCAGACCCATCTTGGCGATGTGAAGGCAAATATTTGACAAGTGCGAAAGAGACACTAAGATTGAGCATTGGACTCGTCTCAACAAAAGAAAGAAATCTATATGAAGAAAGCTCCAAGTGTTCAAATTAAATAAGGAATGCTTGAGATCGGGACTTGTCTAAATACATTAATAAAGCCCCACACATGGGGCAAAGAAAAAGTTAGGCATTAGGTAAGCATAGATCTTCCAGAGTCTCCACCACCGTCTCAGACCGCACCACCTCGGTCTGCATCTCCTCAACCTGCGCCACCTCAGTTTGCACCACCTCGGCTGCGACAACCCTAGCCTCTTCTCGTCCAGTCTTCGGTGCCGCCTTTGTCCCTCCACTGTCGTTCACCCTTCGATCCGCTTGGTCATTTGGGGCAGCCATTAGAACAATCATGTCCATGATTTGGCCATCCCGGACCTCTTTCAGTGCACCAATCCCCTCCTTATTAAGATTGGGGTTAAAAAGGCAGAGTTGGCTAAGGGCATTCTCGAATGATTCCTCCACGGACTTCAACTAGTCATCTATTGTTTGGTTAAGCTCTCCTTTCAACCTAGTCTTAGACTGTCGCAAAAGT
Organism: Ormosia emarginata; assembly: GCA_029884605.1. Lineage (NCBI taxonomy): Eukaryota > Viridiplantae > Streptophyta > Magnoliopsida > Fabales > Fabaceae > Ormosia > Ormosia emarginata. The sequence goes on along the minus strand of JAQQTP010000082.1, from coordinate 2,518,554 downwards.
TTACACTAAGCCTAAGCACCGATGAGAACGGATTCAGTCGAGGTTAAATTCTTCTTCAATGTATCATCTCGAACCACTACTTCACCAAGTTCGGTTTGAAGCTTGTCGGCCTCAATAGCCTTGGCTCGAAGAAACTCCATTTCAACAGCCTTGGCTCAGAATGACTACACCTTAGCAACTTGAGCCCAGATGGATACAACCTCAGCAGCATTTGTAGTGACGCGAGCAATCTTAGCCCAAAGCCTATCCACCTCAGTGTCTCTCAACTTAAGATCTTTGATAAGTTGGGCTAGCTGCCCATCCTTCTGGGTTACCTCAGTGGTGGCTTAGGGTAGCTGCTTATCTTTCTCTGTAATTTTACCTTGAAAGGTATTAAGCTCCCCTTCTAAGCTGGTAGCCTCTCAGACAGATTCCCAAGCCTTCTCTGTCATGTCATATTTGATCAACAGATCGGTCTTGGTGGGACTCAATAAGGTAACGTCAATGAAGTTGATAGGGTCAGCCCCCCGAGTCCACACTGATCTTGATGGAAAGTGGTAGGGAGCAGCCCCAGACCACGGAGCAACGTTAGGCCTCGAAGCTTCCTCAGACTCCAGACCAGCTGGAACCTCGTAAATTTCAGGCTCCTCCGAAATACCCTCAATTGCCGACCTCTTCCCCCTAGCATCCCTGCTGCTCTCAGCCTGCCTCTTCTAGGGACGCAGTGGCAGTATAGGAGAACTCGGTTCAGCACTTTGGACCTCAATGTTCGGGCTTGGTGGGGAGATCACCACAACTACAAGAGTAGGGACCACACTACTTGAAGGCATAGGAACAATAACAATCACCATTTGAGTAGTCGCCGGGGCTGAGATCCAGATGCCCTACCACTCCTGGTTGCCAATTTCTCAGCCAGGCGCTAAAGTCTAGTCTATGGAGCCATACTTTCTACAAAAGAAGAAAGAGTGTTACAACACTTAGTCAAATATTAAACGCAAGAAGATAAGTACAAGACAAGATACCTAGCAAGGCCTTTACAGAATCAGTGGGCTCATCTAGGATGTCTTTATAAGAAATGACTCCCTTTTCTTTAGCCAATCAATCAGGAAGCATAGGGCGATGACTTTAGGATAAGAGATCTCGAAGGACGAAGTCCCTAACTCTTTATTACTCTACTCCTAACCAGCTTCAGACCAGTATAGATAAAGGCGTAGCTGACCTTCTTGGGTGACCAAAAACATGTCGTCCCCGGAGCCTTTGCTACCATAAAGAAGTCCTTTTTAAAATTCATGAAGGATTCTTGGTAGGGTTTGAAAACTCTGCCCCCAGTCTGCGCTCGCAGTGTGACCCATCCTTTGGTTTGATTGCTCCCCGATGTTGACAATCGAGAAAAAAAAGGAAGAAGAAGGATTTAAGTGGATACAACCACTCAAAGACTCGACACACAAGCTCGAATGCTCGGACGAACCCTCAAGCATTCAGATAGAGTTGAGTAGGTGCCACTCACAAATGAAGAAGGATGCCCATCTCGAACTTGAAGAATGGAAATCGTACCCCGATCCAAGTGAAGAGGGTCTCGTACATGTACATGAAGTGCCCACCCGCAGTATGGATTGAGCATACCATTTCTTCCTCTAATGAGTGCCAAATTGAAAACTCTTGATCTCTTAACACGTCCACAGTAAGCTATAAATATTACTGCTTCTTGTGGACGTCTACTGTAGTCCTTACATTGGACAGGGTGCTCAAGACCTACTGGTCTACCCATCAGTATATGCAAATATCTCGGGGGAAGGTGAGATTCTTTGGCCCTATAAGAGCCTCCCTCCAAGTTCGCACCACAATGTCACCTACAGAGGATGTGCCTGGATTAGATTTAGAAGAATCACTCATGGAAGAGTTACTCATATCTCCTTCTGCCATCATGAGTTCGGAGAACAGACGGGCTGGCATGTGCCTCGCCAGTTCTCTAGCTTGGTCCACCTTCTGTAACGCCTCCAAGATCCTCATCCAGTCAAGGAATTCAGATCATCACTAGAGTCCCCATCTTAGGCTCAAAGCCCCAGTCGTGGCTGGGGTGGTAGAGACCAAGGAAGACTTAGAACCTCTACTGGCGGGCTGTTATTTTGTATTGTCTTCTCATTCCCAAACATTTTTCACCCCACTAAATGTTCAAATAAAAGGGCAAAAATGAAAAAGGTGAAAATGAGGAGTACCTTAAGTTCTGGAGGAAAAAAAAGCTTTGAATAGTGAAGAGAATGTTGAAAAGGCCTTAAATCACTAACAACTGTGAGAGCCTGGAGTGTAAGGACGAGCAAAGAGTGGGAAGAGTTAAACCCTATTCCTATTTATAAGGGTAGGAAGTCACCCTAAATCGTTGCCATTAATAGGGGCAGATACACCTTTTCGATTAAAGCGCCTCATCATGACCCCTCATTTTTGAAATTTGAAAATGGCTAATCATGACACTAAAAACCCCAAACAACAACTTCCATTATTCTTCAACCACGTGGAGCACTATTTCTAAACAAAAGCATCTGAAAGGACATTGCCCAAAACATTTAAAACTGAAACGACGTATGAAGTTTGAGAACATCCAAACTCGGATAATGGACCCTCAACAAAATACCACGGTATGACAACGCCATGGGTCTTGGTCCAAACTGAAAGTACATTCATTTTGGACCTTGCAAACTACACAAGGGAACAACCAACTACCTACCCCGGATGATGGTACGATGATGTAAGCAGAGCTATCCATCACAGATCCAAACCTTACTCATTGACCTCTGTAGCTCTTGTTGATACATCACCAATCTCAACCCTTTGGGAAAAACATCGCGAGATCTGATGTTGATACTATATTGCATATCCCTTTGTCCATCGAACGTCGTGTGCTCTAGTTGAACTCATGTCTTGGCACTTAGCGATCCTATCAAAGCGCTAAGCTCGGAGCAATTGTTCTAAACTGAGTTAACGATCCATAGAGCTGGAGCAACCTAACTCGCCAAGTTGGCACCCAAACATTACTATGCATATAAAGCAGTCTATACGCTAGGCGTAACTTTCTCAATAGAAATCAATCCTAATCATACCCCATATAAAGAGTGGAAAAATGACAAGGGATAACAATTTCCACAATTATAGGTGACAACATTCAATATGCATTGAATGCTCAGATATTTCACACCCTCAAACGCTCATATATATATTCAACAAGGGGAGAAAGGTACGACCTAATTCCAATAGTCACACAACCCTTCTTGCACACACACTGACTTAAGCGTCAGAGTGCCTTCTGCGGGTACCCACCCCCTCGTTCCATTGTTACTTGTGCTGCGTCACGGAAGAATCAATCATCACTTACCTTCTCAAGTAACCCTCAAAACTCAGTTTTGAACAATATCAATACTCAACACATAGATTTTTCAGTTCATTGTTCCTCTTGTCACAACTAAATTAGCAAAGGAAAAATTGACAAGTTAAAGGTTTATTAAGCTTCAATAAGATATCCATCCCATTTTTTGTAAAAACACCAAGCACATAACAAAATACCATTCTTGGAGTCATGATTCTTAGATGTACCAACAAAAGGCAACGATAATTACTTGGGCTTTAGAAGATCAGACTGGGACTACTGGGTACCAACAAGTAGCAGTATTGAGAGAGAAAAATAATTCTATTCAGATAATCAATTGAAAAACAAGCCAGCATCTCAGAATCATACCAACATTTAGCAACTCAGATCAACATTAGAAGAAGGTATCTCAGAAATTCAAACAACAATGTAGAGCAACAATAATTCAAAGTTTTATACCACATCACACAGCTCCAAATCAGTCAAGAAAAAATAGTGTAAATATCAATAGACCAGCAAATTCAGAGAGAATTATCTGTCAAAAATTAGCCCAACAAGGAGTTTTACAAACCCAAATCTCATAACTAGATCAGATCATTTCAAAAACTCATATAAATCGAGTGTCACAACCAGACAAAGTAGACTCAATCAAAATAACACTCCACAGAGAATAAACCAACCCATTTATCCTTCAAATTTTCTAGATTAAACCAAAAAACAACTAGTAGAGCAGATAACCATTAATGGAGAATCTATTATCGGATGGCCATGAACAAAACGTGTAACATCCCGGGACTATCTACAGGATTGATGAGGGTCTCCACAACCCAACACGGGTCTTTTCAGCGTGCTTTGTCCTCACTCACACGCATCCTAAGAAACTTTTCAAGAGATCACCCATCCCACAATTGCTCCAGGTTAAGCATGTTTAACCATGGAGTTATTATGTTCTAGGCTCCCGAAAAGAAGTTGCAACTTGTTGATATGACTACACCAAATCAATTCCTTTAAGTCATCCTCAACTATGCAGTCTCATACTTACATAGTCTCTGAATCCCTCTCATTCTGATGTATATTCAGTTCATTCATGGGACCCTTCGCCTTGAAGCACTGCCAGGAGACGCTTATTGATGCTTTCAATTAGCACCGGCGACCACTCCCCGCCCTCGTTGGCCCCGGGACACTACATGCCCACCAACTTCCACTTGGTTCATCCCTGAACCACACCGTACTGGGAGATGTCTCGTCTCTGATACCATCTGTAACATCCCAGAACTACCTGCAGGATTGATGAGGGTCTCCACAAACCAACACGGATCTTTTCAGCGTGTTTTGTCCTTACTCACATGCATCCTAAGAAACTTCCCAAGAGGTCACCCATCCCATAATTGCTCCAGGTCAAGCACGCTTAACCATGAAGTTCTTATATTCTAGGTTCCCAAAAAGAAGTTGCAACTTGTTGATATGGCTATGTCAAATCAATTCCTTTAAGTCATCATCAACTACGTAGTCCCATACCTGCATAGTCTCTGACTCTCTCTCATTCCGGTGCGTATTCAGTTCATTAATGGGACCCTTCGCCTAGAAGTACTTCTAGGAGACGCTTATTGATGCTTTCAATTAGCACTGACGACCACTCCCCTCGTTGGCCCAGGACACCACAAAACGCAAGTCAGAAATGGCGCAAGAGTCTGACCCAAGAACTAACCGCGGTTTGATCTCTGGTGGACCATGAACCAACAGCAGTGGAGGGCCTAGGTGAGCAAATCCAATGGCAGGTGGCACGTCGTGAAAGGCTCGTGACAGGCAGAGCACAATCAAACAAAAAAATGGAGAACCGATAAGCAGAGCACGACAGGTAGAGCACGATCGCAATAGCTTTGTCGCCAAAAAAAATGGAGGATCGGGGCCTACAGCTTGGACTCAAACTCATAGATCACAAACAGCTTGGACATGGCTTCAAGCCATAGGCACCATGGGTTCCATCAATCACAAGATTCATGTGTGTGTGTGTGAGTGATTTGAGAGAAACAAAACAAAGGAGAAGAAAAAGAAGAAAACCAGATAGGATAAAGAGAGAGTGACAAGAAAGAGAGAGCAAATTTTGGATTACTTTTTTTTAAGAAAAGGAAACACCAAAGGACTAAAAGTCCTTAATGAAAAAACGTGAACAACAAAATGTCCCATACAAAAGGTCGAGAGCAAGAGCAATTATAACCAGTAACTACAAGGTAGTAACTATTTTTCCTAGTAGTTACTCCTTTTGACTACAAAATCAAAACTTAAAAAATTTGAACAAAAAGCTTAAGTACGACTTGGATATGGTTCCAATCACTCTAAATAGGATCGATATCTTATACTATCATCATCTCATGCACTTTAACACACAAAGCACAAAATTAACATAAAACACATAATATGCTAAGATATGAGCAATATAAGTAAACATGTTAAATATTGTAATTCAAGTGATTCTCGTGAATTTTCCACTTAAACACATCATATATGACAAAATTATCATTTGGATAAAATAAAGAACATGTTATATCTCTTTCATTTACATTTTTACCATTCCCAAAATATCTATCTTAGTATGAAGGTTCATTGATAGCAAGAAGAACTTCATTACCTTTATATTCCTTGCATAGTAACTTATTCATAAAAGAAAAATAGTTAACACATAATATGCTTTGAAAACAAAATTTGAGCAAAGGCAATAAAGAAGCATGAGTCGATACTAGTTTTACCAACTTCAATGCTTATCCTTTCTCATTCTCTCAAATGTGATAGTTCTTCCTTGTTTAAGCTTGTGGGAGACGAAATTTACTAACTCTTAAGCATCCAATATCAAGGAATTATTGATCATTGATGCTTGTCTCCAAGCACACCTATAAGACAGATTTCACCTTTGATACCCCAATTCTCTTTGGTCCTTGGGGGTTAGAGCTTAAAGAACCAACCTTAGTGACTTTAGGAACCCACATCATCATAGAAGCATTTTTCTTCATAGCACATGTATGTGATACGTATCCATTTTGTCCACAATAGTTATATGTCACATATGGAGTTGTAAAAACACTTGCTTTCACAAAAAAAATTCTTGTAATACTTTTCACTTTTACAATCATTAAATCCAATTCCAACTTTATCAAAAGAGCATTTTTGTTTTCCCAAAAGAATATCTAAGTTCTCTTTTCATTTCACAAACTTTGCAATATCTTTAGTAAGCTCATCAACCTTTTCTTTCAATAAAATATTTTCAACAATCAATTTTTGTTCATTTTCATTTGAAACATTTTTTAACGCGAAAAGCTCATTAACCTTTTCATTCAATAAAACGTTTTCAATAATCAAATTTTGTTCATTTTCATTTGAAACATTTTCTAACTTCAAAAGTTCATCAATCTTTTCATTTAATAAAACATTTTCAGCAATCATTTTTTGTTCATTTTCATTTGAAACATTTTCTAACTTCAAAAGCTCAACTTCTTTTCTTAACTTCTCAAGTTAAACAAAATCATCATCATACTTAGATTTTAAAGCTAAATATGATTTAGATAGCATAATAGAATCCTTTAACAATTGTTCAAACTCATCATTTAGTTCATTATAAGAAGAATGATGGTCAAAGTCATTTACCTCATCATCTTCATCATGTTGTTCACTTATTGCCATGAAACACATATGAGCCACCTCATCTTTATCTTCTTATTCACTTTCCGATGAAAAGTCATCACAATCACTCCAAGTTGAGCTTGCTACCATTGCATTCTTCTTCTTTGGCTTCTTTTGAAATTTCATCTTTGTGAAAGGATAATCAGATTAGTAGTGACCAACATCTCTACATCTATAGCACACAATTTGGTCTTTTTTGAATCATTTCTTTTGAATTGTTGTCTCTTCCTTGAACCAAACTTTTGCTTGTTGAGTTTATAGAGTCTTTTGGTTAAGAGTGTTATATCTTCATCATTACTTATTTGAGTTCCTTCATCATCTTCCTCTTGGTAAGAGGTTGATGTGGCTTTGAGAGCAAATCATTTCCTTGTTATGTTCTTTTCCTGCAATCTATTAAGAAAATTTGATTCATAGATTATAATATTACCTCTTAATTTATCATAGGAAATGGTATTGAGGTCTCATCTTTCTTGAATTGCAGCCACCTTTGATTGCTATTTTTTGGTGAGACTTCTTAGTATCTTCCTCACTAACTCTCTATCAGTGTAGACCTTCCCAAAAGCATCAAGAGTGTTGACTATGTTAGAAAACCTCTTGAACATCTCATCAGTCATTTCTTCCTCTTTCATGTTAAGCAACTTGTACTCATGAACACGCATGTCAATCTTCACTTGTTTTACTTGGCTTGTTCCTTTGTGTGTCACCTCTAACTTATCCCACATTTGCTTAGTTGTTTTACACCTTAAGATTTTTCTAAAATCATTTGGATTTACAGCACACTAGAAGATGTTTTTGGCTTTCACATTTTGTTCCATCTTATTCTTGTCTTCATTATCAAATTCTACTTTAGTCTTCTCCACCTTTTTGTCATCTACCACTTTCTTTGGAATTGATGGTCCAATTTTTTTTATCACAAGTCATAGTTTATAGTCAACGAATTGAAAGAATATTCTCATGCGCTCCTTCCAATAAGTGTAGTTTGACCCATCAAAGTATGGTGGCCTTGAGATGGATTGTCCTTCAATGATGTTTGAGTTCATCAAGTTTCCTGCCATTGAACCTACAAGGATCGACTTCTCAAGTGGTTAGGCCTTCTAGAGAATTAAGTTCTTGATACCAATTGACAGAACCAAGAGGGGGGTGAATTGGTTCTATAGGGTTCAATAACAAAAAATTTAAAAAATTAAACAACAATTGAAATATGAACACAAGTAAAAATTGAAAGTAAGGAAGAAAAGATTGAGAGAAATGCACAAACAAATTTTATATTGGTTTGACCACAATCTACGACCTACATCCTATCCCCAAGCAAATGCTCAAGATTTTCTTCACTTGTTGAATTTTCTCTTATAAGGACTCCAACGAACCTTCATCTACCTTAGCCTCAAAGTAAAGTTACAATGGTTTCTTTTACCAAGGATATCACCAAACCTCTATTTACTTCTACCCAAAGAAGAGTAACAATAACAAAGGAATGCTACCCACACTCATTTCTTCTCACAAGAACAAGACTTTAACTCTCAAAGGTTGTGGTTGCTCTTATCAATGAGCTACAATAGGTTTGAGACTCTATCTAGAGTGGATACACAAGTTTAGGATCAACTAAGAGGAAAGAAAAATGGAGATAGCAACATTACAACTCTTCTTTACTTTTTATTTTGAGCAATTGTGTGTCTTGAACTTCTCCAAGGCTTTCTATTTATAGTGAAAAGCTTCCTCATGTTTTTCTAGCCGTTGGAGATAGAGAAAATTAGGAAAAAAACATCCTCTAATTCACGGGAGTTAATTCTATGTACAAAACACATAATTGCTCCTTTGTCTAGTAGTCACTCTAATAGTCACTCATTTTTTCTGATTTATGTGTGGTGGCATATCATTCAATTTTTTGAATGCTGAAACATTCATTTACACTTAAAAGAGCTTGATCCAATCATAAAAATGTATAAATGGCTTATCTTTAACAATAATGGAAATCAAATTATGAGTAAGGAACTGTTTTATAGAAAAATCAAATTTGAAAACTTTCCTTATATACTCAAATGAATAAAAGGTAATTGATAGATAAGGAAATTTATGATTATCAATCAACCCAACAAATTTTCCTACAAAAATATTTCACCATCAAAACTTAAATCCATATATATATATATATGGGACATATCGAGTGAGAGAAGCTTTTATTATGAGAAGGTGAGAGGAATAAATCTTAACCATACAATCATACATGAGTGATCAAGATTAAAAGTTACTTAAATGTGTTGTGGCCACTTAAAAAAGTCACATGTATTTATGTTATAATCTTAACTATTCATATAAGTTTCAATGGTCAAGATTCACTCATTTCACCTCTTACAATAAATATTTTTCTCATCAATATTATACATATATATATATATATATATATATGGGAAAATACTTAGTGAGAGGTAAAATAAGTAAATCTTGATCATTAAATTATATATGGATGATCAAGATTTATTCATTTACTTTAACAATAAATCACTCCTCTAAAGTGCAATGCCTGCATGGTGTTGTATGGTGCAACATTTGATGTGATGAGTTGTATGACCAATGAATTTATGAAATCAATCTCAGACATTGATTGGACACGCGCCACGTAGGATGCACCGTGACTGTCTACCTTTTGAGCAAGTTAAGTCCCTACATTATAGATAATTGCAAAATGGCCCACACCTTTTCCCTATAAAACCATGATGGCAGATTTGCAAGAACAACCTTCATTTTCTTTCTTCCCTATAATCAACAAATCCATGGAGTTTGTGGCTCCATGGACCCACTAAGACGAACTTGTATTGAAGAAGAATGTTGAGATACCACTCCTCCACTCACGAACAACTTCCATATCATCCTTCACAACTTCTATCCCTCACTCTATTTTTGTTTTTTAAATGTATTTCTCCTTCTTGGTGATGAGGGCTTTGTTAGTTTTCAAAGTAGAGTGTGGAACATTTGATTTTTTTTTGTCCATTTCTTCCATCTCTTGTTTTCTTAACCACTATAAGAAAATGAGTTTTTTGCGATGAATAATTTGTGACAAATTCAAATCATTTTCAAAATGTGACAAATGATTTTACGACGAAAAAATTAACAAATATATTTTATGATGCAACTACCTTATTTTTTAAAAATAAAAAATTTAAAAAAAGTTATGACAAATTAATCCATCGCAAGTTTATAAATTTATTAAAAAAATTAATTTAAAAATTATTTTTAAATAATTTGCGCGGCAAAATACTAGAGTGTATAAGTCAACAAGACTTATTAAAAAAAATTTATTCTACGTTGCGGCAGACTGATCTACCGCAAAGTTAACTGCCAATTTAAAAATAATAATAATAAAATCAAACCCACTTATCTCATTTGCCATTTTCTTTCCTTTTTCCTCTCTCCTTCTTTCTCTTCCTAGCTTTTCCTCTGCACCCCTGACGACCTGATCTCTCACCCAGCACCTTTTGCCGGCAACGCGTCACCTCCAGCGCGACCCAAATCTGGCGAGACCCAACACAGGCGTCCAGCAGCCGCACGTAACCCAACTCCGTCGAACAGCATCGCTAGCGACCCAGCACCTTCGCATCCAATAGCCGCGCATGACCCAGCTCTGGTGACGCCCCAGATCTAGTAAGAACGCCTCATTTCTACCTTGCTGACTATTTCCCTAGATTTTAGTGTTGTAATCTCCATTTCTTCTCTCTTATCATGACTTACTGAGAAATTCTTGCTTATTTTTATAGTAATACACCAAGTCTAAAAAAGCATAATATATGATGTAAAAATTGAAATGGTAATATGAAATTAATTTTGAATAAAGTTAAATTATTGAATACAGTACCCTTAAATGTGTTAAAAACCCTCTTATCGATCATAATCATATCTCAATATCCACTAGTTCGTAGGACTGACATTGATTGCCTTGTTAAGTCTATTTACCTGGTTTTCTTAGACAATTGTGTGAGAAAACTCCAGCCCTTGGGCCATGAAATCTCGAAGTTGAAGAACCCAGCCAGTCAGCCACCCAACAATAGGTGTCTATCTACTGACATTGGTGTTATTACTGAATTGAAAGATGGGGTGAAGTTCGTGCCTGAATGTTTGGATTTCCCTTATGATCCCTCCACCATTACTCCTGAAGGTGTGTTTTCTTTGCTAGAATGCATCCAACTTCTAATGCAAGGGAATAATCTTGCTTTTGAAGATGACTTCACAAAAAGATTATCCAAAATTTGGTTGAAGGCACATGCTGGTTATAGGCCTCCAGATAAGTGTTTGTTGTTTGATTCCAAGTGGAATTCGTACCTGAAGCCAACTGATGGGCCTTTCATTAAAATCCATAGAATATGATAATTAATTTTCCTTCTTGTTTCCTTAAATCAGATGAGAGCAACACTAAAGGATATAGCAAGGCATTTTCCTAAAGCCATCATGAGTGGAAGGTGCATAGACAAGGTACATTTTTCTTCAAAGCAAAAATGTTACTTAGAAATAACTCAAAATAATAATTAATCATTTTTTGTTGATAAATAATTGAGTTTTCTTTATAATTTTCTTTCAGGTATATAACTTTGTACAATTGGCATAATTGTACTATGCAGGAAGCCATGGCATGGACATCAAGGGACCAACAAAAAGCAGAAGTCCTAAGAAAGTGAGAGATACTTTCTATAACCAAATTAATGCGATGAATATTTAAAATTGCAGTTCTTAATTTCTTATTAGCTTCGTAATTGATCTTTTGTTTTGTTTGAAGGTAATGAAGCAGTGCTCTTCCAACCTGCGAGTCAATTCTTGCTCATGATCAATGAGGTTCGTTTCCTTTTTATCTCCAAATTGAACCTCGATTTATTCACGTCATTTGAGCAACACATAAGGTCTACAAGATCTTGGTGTAAAATACAAGGCATGTTAGAGAAGGTAGCAACTCTTTCTGGGTTCTACCGATACTTTCTTTGCTTTTTCTCAGGAATTGAGGAAATTAGATATTTTTCTGTTTTAAGTTTCAAAATTGTAATTGTTTCTCTGTGCTTGTGGGTGACCAATTATATATGTGAATTGTGATTTGACGCTTTGGTTTCTTTCATCTTTTGTTTGGGGACAAATTGAAAACAGATTAGCATGGCTGTGTTATTGTGATTGAGATTTAGGGATTATTGTGGAGTTTATTTTTTATTTTTTGGGAATAAAAAAAGTTTAAATTTATTCTTTTGGAATTTGGATTATGAACTTTTTTGGATTAGCTATTTTTGTAATTTAGATATATCTTCATGAGTCATGGCAGAAAATATTAAGGAAAAGGAAAATGAGCAGAATGCTTATCGGGTTCTTTTCAATGAGGTAAAGTAATGTACTCTTTGTTCACTTCTATCTTTCTCTTTCCCTTTCCTTCCATATATCATACATATGTATTCAACTTCATTACTTGCTTATACGTATATTATATATAACATTTATGTTATCATCATTGCAAGTCGTTATTAATGATGGATCATTCAGGAAAGTGATCCACGTCTCTTCTGTTTCGGTTTAATGAAGAACAGCAGGGATGGAAAAAGTTATAGCACAAATCTTGCTTATACACCTCTTGAATATTTAAGAAATGGTAACTCCCTTACTCAACAGTTACTTTGATATATTTATGATCATAAACAAATTACAGTAAATACGCTTTGTCACCGGCTGATCTTTCTTCTGAATGGTTTATTAGACTCATAAAATATTCACTTTCAGGAAGGGTCACCCCTGAAAGTGTCATTTACAGCTTTGATTTGAGCTGAGTTATTACTTATGAGCTGAGTTATTCACTTTCAGGGAGCCATCAAAGGGGCACTACACAGCTGATTGCAGGTATCCCAATGGTTAGTGGCTTTGATTTGAGCTGAGTTATTACTTATGAGCTGGTCAAGCTCGTCATTCACGGTTCAGTTCTCAGATTGCTAAGGTGTGATAAGAGTAATTGTTGTAACATTCTTTCTCATGTTATCTTAAACTTGAAAAGTTTAGTAGTTATGCTACTGTTATAGGCTTATAAGCAATGCTGCTTATAATATAGTCTCATTGGCTTGCAAGAGATTGGAATTCAATAATATTAATCTTCACCTATGACTTGTTTACTGTTGATTTATTAATTAATATCAACATTTGTGTAGGATTTTTGGCTGAAGTTAGAAAGCTTATAAAATGGATAGGTATTTAAAATTCTGGCACAAATGGTTGTGGATTTCCTATTATCTATTTCTTTTTAATGCAAATGTGAAATACTAGAGAGTAACATTAGGATTCTGAAAACAATGATGTGTGTATAATATTAAAACACATTTCTTGTATTATGGGAGTTCGCAGTGACGGATCAAGAAATGTTTAGTGAATGGTCAAAAGTTATGAATTTATCAATAAAATTTATATTACAGTACAAAAGATAATATATTACTTTTATCGGAGTCGAGTATGACGTTTTGTTCAAAATACATGCATTTTATTGTTAAAATCATACGTGTATATATTTAAGGAAATTACCCATTTTTTTAGTATAAACAAAAACAAAGATTTATCTTAAAATAAATAATATAAACTACAATGAAAAGAAATTAAAAGTAAAAATATAGGCCAATTAGCAAAACACCAAATTAAAAAGGAAGAATTAAAACATAAGGAGACATAGTTTTAATAAAATACTAGATAGATGAAAATTTTAAGAAATAAGAGATGGAGACTTACAACAAAGTTAGGAAGGGACATATAGATAGTTTCAATCATTCTAACCGGAACAATTCACGAAACAAACAACAACCCAGTTCTATAATTACCAAAGGGTCGTGAAAGATGTCTTTTACTTTCACTGAATGAATGAAGAGTTATAATCTTTATGTGCTTGTGTTGTGTTGTGTGAGATTTTGGGAGGCGGCGAGACAAATTAAAAAGTGAATTATCTCTTTTTTATAATTTAAAAATATTTTCTTGTAGTTGTAAGACTTTAATTACTTAGTATTAACAGCAACCTAGTTGGCTCACGTAAAAATGAGATTGATAGGCCTAAATAAAAAAAATATATTAATACTTATCTTCTTTTAAGCCTTTTAGCAAAATAATCTCTTGATATTAACGTTTGTCATTAGATAAATTTTATTCACAAACTTTAACATTTGTTTCACATTATAGATATTTAATAAAATATTTTTTATTTTTTCTTTTTGGGGGGGCGTGGCCCATGCACGCCCCCTCACAATCTGTCTCTGAGTTCGTATAAGCATATTTCAGGGCATGAAAGTTGGAGAAATGTTAGCGAGACTGTTCTTAAAAGTCACTGTTTTGTTGAGGGTGATAACTCAGCATTTAATTATGGAATCTTCAGTGAAGCTATACAAAGCAGAAATTATTTTTTGAGGGTAAAATTGCTTGTTCTTGCTTATCTTAGTGATATTTTTCTTGTTTAGTTGTTACTGTTGTAATGTTTAAAATGGAAAACTTGGTTTGTAATGAAGTGCATTCATGGACTTCTATTTCTTTTTGCAGGCTCATATGTGACTCATGAAACAAACCACTTTGTTTATTTCTATATGGATCAGAAAGCGGTTTTACTTTTTAAATATGGCTAGCCATATTGTGACGATGACAAAGAAGTTTACAGCTATGGGAATTATCTTGTGATTCTGCTTCTATATTAACCCTACATGTATTAAGTCCACTTGCAGGCAAATTCTTTGCCGGACATTCTTGTGCTTGTATATTTGGTCATGTAAATTGGTTCTCAAGTTTGGATGTCACTCAAGCTATACATAGCAAAAATTAATTATACAGAGCAATTAATTATGTAAAGTCGCTACTTTGTTGAGTATCAATATACAAAGCAGAATTTATTTTATTATTTTGAAGTTTGCGGCAGATTTTTTCACCGCAAATACTGTAGTTGTAATTTGCGATGGATATACTCGTTGCGCTGCAAATAATTTTGCATCAAGGCTTTTTGTAGTGAATTCAAATCTCTCACAAATTTGCCTCAAATTTTGATTTTGCAGTGAATTTTATCCAGTTTGCAACAGATTTTTCTTTTGCAAATAACGAATTATCTTGTAATGAACTTGTTAAATGACATTTTATTGAAGCTTTTTCTCGAAGACGAACTGTTACCTTTGAGGGATCTATCAAACCTATATACCAGACAAAGCTTTATTTCTTTAAGATCCCTGTAGCATTGTTTTGTGTCCTTATTTTTCATCAACGCGTTTGTCCATTTCATATATGTTAGACTCAAACATTTTCAAGATGATGAACCGGTTTACTGAAACTTTTTTTAACATGATAAACATGTTATCTGGTGGTTTTCATGAAACCCACACAACAAACAAGCTTTAATTTGTCTTCGTTTCTTTCATTTGTGATTACAAACTTAATGCATTAAATGGATTCTTTTAGCCCTTTTGAAGAGAAAGAATGTTGAAACTTTAATAGATCCATCAACTCCACATACCAAAATAGTTTGTATTAACTTTTAATATTACGTAGAGAAATTTTTGCTTAAACATATTAGGTGTTTTAAACTAATTAAGACTTAATATTTTTATAAAATTTTGTATTTTTAATTATGTAACATAAAATTTTATAAAAATATTAAATATTAATTAATTTAATATACTTAACTAAATGTTCTAAATTTATACAAAAATCTCTCTATTATGCATGTCATTTTTTTTTATATGTATGTGTGTTAAGTTAAAGCATTAACAAGGGGATTTTGTTCGAATACTTTCGTGGGGACGAAGTACATCCTTTTGTTTTTTTTTGGTTCATGAAGTACAACCTTTAGATACCTGAAGCCCAACGCACAAAACGATAACCTTTAGTTCTTCCTTGGATGTGTGTTTTTTCATATATATTTCTATTCCGTCTATCCATAAAACGAGGGTTTTATTCAAACTTTGTCCAGACGAAGAAATAGACGCTTTTCATACCTTACTTGTATATATAACACTACAAAAGACTTTGAAATTGCTATAACAATTGACATCTGACATTATTATTTTCACTATATTTTTGTCCAAGCGATGATTTGATTTAATTTTATGCCTGTATTTTGTTGTCCAAGTCATATACAAAACCGACACTCAAATGAAGTGTTTTGGTTTCGAAACAATATTTGTTATTGATGTATTACTGGGAGATTTTATGCCCGTACGAAATGGTGGAAGATCTTTAACTTTTTCATTTTTTTCATTATATAAAATAATATTTGAATTAAAAGTTTGGGAACAACTGAGCACAGTTCCAAATAACATTTTCATTGTCCATCCTAATCCATTTTCTTATCTTGCTTTCTTCTTGTCCTTCCATTCTTTTGCTCTTCTTAACTCTCACCTATTGTGTCTGCTTTTTCTTCTCGTCCTTCAAATTGCTTCTCTATCTTCTTTCATGTATCATTATTTTTCTCGTAATCTTCTGTTTGCTTGCTCAGTTGTTCTTATAAAAATTAATTAAAATTTAATCCTAAAACAATATTTGTTAGGTCTCATAATGGGGATGCCTAATATTTAATCGGCACAATTAAATAAGTATGCAACCACAATGTGAATCTGTTTTGAATGTAGTGTTGTATCATCTTTTACGGAGTTGTATTGATAAATCTTTATATTTTGGTTGTGTAATGTAGCATGTTCTACTTTCTTTTGAGTTTTATAATAGCCCGTTTGTTTTACCGAAGAGGTTCACAAGTACATCTGGAAAAAGGAAGCTTATGCTTGCTATAGGAAAAAAGTGTCTCAGGTTTCCGTTTCCGGTTGGCAAAATGTCAATCATATTGGCTTTAAATATATGGTACAAGACATAAGTTGAAGATGTATGGATTGTTTTAAGAATTCAAGTAATCTATGAATCTGTAAATCTCGGTGGTTTTGAGTTTTGAGTATTGTAAATATATGGTACAAGACATGCTGAAGATGTATGGATTATTTTAAGAATGCAAGTAATTTCCTATGAATTTATGTCTCTCTGGTTTTACTTGTCACAAGTTCTCAAGCATGGATTATTAACGTGGCCTTTGATTGGCCATCATTAAAAATATATAAAGAAATCAAAGTATGACATGTCATCTATACAAATTAATTATCACGATAGTTTCAAGTATAAAATTAGAATTAATATGTGTTTGGATCAATTTATTTTATGTTTAAAATAATTTACAATTAAAATTTTTTTGAGAAAGATTTTAAAAAATAAATAATTATTTTTCATGAAATAATCTTTCTCAAATATGCACTAAAATTACTTTACATTGCATGAATTTTAAAGACAAGGAAAAGATGGTATAACTATATATGACATGACTTTTAAAACGAAAAGATAAAAAAAAAAAATTTTATTTGAGCTTATAACATTACATGACTTCTAAAATGAGTAGAAAAAAAAGAGATAAAAAGATAATAAAAACACATTGCGATTTTCAATTGAAAACAAAGTTGTGAGAGCTTTTATTAGAATCATAGACTATAAATCTGTTTTAAAAAAACTTCCTTTTTGTCTTGCCAATCAACGGTTTATGTGAAAAAAAAAAACTGAATTGAAGGTATATATTTTAATTTGAGTGTTTATTCTTACTTTTTTTTATTTGTCACATTTATTTTATTAATTTTTTATTTGTTAGAAACAAAAATAAAGAAATAAATATTAGTAATTTATGTATGTTTCTAAATAAATAAATACAAAGAAGACTAGTTTTTATTTATACAATAAGGTTGTTGTATAAAAAAATATATAATTATGTACGAAATCAATCTAATTATATACTAAATCAATTACAATCATCTCTAAATTCAATCGTGATCAATCATAATATTAATTTAATTGATCACGCTAATATCTCCACTCAAATTCAAATAAGTATAGATGAAACTAATTTGAATTTGGAAACCAGAGTGTGAAATTGGCCAAGATGATTATTGAGTCTTAAGTTGAGAGCTTGGAGTTTGGAATCTAGAGTTTGGAATCTAGAACGAAGTTTAGAGTCGGGAGTCTGGAATCTAAAACAAAGTTTGGAGTCTGAAATCTAAAACAAAGTTTGGAGTCTGAAATCTAGAATGAAGTCTAGAGTTTGGAGTTTGAAATCTAATATTGGACCGAGAGTAGACAAAGATGATAAAAATAACAAAACTAAATATGAATTTGATAGTGATAAGTAACGATTTTAACGAATTCCACAAACACTACATAGCGAAAAGGAGAAACTCTCCTCATGGTGGATACCACGACTCTGATACCATATTAGAAAACAGAAATAAGGAGACAAATATTAGTAATTTGAATATATTTCTGAATGAATAAATAAAGGAAGACTAACATTTATTTATACAAAAAGGTTGATATACAAAAAATAATAATAAAATATAACTAACTCAATCTAATTATGTACTAAATCATTTACAATCATTTTTAAAATCAATTATAATCAATTATAATCTTAATTATAATTAATTACGCTAATATTATTAAATGGGTTAATTTAAACTATTAGATTAAAATAAATTAAAGATTATTTAATAAAAAATTAAGAAAATAAAGTAATAATAGACACAAATAAATGACAATAAATACTCCATTTAATTTATTTTTGAAATTTGTTTTGTCATGATCTTATAGTTTGAAGTATAAAATTAGTGTTAGAATATGATTATGCATTGCACGAATTTTAAAATAAAAATAAAAAAAGATTATATGTATATACACTACACGACTTTAAAATTGACCAGACAAAGACATGAAATGATAATGAAAATATGCACGATTTCAATGCAACACAAACTTGTGAGAGCTTTATTGGATTAAAAGACTATAAATCTTTTAAAAACAGCAAATATCATATATTTTACCTTCATGCCCAAATGATTCATCCTCGTAACCAAAAAGACCAAAAGTCCAAAAGTAATATAGTAATAGAAACTTAGTTTTAATTTCTAAATTAAAACGAATTAGAAAATTTATTTATTTATATAATTTAAGATAAATGCATTTAGAGATGTTCTAGACTCTAGTCCAAGATCATGTCCCTTAGATCTATCAACCTGCAACATGTTGGGGTTCGTCCTTGATACCCTTAGTTAGACTCGCTTACAGACATAAACGAGATTTCGGCTCTATACTCATTGGACCATAGTATTGGGTAGCAACAACTTTACTGCGAGATCTGTGCAATGGATAAATATTAAGAATATTTGTTATTACTAATTATGATCTTGTGAAATAATAGCATACATAACTGCCTTGATTATAATATCAACGTTCCGATAATATAAGGATCCACAATAACTAACAAGGGATCATATCTTTTCCTGCTAATATTATGGGAGCGTATCCCTCCAACCTCTATAAATACCAAGCTTATTCACCTCTACAGGTAACTTATCATTCACTGCATAAACCCTACTCGTGCACAGCCTGATTAGAGTGTTGGAGTCTCTTTGCAAGTACCAACCCCTTAGTTCAATACGCTCTGTTGTTGCTGCGCAAAAAAGAAACCACTGTGAAGTGCCTATCTCAAGTACCTATCTGAATCAACTTCAAAACATTGACGTCGTCTATGGAAAATCATAAATTTCTATTATCACTCAACTATGGTGAACACAAGACAGAACTCGAGGAAAGGTGAGGCTGTGCAAACCTTTGCAGCCCAAAGACGAAGACCAGTAGCACAACCTCCCCCTCATCGTGTCTCACCACCAGTTGACAAAGCTCCTACCACGAGGAACCAGGCACCCGATGATGAGGTTCTACGCAATGGGCAAGAAACTTTGCTTTCTGACGAAAGACCACATACATCGCATAGGGCCTCAGTGAGGGAGACTTGGAAACCATGTGCAAGAGGGCAATCTTAACGTTCATGGGTACTGAATCCCAGTACACCAACACTTGGGACCCACAAACGACAACTCAGAGGATCGTGCGTCCCACTAAGAGGGCACAATCCTGTCTGAAATGTCTAAACAACGTCGTTTAGACTTATTGTGGTGATAACTCGAGGAACAACACTGCAGGATGGAAGATCTAGAGCAGTCCATGCATAACAGTCAGTCTGAATCCCACCATAACGATGAAAGGCAGAACATGGGTAACAACTAAAAATGACAATCGTTGATGCCAGGACGTCTAATGTTGACGATAACAATATAGACCTCGGCAATCATGAGCAATCCTTCTCTACTCGTCTCATGGAATACATAGTTCCAAGAAGTTTTAAATTCCCAGCCAATGTGGAGCATTATGACAGGACTACAGACCCCCGTGAATACATAGACGTTTACGTCTAATCTACGTGCTTCCATAGGGGGTCCTTTCAGTTATTGTGTCACACCTTCCCCTCTCCTTGAAGAAGAGAGCCCCCAAATGGTTTGTTACTTTCCCACAAGGATCTATCACTGACTAGTCGGACCTTAGACAACATTTCTTGTTCCATTATACTACTAGCAAGGAATAACCCAAGTCAATTGAATCTTTGTCTAAGATTCGCCACAAGTGTGAAGAGCCCCTTCACGAATACGTTAAAAGGCTCAACACGGCTTGTATTAACTTGGAGAACTTTGACAACAGAATTGCCCTCCATTACGCCCAGAGTAGCCTCCAGTCTGGCTCCAAATTCATTGTGTCTTTGGCGAAGAAAAAATCGAAGACCATGGAAGAATTTCGACAATAGTCCCAAAAGTATATAAACTTAAATGAGGTAACTGAGGCCCAGAAAAGTTTGGAGAATAGGGAGTCCTTTCCTCAAAAAACCAACCATAACCTCTCACGATCTTGGAATCCTTTGAAGGACAGTCCACCTCAAGGCAAATACTCTAACTATACGCCTCTAAACACCCTCGCGAGACCAACTTGAGGGAAGTGTTGCAAAAAAAGTTCCAGGATATCAAGAGGCCACCCTCTATAAAGAAGTATAAGCAGAAGGATCGTTCTAAACACTGTTCGTGGCACAAAAGCTATGACCATGAAATGGAAGAATGTTATCAACTCCGAGATGCGATTGAGTTTCTGATTAGGGCAAGGCGACTAGAACAATACATCAGCCATGATCAAGATGAGGAATGTCGCGACAGGCGAAAAGAAAGAAGGTGTAGCCCTTGTCAAAGCCCATCTCCATGCCAAAGAAGGAGGACTCGGAGCCCTAGGAGAAGATCCTAGAGTCCACCCCGCCGTGATATAAACAACCAGCAAGACAGTAACATGGACACTCCATTTGATGATAACTATGACCGCAATGCCTAGCCCAACCGAACTATTAATACTATCGTTGGTGGATTTGCTGGCAGTGGTTCGTTCAATGGTGCCAGCAAGAAAGCCCTTAGGATAGCAGTGTTGTGTGCCTCTTACTCTGAACCCAAGTCACGAGCTGGAGAATGGAAGACACCCCCTTCACTTTTTCGGATGAGGACTATGACAATATTATCCCAAATCATCACAATCCATTAGTTATCTCAGGGATAATCTCCAATGTCGAAGTCCAACGTGTTTTCATGGACCAAGGAAGTTTGATAGATATCATGTTCATAGACTTTTATCGCAAGCTAGAATTCCTGCACATAGAGCCAACTCCCTATGATGGAGAGCTTACTGGGTTCACTGGTGAGAAGATCACCTCGACAGGATATTATGAGGCTCACTTGATCCTGGGGTCCCCCAAACTCTTTAGGATAGTCAAGGTAAGGTTTCTGGTCGTGGACTGCCCTTCAGCCTATAACATCATCTTGGGTCACCCCGCCTTAAATGCTCTTGGCGCCGTGGTATCCACTACCCAACTAGTCATGAAATTTTCCAGAAAGAACGACAAGGTCGTTACAGTAAAAGGCAACCAAATAGCGGCCCGAAAATGCTATAACGAAAGTCTCAAAATTTGCAGGGCTCCCAATAAAGCAAAAACTGGCACATCTAGTCTTATTCAGGATTAGGTCAACATCCTTATAACTGAGCTAGATGTTCGAGAAGAAGTCTGGGATACCAGACCCCAACCGGAGGGCAAACTCCAGCCGCACCAACTTGGTGCTAAGCCGGATCAAGTCAACAAGATTGGAGCGAATCTGGAAGAAATGGAGAGGCGCCAGCTAATTCAGCTCTTACAGAGAAACGGAGACCTCTTTGCCTGGACGTCCTCAGATATGCCTGGGATTGACCCCGCCTTCATCTGTTATCACCTGTCTATTAGGGAAGATGCGATGCCGTTCTCCAAGAGGAAAAAGGAAAGATAGTCTAGAAATATAGCAAGTTATCGAGGAACAGGTAAATGAGTTGTTCAGTGTCAGCTTCATCAGGGAAGTACCATATATCATATGGCTATCTAACATGGTCTTAGTGAAGAAATCAAATGGAAAGTAGAGAATATGGGTCGACTATACAAACTTAAACAAAAGCTTGCCCTAAAGATCCATACTCACTTCCTAACGTGGACAAACTAGTGAACAGTTGCTCAGGTTTTCATTTGTTGTCATTCATAGATGCATACTCTAGGTACAACTACATTCCAATGTACCCCGAAGACGAAGATAAGACCGCCTTCATCACTAATAGGCCAAGCTACTATTATAGGGTTATACCATTTGGTTTGAAAAATGTAAAAGCCACCTACTAGAGAATGATGAACATGGTCTTTGAAGACCAAGTGGAGAAGATGCTAGAGGTTTATATAAATGACATGATAATGAAGACCCCACAAAGCATATCTTATATGGTGGACCTTAAAGAATTGTTTGCACAACTTCGGAAGTATAACATAAGACTCAACCTGGAGAAGTGCATTTTCGGGGTCTAGGCAAACAAGTTTTTGGGCTTCATGCTGACTTACTGTGGAATTGAGGCTAACCCAAATAAATGTCAAGTGATGCTTAACATGCATAGCCCTCAGAGTGTTAAAGAAGTGCAATAGTTGACTAGCTGAATTGCCACTCTCACACGTTTCCTTTTCAAAGCTGCTCACAAATTCCTCCTTTTGTTTAGACTACTCAAAACAGATAAGGATTTTGAATCAACCCAAGAGTGTGAAGAAACCTTTTCCTCACTAAAAAATTTTTTGTCCTCTCCCCCCCATAATAACAAGACCGGAACTCGGTGAGACAATGTATCTGTACTTTTCAGTTCACGGAGAAGTTATAGGTTTAGTGTTAATTCGGGAGACGGCGAAGGGATAAAAGTCAATCTACTTCGTAAGCAAGGTTTTGCAAGGGCTAGAGCTACGATACCAAAAGATTGAAAAGGTCGCCTTTACACTTATCACCACGGCCAAGAGACTTTGGCAATACTTTCAGTGTCATCCTGTGATGATAAAGACATATCAACCTATACGCCAAGTGTTGCATAAGCCAAACTTAGCAGGAAGAATGATTGTTTGGTCTATTGAGCTTTCTGAGTTCAAAATCGCATATGAGCCTCGATTAGCAATAAAAGCTCAGGCACTCTCCGATTTTCTAGCAGAACTTACATTAGACCTCGGCGCACTCGAGGGAATTGCTTAGAGTGATAGTGGAAAGCTCCCTAAAGTTTGAATTCATAACATTAAGCAATTAGGCAGAGTATGAAGCATGTATTGCCAGATTAGCAATGGCCAAGGACATGGGAGTAGATAAAATCACACTTTGCAGTTACTCTTAACTCGTGGCCTCCTAAGTCTGAGGTGACTATCAAGCTAAGGAACCATTCTTTCAGAGATACTTAGCCAAGGTACAAGAGCTCCTTAAAAACTTCTAGGATGTTAAAATATAACACATACCCAAGGAGTATAACTCTAAAGCTAACCTCTTGTCCAAACTGGTCAGCACTAAAAGACCAGGTAATAACCGTTCTGTGATCAAAGAGACCCTCTCACAACCCTCTTCATGGAAGCATTCATTTTTCAAGTGGAAAGGGAATAACGTACCTAGATCACCTTAATCATGGAGTATTTGCATCCAGATCCATACCCTCTGACCTAGAGGAATCCTCTAGGTTGATCAAGACAGGAGTCAGGTACACCATTTACAACGGCTAGTTATACTAACGTGGATTTTTCTCACCTCTCCTTAAATGTCTCATGCCCAAAGAAGCAAAATATATGCTGGCTGAGGTTCACGAGGGGAGCTGTGGACACAACTTGGGAGGCAAAGCCCTAGCTTTGAAGACAATCAGGGTGAGATACTATTAGCCAGTGATGGAAGCAAATTCTCATGCACATGTCTGGATCTGTGATAAATGTCAGCGCTACTCGGACCATTATCAGGCTCCCTTAGAGGAACTATCCACGATGTCGGTACCCTGACCTTTCTATAGATGGGGTATGGATATCTTGGGTCTGTTCCCCCAAGCACATGGCCAATTAAATACTTGCTGGTAACAGTGAATTATTTTACAAAATGGATCGAGGCAGAACCCTTTGTCACGATCACCTCTATCCGGATTCAAAAGTTCATTTATTGTCACATCATTACCAGGTTCGGGTTACCATAATCTATTGTGACGGATAACGGTACCCAGTTCAAAGATAAGGGTTTCGAAAAGCTACTTGTTAAGCTAAAAATCAAGTACCATTGCAGTTCGGTAAAAAACCCCAGGACAAATGGGCAAGCCGAAGCTGCTAATCAAATTATTGTTCGTGCAATTAAGAAAAAAAAGCTAGATGAAGCCAAGGAAAACTAGGCTGAGCAACTAGACCATGTCTTTTGGGCCTATCGGACCACACCCCACTTTACAATAGGTGAAACCCCCGTTAAACTCACTTATGAATGTGAGGCTATGACCCCGGTGAAAATAGGATAATCGAGTTGGCATCTGCAGTAGTTTTTGCCTGATAATAAGCCTCGACTAATCAGTGAAGACTTGGATTTCCTTGGATGCCACTTGGATTTTTAGGGTTATTTTCAAGGGGTTAGGGGTTATTTCCTTAGATTTTCTAGATCGTGATCCGAAATCATGTCCCTTGGATCCACCTGGCCTGCAACATGCTTGGGGTCCGTCGTTGATACCCTCGATTGACTCGCTTACGAACAAAAATGAGATCTCGACTCTATGCCTATCAGACAATGGCATTGGGTAGCAATAGCTTTACCACGAGATCTATACAATAGATAAATCCTGAAAATATATGTTATTATCAATCATGATCTTGGGAAATAATAGAACCCATAACTACCCTGATTATAGTATCAACGTTCTGATAATATAGGGATCCATAATAACTAACAAAGGATTGTATCTCTTTCTGCTAATATTACAGAACTGTATCCCTCCAACATCTATAAATATCAGGTTTATTCACCTCTATAGATAACTTATCATTCACTGCATAAACTCTAGTTGTGCAGTATCTGACTAGAGCATTGGAGTCCCTTTACAGGTACCAATCCCCCAGGTCAATACACTCTGTTGTTGCTATGCAAAAAGAAAACCACCATGAAGTATCTATCTCAAATATTCCTCTAAATCTACTTCAGAACAAGATATATATAAAATTAAAATAACATATATTTATATCTCCCTATTTATATATATATATATATATATATATATATATATATATATAATATATACGTGTGGTGTGTGTGTGTGTGTAATCTTCATTTTAAATAATTATATCTTTTTTTATTATTCATTCTAATTTTTTTCTTTTTATTTTCTCTTCATCCAAACAAATGAAGAGAAAATGTATTTTTCTCTTTATTTTTTCTTCTTTTCATTTTCTTTCTTTCTATTTTCTTTCCTTCTATTTTCTCTCATCCATCCAAACAAAGTATTCTAGATCTTTTCAAAAACTATGAGGTCTTACAAAATTGAACTGTTCATAACTAATTAAATATTTTAAATATAATTATTGCCTCTATCTCTCTCTCTCTCTAGTTTATTATTGACCATTGTGCAACATTGACTATTGTGCAATATCAAGTATCAAGACTTCTACTACGTTTGGTTGGAGAGAAAAAGGGTAGAAAGAAAATAGATGAAGAGAAAATAAGATGATTTTGATGTTTTCTCTCGTTTAGATGAGAGAAGAAAACAGAGCAAAGAGAAAATAAAGTCCGTGAGACCCACGAAATTTTTTTTCCCACCTCTGATGAGAAGAAAACTGGAGAGAACAAAGTAAAAGTTGTAAATTTCCACGTATGCCCATACTTTCCTAATTTTTGTTCCACCTTTTCTCTCATATATGTTATCAAAGCTCCTTCATCCAAATGCTTAAGGCCCTTATGCCCGTTGCCGTTTACTCCATTGGCATTGCCTTCAAGAAAGAGTTTTACAAAAACGACACCATGCTCAACATGATCTCCATCTCCTTCGCTGTCGTCGTTGCCATCGTCGTCACTGCTTACGACGAAGCCAGATTCGATACCTGGAGTGTCATCCTCCAACTCGGTGTTGTCGCCTTCGAGGCCACCAGGTTGGTCATGATCCAAACCTTGCTTACCTCCAAAGGGATCTCATTGAATCCTATTACCTCCTTGTACTACATTGCACCCTATTGTTTCCTGTTCTTGTCGGTGCCTTGGATCTTTGTGGAGTACCCTGTGTTGAAGGAGTCTTCTAGTTTCCACTTTGATTTCGTGATCTTTAGGACTAATTCTATGTGTGTGTTCGCTTTGAACCTTGCGGTGTTTTTGATGGTGGAAAAGACTTTGACTTTGACCATGAATGTGGCTGGGGTGGTCAAAGATTGTTTGTTGATTGCGTTCTCTTGGTCGGTTATTAAGGACACTATGACCTCTATCAATTTGTTTGGATACGGGCTTGCGTTCTTGGGTTGCAATTATTGAACAAGACCAAGCGGTAACCAATTGGACAATTGGTCACAAACAACCAATTTGATTGAAGAATTTGGACCTTGAAGCTACAAATAGCCACAAACAATAGCTTCAAAAGCACGAGGTGGTGCAGGGTAAGGGTTGGCAGCAAGGGGGAAAGAGTGAAGGGAGAGATAATCGGCCATCTCATTCTTTTATTATTTTTAAATGTTTATTATATATTAAGAAAACTAAATAGATAGGTACTAAAAATAATAACATAGATAGGAAGCAAAAATTTTGGTAAAGAAATTTATATTTATGCTATTTCTTGAACCAACAGTTTTGTCATTTTCTTTTTTTTAAAAAAAAAACTATACGGCTGCTTTGTTTGTTTAAGTAGGACTATGTGTATTTAAATCTTTTTAGTTTATGGTAATGTGCTAGTTTCATTTCTAAATTTGTTACAAAAAATTATTAAATTATTTATAGCTAAGTTTTATAATTTAGAAGTTACTAAATTAAGCTTTACAATTAATATTTATTATAAAATTATTTTTTATGTAATTTATAAAAAATGTTTAAAAATTAAATAGCAAGTAATATATATATATATATATATATATATATATATATATATATATATATATCATTACCACAAGGATACATATGTCATTTAACATAATTATAATTTTTTTTTTTTAATCTTTTTACAAAACTCTTATTTTCTTTCTATTCATTTTCTTTTTATCCAAACATACAAAGATAAAATATACTTTTCTATTCATTTTTTCTTTTCTTCATTTTCTTTCTTCTTATTTTCTCTTCTCTTCCAAACAAAGGCGAACACGTGATCTTTGAAAAATAGATAATCAAATTGAAATGTTTAAAATCATAATTGAAAGCTTTTTCTCACACACAAATATTAAAAAAATTATTTAGATTAAAATTTAAAGTTTTTCCTCTTACTAACCTCTTACTTTTACAACATAAAACTGTGGCCCAAGGCTTTAATTTAATTAAAATGAAAATTATTAAAAGATAATTCGGTCTTTCGTGTTCAACAACAAAAGTAGTGTTTATTCATTAAATAATAGTTGAAAGTCTCTAACAAAAATGATTTGGTGAATAAGAGCTAGTCTTCAAAGATCCTTTGGTCACTTGTGGGTGCCCTCCTTAAACCTTATAATTATTGATAGTATAAGAAAAAATTATGAAGGCATGTAGTGAGAGTGACCTCACAAAAATTACACGCGGACTGCACAAAAATCATGAGGGAACCATTGATGGTTTAGAAAAATAAATAAATAAAGAATTATAAAAATGAATGTAAAAAAAAAAATTTAAGACATCTGTGATGGATGATTTTAGTGTAAATATCAATGCTCTTTAAATACCTTGGGATCAATTTTATTTGTTATATGTGTTTGAATTAAAATACTAAAGGATAAGGGGTCTTCATCATGAAAATGTTTCTGCGAAAGCAAAACCCTCCATTTAATGCTCCAAATGGACAAGAATATAGATTGGAAAAATAAAGACAACATAGCTAAAGATTCATTTAGTTACACCCATTGAAGGACTTTAATGTCTGGAGCTTATTACTTTCTAAAATGTTTTAGTAAAACATTCATTTAATTTATGAAATGGACAAGAAGAGAGAAAGAGATTCAGAAGGAAAATAAGTTTTAAAAATTGAATTTTTTTTCTTGTTTGGTTAAAGAGGAAAGAAGCAAAGAAAGAAAACTCTAGAAATGAAAAAAATCTCATTTTTCTTTTCAAATTTTCTATTATTTTCATATTTCAAAATTTCCTTTTCGCTCTTATTTTCATTAATCTCAGCCAAACATAGGGTAAAGGCTAAAGCTTCTTTGTCTAATGCATGAACAGGACAAAAATAGAGCCAAAAATTAGACATGAAGCCTCGCTTGGTGAGTGAGGTAGAGGTACCTTAAAATTATAAAGCTTCATCATAAAAAAGTTTGAATAAAACCTCCATTTAGTGTCTCAATTGGACATAAATACAGATAAAAAAAATGACAAAAAACAAATCCAAAGTTTGAATAAAACCTCCATTTAGTGTATCAATTGGACATAAATACAGATAAAAAAAATGACAAAAAACAAATCCAAGGTTTCGTTTGATGTGTGGGCTTAAGGTATTATGAAAAAAGTTTGAGTTGAACATCCATTTAAGGCATGAAATGGATAAAAAAAATGGAGACAAAAAGGCTAAAGCTTGTTACTCATAAAAAAGATTCAGTATAACCTTCATTTAAGGATGAAGGCATCACCATGGAAGGACCTACACATGACAAAATGCCATGGAAAGACAAAGACATGATCAAACTCCATGGAAATACCAAGCTTTCCCAAAACAAAGATTAAAAAAAAAAGATAATTTAAAGCATGAAGCATGGAGAAGAAAGGTAAAGGTAATATGAAAAACATCCATAAGGTATGTGGGGGCTTAAGGTGTTATGAAAATTGTTTGAGTTGAACATCCATTTAAGGCATGAAATGGATAAAAAAAAAATGAAAATTAATGTAGACAAAAAGGCTAAAGCTTGTTACTCATGAAAAAGATTCAGTATAACCTCTATTTAAGGATGAAGGCATCACCATGAAAGGACCACCGCATGACCAAATGCCATGGATAGACGAAGACATGGCCAAACTTCGTGGAAGTACCAAGCTTTCCCAAAACAAAGATGAAAGATGAAGATAAAGCATGAAGCATGAAGACGAAAGATGAAGATGAAACTGAATTTGAAGATGAAGAAGAAAGATGAATATAAAGCATGAAGAAGATTTGGAAGATAAAAGATGAAGATGAGCTTTCATCACATGAAGAGATCGATGACTATAAAAAGATGAAAACGAAAGTAAATAATCTCTTGAAAGAGAAAAAAAAATGAGCTCTTAAAAGATGTGTATGAAATAATTGATGTGACAAAAGATATTGGATATCTAATTTTAAAAGAAAAACTACTAAGGTGAGATTGTAAATATTGTAAGGCTCCGTCTAATATACACCTTTCATATGAAGGGTGTATGATGCACCTTATATGACAACCATTAATTTATGTTTAAAATACATCAAGGGACAAATTTCATGACCTGTAACCTATAGAACTAGTTACCCAAACTTCTTTATTCTTCAGCATCTCCATTCGTTGCCGCACCTTTTCTTCGATGACGATGTGGCGTTAATGAAGGAGAGACAGATGATAATGTTGATGGTAGTTTAGGGGCTCAATGCAGGTTGGATATCTATGATGGTCGAAGCCTGAAGGTCTAGCAGGTTTGATGATTTAGGTGAGTGGTTGGTGGCAGAAAAGGTCCCTCTCTCCATCTTCACTGCAAGTCCCAAGCCGCTGCAACCATGCCACCATCTATGTCACACCCCAGTCAACCACTAGCCACTTACCGCTGCCCCTCAGCTCGTCATTGTGCCACCATCAAACCACCCACCACCACAAGTCCCAAGCCACTACAACCCCAACCACCACACCTTTGCCAACCAACAACTAAGAACTCGAACCACTTTACCTCTGTCACCCCTCACCTCGTCATCCTACATCGGTGTAGGAAATCGCACCACCTCTGTCAAACTCGTGCCACCGTTGACGTACCACAAGTACCACAAATTTGCCAGCAAACCCAGCCACGAACTCAAATCTGGCTTAATCGAGCCTAGATCTAGCCACCGGCCCTTGCCGCCATCCACCGCGACTAATGACCCAGAACCACCCTGATCCAAACTCACCTTGTGCTCTACCCATGCTTTGGAAATCGTAGTGACTCGTTGGTGGTGGATGGTACTCGTGGGAGAGGCAAAGGGGATGAGGTGGTGGAGGGGAGGGTGGGTGGGCGGTGGCGCACCCTGCATCTGCCATCCTCAACTAAACCAAAACCACTGTGTCTCCCTACGTTAACCTCAAACCTAATCACCATGTCACACCACCATGTTGCCATGACCCATGACGACATGAGCCACTGTGCCGTTCACCGCCGGAGCAACACCCCACAACCCAGCCACCGTCAAAATGGAAGGAAGCTCTAAGGTGGAGTGGTGTGGGACGACGGCGGCAAGGGAAACCGTAGAGAGTGGCAATGGTGGTGTGGGTTTTGCGGGCAGCTCATAGCATGGAAGAAGGTGGTGATGGTGGGGTCGAAGAGGTGGAGGGAGGAAGGATGGTGGTGATGGCGGTGAGAGTGGAGAGAAGATGGAGCATGGAAGAGGAAAAAAAACATAGAATTAAAAAAAAATCCAATCGATTAACCTATCATTTTGAGTGGTGTACCATACACCATAACTACGCTGAGTGTATAGTAGCAACCACCATATTATAAACCGGATGTGCATTTTACCTGATAATTGATTTGCTTTTAGACGTCATTTCATACCTAAGATATGCATTATGCCATGAAATTTACCCTAGTGAATGATGTACTCCATTTTTTATTTTTTATTTTGTCTTCAATGATGTGCTCGATTGAAAATTTCCAAGACACAGCCAAATGGGTTAGAGCCCATCTAAGACATTCGACTGCTGATCAAGTCCAATCCAAATTCTGGTGCTTTTGTAACCTTTTGAACACTTGTACAAGTACAACGCTCGACTCACATTTCACACCGCCCCTCAAGCAACAAGCATACAAATTACAATTAAACAAATAACTATCTCTTGCGGGATTTGGGAGCTGAAATCATATGATTTGGTTCAAGCTCTGATATCCCTCAGCAATCAGCGAAAGCTATGGGGTAAAAATCCAAAAAGAGTGAGGACTGACACCCAAAGAGAGTGCTTACAAATTGCCCTAGGAAAAGAAACAAAAGTGCAATGCAATTATTTACATTACCTTACCCTATTTTGCTTCCCATCTCATTTTATTTCCTAACCTAACGTTTTAAGGTGAAAGTCTGATAATTCGGACTGTCCATAAAGGCCCAAACCCTTTCGTTCCTAGTCCTAGAGTTCCAAGGTATGGTCCAAATTGTTGGTAGTTCGTCATATCCAAGTCCAAGCGACAACCTAAGAAGTGTTGGACACGGGTTTGTATACGAGAATCTCATCGGATCCTCTCAACTATTTAGTACGCCTAGTTTAGACTTCATACTGAAAAGGAACCTTAAACAAAGGGAAGGCACGAAGAAAGGGTACGGAGAGTAGAACAGAAGCATTGACATCCAATGGTGAAATAACAGGACCAGGAGACAGTAGTGCGTCCCCAGTCACCCCTTTAGACTTTAGCATAACTTGAATTGAATACAATGCAGTAAATCATCCAACCAAAAAGGTAGGCAGCCTGTTACAGTGTTACTCCTATATTCAGATTCACCCTCTACTAAATAGTAATATTTAGCCCTGAACTCACTCCAATCTGTTGTTCTTGTACAACAATTATCGTGGCATAACAAATGAAATTCTCCACTAAGATGAAGAAAGTATGATAGCCAGCTTCTCCGCCTTCTTCAAGAGTGACAAGACTACCATTGAGTAGTTTCAAGTAGATAATACCTTACAGCATAACAAATATAAGTTCTGATTACATCATTGCCACACTTCCCAGGTCAAGGGATTTTCCACCAAGCTGGTTTGAGAATCCAAAGAAGATCAAACTTGCAGTCTATATTGTGCAGCACATCTGCCAGAAAGTAAGAAACAAAAGGGGGGAGAGGGAACAGGGCAGACAGCATTAGATGGTAGAGCAGAGAAATTAGAAAGGAAGGGTAAAAAATTGTATTAATTGGTGTAACTAATCTTAACAATTGTAAGCACAGAATGCCATAGCGGCTATTAAATCCCTTGTCTAGGAGGAATAAATAGATGGGAGCGGTGGGAATAGACTGCTACATGTAGAAAGCGAACCTGCTTTTTAAAATGGCTCTGCTCTTGCAAAACCTGATATCTCCCTTGAATTAGTATTAATCTCTGCCAGAGGATTAGTGATGAAGCCTCCATCACCATGGAGCCTAAATCTGTGGTTTTTCAACTTAGTTTCAACATTCCTGTCAGATCTGTAGTGAATGGCAGCTAGTGATGGGGTGCCACCAGATCTAGAGAACCGGGAGGATGAATACCGGCCCTGTGTTTTTCTCCAGAATTTGGAGCTTAAAAATTCGGCACCAGGTAGCAAGCAACATGTATTCCCAGGAGGATCAGATTTAGTCATCCTTCCACTTGATACAGCCAAATCATAAGAGATCTCATCCAATGCCAACTCGAGGCCATGCACACGAGTCTCTAAAGAACGCATTCCACTTTCAGAGCTCCCAATGAATTTCTGTAAGAAGTATATGGGGGATATTGTCAAATATGTTTGTCATTAAAGGATTGGCAGTTTGGCACGCATGCTACATGTACATGCATATATATAAGAGAGAAAGTTAAACAAAACGTAGTACGAACCAGCCTTCTTTCCCAAAATTTGGAGACATTAGTTGAGCAAAACAGATTAAAAGAAAAAAAAGTAAACCACCATTTTAGTTCTCAAAGATACAGGTGTCATGAAATTGGTCCTCCAAAGAATTTTATCGTAAATTTAGTCCCTCAATCATGGGTATGGGTCGCAAGTTTAAGGAACTAAATTGATGTTATTATCTATGATTTAGAGACTAAAATAATGTCAACCTTAAGGACTAAATTAATTATCGTAAATTGATGTCGTTTTTTATGACTAAAATACTAAAGAATTAAATTAATGTCAACTTTATTCAGAGAACCAAAATAATGTCACATGTATCTTTAGAGGAACAAAATGGGTGTACACTAAAACAAAAAATAGTTTGAGGGAACGTGGTGTTAAGGATTGGGAACAAACCTGCAGAAGATCAAGTAGATTTGACTGCTGCTTCTCAATTTGAAGTAACTGATTACGGATCAAAGATAAATCCTCACTCTCTTTGTCATTCCTATGGAGGAGATCTTTAGTGACATTACAGACAGGAACTGAGTCTTGACTCTCTTCAGAACAAGGAACCACACGAGATCCAGCTTTGGACCCACCTAATTTATGCGCCTTGTCATCAGGATTTTTATTGAATAGAGCCCGTTTCATTTCTGACTTCAAAAATCTGTTTTTATCTTTTTTGCTTCTTTCCAAAACAGTTTCATCCCTCTGCTGAAGTTCACCCTGATCAGCCATGGCCTTGTAGGGAGAATTTGACACAGCATTTTGAACATCCCAATTCTTATGGTTTAGTTTACGCAAAACACCTGAACCCATTCTTTGGTTGCTATTCAAAGCACTTATCTTTTTAGCATTGCTAGCAGAAGATCTATCTGGTGGAGTTGATCTGCTAACTGGGGTGGATTTCTTCCTCAATTTAGTGATTACAGAACCAGGATTACATGAATTTTGAGAGACTGGGGGATAGCGACCATCACTTGCATTCTCTGAACCAAAAAAGACAGCCCAAACCCAGAAAGACACAAGAAAAACAATCATTCATACTTAATTATTGGCTCGTTTGGATACACTATTAAAAAAAATGTTTTTTTTAATACTTCTTATTTTGGTAGTGCTTTTTCTATAAAAAAATATTATTTTGTATTTGGATATATTTAAAAAGTACTTATTTTTATAGTACTTTCATAAAATTGTATTAAAGAACCACTTTTCCTTCCACATTTTCAGAAGCACTGAATTATGATTAGCTTCAGAATTAAGTAGCTTTAGTGGTTTTGCTTATGCTTCTATTTTTTTTTTTTAAATACCATCCAAACACACTTAAAAATATATTAAAGTGCATTTTTTTAAAAAAAAATTAAGTGCTTTTTTATTAAAAAAAAATTGTATCCAAACTAGTTCACCAAACAAATTCTGGATGAGCTTGTCAACAAAAAAAAAAAATTCTAGATGAGAATTTTTTTTAATTAATGTAAAGGTCAAATAACCCCAGATAGAGACCATCATCTCCAACACTTTTTTCACTTTATTACCATGATTTTCTTTTTAAGGCTCAACAGGAAACATAAGTACGTAACAAAATCTGAGTTTCTATTCATGTAAAGAGATCTGACACTTATATTCATCTCAGTGGCAAAATCAAGCAAACAATACATTTAGACAAATCAATACCCTTTGAAGAAGACTGCGATTGAGGAGGTGGAGAGAATTCATCCGAAACATCAGGAATCTGCTTCCACACCTCCAACGTCTGATTCATTACTTCCCGAACCAACTTTACCTAAGAAACAAACAAGACACAAACTCAATTCACTTTAAAATTGCCATAAATAAACAACAAAGGGAAGAAGTGCATGTTGGGATTACATTAATTTTTACACGCTCTATTTTTTAAAAAACTCTTCTAATAAAATATTGATTAGAAGCTAATTTCTACACAAAATAAGCTCAACGGAACAAGAAGAAAAAATTGAACAAATAGTAAAATATTCTCCGAAGCAAAAACCTTATCGAATCGTCGATTCTCCAACACTTTCAAACACCCAGCCTTGAATTCCGAACAGAACTCCCTCTCCACGATAGCCAACTTCACCAACGCCTCCGCCGCACCTTTCCTTGCGGCCCAATCGTTACTACTCAACGATTCCACCAAGCAAGGAGCCAATTTCCTCACGGCGCCGAGACTCGACGCGCCGCCGGCCTCGACGACGCTCCCGATCAGCGTCAGCAGCGCCGCCTTTGCCTTAAACCCCTCGCACTTCAGAAGCTTCTCGAACCTCGGCAGGAGCTTCGTCAGCCTGTTCGGGTCCGGATCCGGAGCCGCATCGATAGCCGAAGCCAAGCAGAGCGCCGCGCCGGCCTGCGAGTTCGGGTCCTGCTCCGTGAACAGCGCCTCTGCTAACGGCTTCAGGAAATTGGAAAACGGTTGCTTCGTCAAGTGCGCCGACAATGCCGAAACCGAATTGACGCAAGTGGTTCGGACAGACGAGTCAGGGTCGCGGAGCCGGCGGACGACGTTGGCGAGGATTTTGGAGAGGTAGGGAGAGAGCGCGTTGCCGTGCGACTCGGAAAGTATTCCCAAGAGATGTACGCATTGCTTGCGGACCGGTGATTTGTCCGAAGCGTCGGTGGAGTGAATGCAGGAGAGGAACTGGGGGACAGAGTTTGGGTCGAGGGTTCGAGCAATGGATTCGAGCTCGGTGGCGGCAAGGGAGTGGGTGTCGCGGTCGGACAGCTTGGTGAGGCACGTGAGTACCCTGTGCTTTATGTTCTGGGATGGGGATGTACTGGGTGGCATTGTGATGGGGATAGTGGTGGTGGAGTCTCCGGAGGAGGTGGTGGAGTAGTTAGGGGAAGTACGGTGCAGCAGCTGGAATTTCCGGCGACATCGCCGGAGCGCCGGTGACGTGGTTGTTTAGCTGAGTGGTCGCTGTGTCGCACATTCAATGCGAAATGAAGATGAGGTAGAGGTTTCGTGTTCTTGGATTTTAAACTCTCACGGGACACAGGGAACGGCATGTCGTTTCC
This sequence comes from Ormosia emarginata, assembly GCA_029884605.1. Lineage (NCBI taxonomy): Eukaryota > Viridiplantae > Streptophyta > Magnoliopsida > Fabales > Fabaceae > Ormosia > Ormosia emarginata. The sequence continues at coordinate 2,482,377 of JAQQTP010000082.1, read as the reverse complement.
TTTATTTTATGAGGTTTGTGAAGCTAAAACGTCGCAATAAGACGGCAAGATTTGACGCTGCTTGTTCCAGAGAAACGTCGTCGTTTGCTTTCCTTCATTCTCCTTTTTTTTTTTGGGGTCTAGAAGTCTTAAATTACGAAGTTTGGCTTAGACTTTTGCAAAAATTTCTACCTTAAGTTAAACATGGCTTAAGTTAAATCATTTAACTTAAATGTGCATTGGTGTAGGAATAAATATCACCTTATATTTTTAAAAGAGGTGTAAGTATTATTTATTTTTTAAAAAAATATAAATAAAAATTGAAAAAATATATTATTTGATGTATATATTATTTAATATAAAAATATAAGAATTATTGTTGTAGTTAATGTAGAGTTTAAGGCAGCTTTTTTTTTTCTTTTAATATGGTACAAGACAGCTGATTTGTACTCAAGCGTTTCTAAATGTTGCCACGTGTATAACTTTGCTTCTTAAATGCTCACACTGTGGCAGCGACCTAACACCGTAAAGAATAAAAATGGATTGGCGAAGATGTCCTTGGCACTATGGCTGTGACAGCAGAACTGTAATAATTAGAATTATGGGACTATCTATTGGAGAGCATCATAGAGAGAAATTATTATGAGCGTGAAGTATATCAATTATGTATTGCAAGGATGGTTTCACAAAAAGAAAAAAAAGTGTAATGTAGGGATGGAATAATTAATAATGGGTGATGACATTTAGGTCTAATATTGTTATTAGAGTAATGCTACTTATTCACATTTTTATTTATATTATCTTATATTTTTGTAATTTTTATCATTTAATTATGATTAAATTTATTTTATTTTTTACATACTTATATTTTAATTTTATTATATAGATAAATATGTGTCATCCTTATATATGAGTATCATTTTTCTTATTATTAAGGTGTCACGTGGTGATGCCACGACATTGTCATGCAAAAGTTACTATGCTCACAATCAAGTTGCTGAGAATTTTACTTCACAGAGGCTCGTATCATTGCCTTTCTCATGACTAGGCTCTGTGTTTGTCGGCAAAAGGAGTGAAGTATTGCTCAACTTTAATACTTTGTTTGGATGATGAGAGAAAATGGGAGGAGAGAAAATAAACGGGTTTTCCGCGTGATACTAATATTACATATTTTAAATTTTTAATAACTAACTTTACACCCCGCACGTCGTACGGACTAATATATAAGATTTTGTAAGAAAAAAAAATATAAATAATAAATAATAAATTATACTAATATTTAAAGACAGACTAATATAAAAGACTAAATAATTAAAAATATATAAATGATAAATAAAAATTAATAAATTTGTAAATTATACTAATATTTAAAGATAAATAATTTAAATTTCATATGACACGTTTTAATCAAAGATAAATTTTTTATTAAATTAAAATGATAAAAAGATTTAAAAAGTAGTTACTATTTTTAATATATATATATATATATATATATATATATATATATATATATATATATATATATATATATATATATGATAATACATACTCTGTCTTTATATGACAATATGCCTTTTTTAAATTCATTTTAAATTATCTTGGTTATCAAATTGCAATAAATCAAAGCAAATGCTATAGCATATTTAATGGCATTTTAAAATATTATATTATCAAAGAATTTGATTAAAAAATACTAACATTAACTATGAGAGAAATTGACTGGTACAATAAATATTGAAATACCAAAATTTTAGACAAATAACATAATTATAATAAAGTTGAATGTTATAAATATGAAATAAATACATATTCTCATAAAGAAAAAAAAAGACACAGAATCAAAATTTGAAATTGTGTAGAATTTGAAAAAAAAATACTAACATTAACTACAAAAGAAATTGACCAAATCAATCAATATAATATAGAAAAAAAATATATGTCTTGAATAATTGTTATATATTTTCTTTGTTAGCAAGTAAATGCATCATTTATTTAACATGTGACATTTAAAGTATCTAATACTCTTATATGTAATCATATGTTATAATACACCAGAAATGCCACATGTACAAAAATAATTTAATAAATAAATTAAAAAAATATAATACACCAAAAACACAAAATGAATAAAAAATAATTACACTTTTTTTGTTTAGATAATCAATACGTTGAGAATCGATACAATTACACTATTTGTCTAAACATCATATATGTGTTAAGAATCAATGTTTAATGACGATGACCATTGAGATTGCATGTAATTTACTACGTCGACATAAAAGACGATGATGACAAGCTCGAGATTCAACGACTTAGAAAGAGGAGGATGTGAAGTTGTCATTAGAGTTCTGCCATAATTGTTGTCAAGTTTCGTTTCTCAAGGGAGATTCTACTATAGACATACATCAACGCCAAAAAAAAGGAGAAGAAGAACAACAACATCAATGAACATAATTTAAATTTGAATTTCCTTCATAATTAAATAATATTTATGTATAGTTAACTAATTAATTACTTCAACCAATTAATATATTAATTATTATTCATTATCTTTTATGAATCTCTACCAAAATTATTTTCGAATAATATTACTATTCAAATTCAAATAATTTAAATAATAATATAATTAAAAATTTTAAATTTCAAACTCACCCTTAATGAATGTCATTTATTTACTATTAAACAATTTATATATAATTAATTAGTTGCCTAAATAAATTAATTTGTTAATTTTTCACTATCTACTGCTAATAAGATTTATATTCAAATAAATAATTCAAATAAAAAATAAAAAAAAAATCAAATTCAAATTTTTCTCTTAATTGAATGTCGCCTCTATGTACATTTAATTAATTAACTTAACCAATTAATATATTAATTATTCATTATTTTCTATGAATAATATTATCATTAAAGTAGTAGTAGTAGTAGTAATAATAATAATAATAATAATTATAACTTAGATAAAAAAATATACTTAAAATTTTTAAGTGAGTGTAATTTCAAATCAATCAATATAATACAATAATATAATATAATCAATAATATCTAAAAGAAATATACATGGCCTAGAATTATGTCATGTGTCATTTCTAATTAGCAATACATGTTTTAATTTTTTGTCATGTGTCAAATAGTCATTTTATTTGCATGTCATTTTTTTTTCAATACAACACTGATATATTTGTACATATAGATGACACATATTTAGATATTAAAAATTCAATAAGTTAGAATGCTAATGTAAACTCCTTAAAAATAGAAAAATAATACTAAAACTCACATAGACAAAGAAAGAAAAAAAACACAAATGAAATGAAAAAAAATAAGAAATTAAACTAATAGAAAATTAAAATTTACGTGAATATTTTTTTTAAGTTTTATAAGATTTCGTCATTTTAGTTTTTGAAACTATACTAGCTTAGGGTATATGGGCTTCCCTTCCCACAAGTGTATTTTCAGTTGAGCTCTAGATTGTTTATCACCTGACTTATTCTTTTTGAGTTATATGAACATAAATTGAATTAATTTATATATAATTTTCAGTCAAATTAATTTATTATTTTTTTTGTAAAATTATTGGATTAAATTATGCATTTAAAAGACAAATATTTTTGTTTGTATTATAAATATTTTTAGGCACCATAGGTTGTTTTATAGCATTTTATATTTAAATTCTTTAGTATTTATATTGGAGTAAAATTTTTACATGAAAATATATCTATTTTTAAATTAAACTTATAAATATTTTTAATGAATTATTAAATATATTTTATTTAATAAAATTATTTTTATTTAAATTATATTTATTTTTATCATTAAATTCTTAATTTACCCGCATCACACGAATGTAAAATCTAGTATAATAAATATTAAAATACTGAAATTTTAGACAAATAACATAATCACAATAGAGTTGAATACTGTAAATATGAAATAAATATAGATTTCCATAAAAATAAAATAAGTATAGATTTAAAATTTGAATTTATGTATTTAAATAATAAAAAAAGACACATATCAGTGAATTAACATGTCATTTGCCATAATTTTATTAAAATATTAATGTCATGAAATAGAATTACTATGTGATAGAATTACACAAAGACTCTCTTTTTACATATATGATATTGAATAATATCGATTGATTATGCACTTGAAATAACTAACAATAAAGAATATACACAAATACAAGGTTAATTGGAACCCTTCAACTTTCTGAGAACAATGACAAGTGCTATCAATATTGAATAGTATATCAATATCATTGGCCACATCTGACATTTGAATATAGCTCCATGGTGAAACGCAGATAGGGTTAACTGTTAATATCTTAGTCCTAATATCATTATTTACACGCACGTATATCTATTGAGAAATTGTATACCACAACTACATTAAAAGAGCAGTGCACTGGTTTAACCAAATAATTATGATGACCAAGGTCTTTCGGTACACTATTGTTGTCCTAAGTGAGTGAGATTTGGCATTAGTTAGGACCCATATCCTTTATTTGCATAACAATTGTCATAAGTAGGTCGAGTTAACTGTATCTTATCATAATGGCTTGGAAATATCATACTGTATATAGTACTTGATTAACAACATAGAGTTATCAAGGTGCTAACATGATTCGATGTTGAACCTACTCACAGCGTGGGTCTCAACCTCCTTACCAACCTTTCTTCTTTAAACATACAAATAGTTGTAAAGAGCATCCATGGACAGGAAAAGCAGGCCTAGCTCTGAAAAAGACAATCCCAGTCTTTGCGTTAGTTGGAACTATCATTCAGATCAAATAAATGAATAATGAATAGTGTGGCATGCATATTCAATCCATCACCTTTTTAACGATGGAAAATAAAAGAAAGTCGAAATAAAGGAGTAATTAAAATAGTATTGCATTACCAAAATATTAGTCCAAGTAAAAAAGACTTGAATTATTTAAGTATATATATTTAAGTTTAATTTAAAAATTTTTATATATAAAAATAATGTTATTAAAAAAATTTGCTTAAACAACTTACTGTATTTTAAAAAATTAATATTTCATTTATCAGATAAATACTTAAAAAAAACTTGCATTTGCATAAGTTCATCTTTTCCAATTTTTCATTGGATCGCAAATTGCGAAAGTTGGTATTATACGACAATAAAAGGCGATTTGGCAGTTTAATTTGGTCCAAATAGGGATTTGCTACTGTCGGTTGGATAAAAAAGGACAAATACAGTTTGAATCATCAATTTGCTTTTGCTTACCAAATGACCAATTGTAGATAAGAAAGTTTAATTATCGAAATAAGTTGGTGAAGAAATTAAATTTGTTTCCTGGCTAGTTTGAATTTTGGGCATGACGATCCAACATGAAGTGCAATGTCTAATATGGATTATCCAAATTCAATCACATTAAGGCCATCAAATAAAATGAACTCAAAATTCAAAAGTAAATAAGGTACAATTAGTGGCGTAAAAACTCAGCTTCATAATCATTAAGAATAAGGTACTAGTGTTTAACTAGACTTATTTTAAGAGGATTTTGACAACAATCTATCCCGTTTAGTAATCAAAGAAAGGAATATTTTCTTTTGAAATTTTTAAATATGTGGTGATTTGTAAAAAAAAACTTAAAATATCACAAAACTTAATATTCAATTATGAATGAAGTATAATTACAAAATTACAAAATAGATTAAAGTGTACAATAATTATAGGTGAAAATAAGTTATGCAACTTGTCAGGACCTAAAGCATATCCTAGTTCATTTAACAAAAAGCCAGATCTAAACTTTTTTAAAAACTTATTTAATTAAACAAGTTAAGTTTCGGGTTTTTGAAAAAGTTTTTTAGGCTTAGTGGATCAGTCAATTTAATTATATATATTATTATTTTATATATATATTATGATATTTTAATAATTATATAATATAATTAATTTTATAAATAATCTAATATTTTTTTAAAGGCTAGACTTGTTGACTTATTTTATGATAGGTCTGTTGGTTTATTTCAAGATTTTATTGTAAAGTAGATTTTTAAATAAATTTTCAGACCAAGTCTCATGCTTTTAAAAAGGCCACTCTAGGCCTTAAAAAATAATCTATGTCAAGTAAATAGGTCAGACTCACGACTTGCATTTGAGAAATAGATCAGACTCATCTAAGGTACAGTTTGGCCTGACTTATCTCGTTTTCACCATTAACAATGGTGATCAAAGTAGTAAAAGTGCAGTGATCATAGTAGTAAAAGTGCATAAAGAACATAAGATCATAATTGAATTCAATAATGAAAGCAAATAAAGAAAAGTATGTAAAGAATGCAATAAAAAATGAATGCAAGTAGATCAAATGACTAAAACCATTTGATTGAGAAAGCACAAATTGAATGTAATGAAATAACTTCATTAAAACAAGTAAAAATATTTGAAACAAGAAATGTGGAAGGCGTACTTGATTAATCCTTAATCATCTATATGCATTAGAGTGGCTTATAAGACTTGTGAGAGATGTGTGTAAGTGTTTCCAACCCACCTAATGCCTTCACCCCATTGGCTATTTATAGATAAAGGAAATAATTATAAAATTTACAAGATTTTGACAAGTGTTCTTGTCCGAATAACCGCCTAATTCTGACACTGACATCTATCTTGATTTTGAATCATAAGTACGTAACTCATAATAACTTATGCGTTCATTGTTCAAATTCAAAACATTTGAATTTGAATTTCCTCTCATTTGAGCCTGCTCATGATCGAACCCTTCATTTGAACCATCATGAATTCTTGTAAGTGTTATGAAGTCTTCTGTCTTCGATCTTCTTCTTTTAAAAGCACTTTCTAACTCGATCAGGTTTTAATCGAGATCTTATGCCCATTATATTCAATAAGTCTTCTAAGTTGTCTTTGTGGCTTTCATGTCCTATTGCCAACACAAAAAAATGTGGGCTTAGTTGAACTAGCCTATTCAAGAAACAACCGATGGAACAAAGACAAAATCGGCTAAAAGTTGATGATATGATAATGCGCAAAATGGACAAAATAGGGCTGGATTCAACAATGAGGCCTAGAAGTGTGGGTTCAAGATCACAAGAAGTTTGTAAGTGAAGGCAAAACGACTAGTTTTTGCCAAACTAATGTAATCCCTAGAAAATAGAGGCGGTTGCTAAGGCAGGTGATGTACGTTGAAGCTATTTTGTGGAGATAAGCACCAGATCATTGACAATGGGCCAGTCTCCCTAGTTTTTAGGTAGACCCCCAGTTAACATATTCATTGAATCTAGATGTTGGTTATGCTGAGTTTAGCCGATGGCAGGTTAGTGGGCAAGCATGTTGTTAGCCACTTGCCAAAACGTGGGTTATGGTTAGTTTAGTGACATATGGTGTGCTTAGGCCAATAACGACTAATTTTTTATCTATAATAGTTGAAGAGTTTCAATTTGTACATAAACCACAACAAACACAAAGATTGATCAATGCAAAGTTAACTTTTCTCTATTTCGAGCTTTAGCAAGTGTTAATTTTCTACATTTTCCAGTTTATTTACAGCTTTTTATTGCTTTATGTTTCTTTATTTTCAAATCCTACCATTTACTTCAGCTGAATTGTTGAAAGGTTTTCTATGTCATTGTCTATCTAAGAACTTTTTTTAGTCATCTTAAAAACCTACAGTCGAGGGACAAAATCTCTTCCTTAACGTTAATAGCTTGACGATTAGGAATCAAGAAATTGCGAGTGTTAGCTGATTCACTTCGGTTAGTTGAGTTGAGTATTTTATTCACAAACATAAAATTAGCAAGCTCAATGGGACCACGGATAGTGGTACAAAAAGATTCCCCTCACCAGGGCACGATTACAACTGGCATATGCACTTGCGTTATGGGAAAACTATAGGAGAAATTGATCAACAAACGGCTATAGCGAAGAAGACTGGAAACTGAAAGGGCTCTGAGTCGTCAACTCCTAAAGTTATCACTTTACAACCTTACGATATGCCATCTTCTCAACTAATGGTGACTTCAGCTGCTGATAGTACTACTTTTCGCTCTACACCGGTTGCTGAAGAAGTCCATGATTCAGACCAACCAACAGTTATGACGACTTCATTCATTAGGCAACAAATAGATATGAGTTTGAATGATTTAATGTATCAGATGTCAAGGCAGTTAGCAGATATTGTGAAGCCGATGATGTATAATGAGGCTTACAATGCCCGTGAGCTAGAACAGAAAGCTGAGCAGGAGAATAAGGATAACACAGGTTCCTCTCCATGTTTTATTAGTAGCCGAATTCTTCCTCAGTAGTCAGTTCAAGCATGTAGGGCCAAATACCTGGGTATGTTGGGGGGTAACCATTATCTGATCTAGTGATTCAGTCACAGGATGGACAGTCAGTTGTTCACCAAACAAATATAACACCGGTAGCTCAACCGGTGGCTTAGCCCTTCATCTAACAAACACAGGTTCAACCAGTGTCATAACTGATAGTGCAATCAGGAGTTTTTCCTACATGTTAGCCAATTGGTCAACAATAAATCATGACACAGTCGAATTCTCACTCAATGTTGTAGCCAGTTGGATAACCTTATGCACAGTTCCAAATGCCTGGACAACCGATTGCTCAACTTGCAACCCCATATTCTCTTACCTAGTCTGGCACGGTTATCCTAAACTCTGGCCCTATCAATCTGGCTAGGCGACAACCAAATGCATCAGGTATGATAGGTTTACCATATGTTCATTCTGGGACTAATGTGTCGTTCATTCCACAGGGCATACTATCCCCAGGTATTGCTATGTCAGCCGTTCAGAGTAGGACAACTGGAGAATTTGGAGAGCAGCAATGGAACACAATTCCACATTTCCAAAGCAACCAGTTTGCTTATCAGCCAACGACAAAGCAGTCGAATGCCTATTATGCCACACATTCTTATAGTGTTGATCTACAGTGGAATGTTGTGCCACATTCATTTGTAATCAGCCAAGATACTAACAGTTCTAAGAGTAGTTGATCCAGTGACCAGTAGCTAGGGTGCCTCCAATACCACAAAGACAGCCGGTGCTGGTTCCAATACAAATGCAAAACATCAATCTATCGGTGGCCCAACCTCTTATTGACCATACTATGATTGAGGAAAATGATATGCACTGTACACACCTTTTTTAAAAGTGTGTGATTAAGTGAGAAAAAATGATAAAAAAAAATAAATAATAAATGGTATTAGATGAGGTGTAAAAATAAGTGTATACACTGTTTGTGATAAGAATATCGAGATTGTATGATTGATGATACCATCTGAAGACATTTTGGTGTAGAATTGAGGCCCTTTGATAAACTTAGAATAAAATAGAAAAATAAATAGAATAAAATAGAATAATTTGAATATTCCTTTTGAATATTATATTTTTATTATTTTTTACAGGAAACCGTACTTAGAATGAGTCGATAGAATGATACCTTTGTCGAAAGGGTTCAAAACTCCAAATTTCATAACTATCTCAGGCGAAGATGGCATGTCTACCATGGAACACATAAGCCGATTCATGACTCAATGTGGAGAAGCTAATCGAAATACATATCACAAACTTCAGCTTTTCCCTTTATATTTAACTAAGACTGCATTTACATGGTATTCTACCTTGCCCCATAATTCTGTCCAGAATTGGGCAAATATGGAAAGAGTGTTTCATGACAGGTTTTACCATCCTCAGCCAATAGTAACCATAGTCGACTTGATGAATTTGAAGCAGCAGGTGGATGAGCCAGTAGCTGTGTTCATTAAGAGGTTTCAGGAAGATGAAGGGCAAATGTCATGTGCAATTCCCAGAAGCCGACGAGTATGCAACCATCACTATTGGGAACATGCATCCTTTAGCTCAAGGAGAGACTTATAATTCAGGAGTGCATCGATCTGGCTCAACTGGCCACTAAGGCGGTTTGCATTGAATAATTCATTCTCGAGAAGGAACAGAGAAGAGCTAGCAAGGGCCGAAGATCTCAGATGGCTTATATAGTATATCTCAATTCAGAAAATGCATCATTCGATGAAGAGTAGGGGAGGTGTCAGCCGAGGTCTTAGCAGCCAAAATCCTGGGGGGAAAACCGTACACCTGCCTAACATTAAAACCATCCAGAGGATAGTAGGTATCTAAGGAAAAGAACAAAGAGGAATATCTATTTGATATTTCAAAGGCCGAAAAGACTTTTGACTACTTGTTGAAGGACTAGCAAATCAAATTTCCTGAAGGTCATAAGATCCCATCAGCCAAGGAGTTGAAAAATAGAAAATATTGTAAGTGGCATCATTTATTTAGTCATGCTACCATAAATTGTTTAGTTTTCAGGAACGCAATCTAAAAAGCATTGAAAGAAGGCAGGTTCAAGTTAGCTGACAAGGGCATTGCCGAGATGACAGTGGACATCATCATGTTCCCACCCATCTCAATTAATATGGTTGCTCTATCTGGCTTTCCTCCTAATTAACCACAAAAAGGTTGGAAGCTAATGGGCAAGCCAAATTGGCAGGCAAAAGGGGAGGCCTTAGCCAAAGGATCAAGGAAGCTTGGGGGCATTTGAACGCAAGACCCATGCAATTAAAATCAGTGGTCCATAAAATAAGTGTTTTTGACATAATATAGTTGCCACAGGAAGCAAAATAGACTTCCCGGAGTCTGTCGACAATTGAGTTTTCCTGTCGTCCACACCCTTGTGGGGTTGTCACATATATAAAGAAAATAAAAGAAAGATAAATAAAATCTACCTAAGTTGTAAAATATTTGTTACATACTACTACGGGTTGTAAAATAATTCCAGTTAAACATAATATTATTAAATAAAATAACGCGAAAACATAAAATAAACAGAACAACATCACTCATAATATACATATGGTCCAAGTTATAAGTTATACAAATAATTTACAACTATATCTACAAATATTTAAACAGAAACAATAAACAGAAATAGTAAAGAGTCAATATATACATACGCAGACGCGCCCAAAATACACATCATATCTATTTAACCCTCTGAAGGATCACTCTCAGGAAGATCTTCAGAAGATAAATATCCAGGATGCTTCGACACTCGGCGGAAACGAGACCGCGTAGTCGATACGATACTCATCTCACTAGGCTCAGTGGATACACCACCCCAATAACGCCTAAGAGATAAAGGTAACTCTAAATGCAAAAACACAGTAGTCATCATAACTGGCTCTCCATCAAACTCATGTCGTAGGGACACAGTCAATCGTCCCACGTAAGTCACTGAGTCTCTATCTCCCCGCAAATGCCAAGCTAACGATCCACCGTGAAACTCAAGTTACACAAAACCCAAAAATCCTGGCACTGCCATACCCAAACAATCAATCCAATGGATATGGATGATCAGATGGTTCTTGGTCATCGTACTGATCTTCGACTTGCTGCTCTTCTTCCTCCTCAGGATACAAAATCTCAAGAGGCTGGTCCTCTTCCTCAAACTCTTTACCACGTAAATAAATATATACAGAAAACACATACAATAAAGAGGTAAGACAATCTAAAATCATCACAAACATGACAAATAAGAAAATGACAAACAACAGATATACAGTTCATGCGATATGAAAAGCTATAACAGTAATCAATAACAAAATAGTGTAAAGATTTAAATGTCACAATAACACATAATATCACAGATAAAATAATATCACAGATAGAATAATATCACAGATAAAATAAAATAAGAAATAGACAATTTATCATAATAATAACCAGATAAAAATAAACAGATAAATAAAATAATGTCCAAGATATAACCATATGCAATATGACGCGATCCTACTCCATGGAGCTAAACACAAACAAATATCAGAGAGAATGACTTGTAAAGTCCATTAGTACCACGGCTGCCCAACCAACTATTCCGCTGTCTCACGTTGCGTCTATAGCCCAACAACACATGGTGTGGTGTAGCACACTGTCAAACGTCGTGTCACTACAGGCAATGTACTATTAGACTTTAAAAAATCTCGATTAAATATAGTGTGTGTCGAGTCCATTAGTGTGCTATCGGTTATCACGGCCCAACAGAGCGACCAATTGTCCATATATGGGATCCAAGTCACTAACGTCTCTAAGTTCATAAAGACAATGAACCACACTACGTTTATCGCATCGACAACACGATGTGATTCACCTCGTCAACCAATCCACCAAAAATTGGCATAAACTCAATATATGATCCAAAAATAAGAAATTACCAAAATACCCTCATTAAAATATATCCTCAAAGATAAAAAGATACTGATAAGTCCCACTTTGGACAAATCTTCGTTCCAAAGCCTGTCTGGGTTCACCTCATAGCCCGACAGCAGAAAAATACAGAAAATACCGTTTTGGTCAATCGCGTAGAAATTTTATCGCGTTTTCACAATCTCGTCGTTTTTACAAACGTTTTTAAATCTCGTAAATCTATTTTTCTGATTTTAAAATCGCGTAGAGTTTTTAATACGTTTTCTCAATCGCGTAAGTTTTTTAAATCATTTTATTGTCCAAATCCCTTAAAAATTACTGTTTAAATAAACAGAAATAATAAATAATATGTTTAAACTACGTAAAATATTTTTCATACCGTATACTGTCTTTTGGACATCTTTTCTATCTTATTTGCCCGTTTTTACTAAAAATTGATAGTATGTTGCTTAGAAAATTATATTAACGGTTTCCTAATTTTTCCGTAAAAATTCTGTTTACTTAATTTTTAACCGTATAATTTAATCCTTTTGAAAACCACTATCATGCTTCAAAATTATAGCATGAGCCATATGTTAGGAATTTATAAAAGTTACTGTATTTCCTTTCTAACAATAAAATCATTAGTTTTAATTTCTTAAACTTAATTCTAATCAATTCATTTCTTCAAAACTCATTTTAGAAAAATTCTTTTTAACATATATTGCATCTTTATACTTGGAAATGGTTTGGATTTGATTTTAGAAATCATGGATACTTAGTTTGGCATGTTGGCCGAAACATACACTTGTGTCATTTGATTTCTAAATTCATTTTCCTTCATCTAAAAAATTTTTATATCTTGTTAATTTGCCTATGTTAATTAAATCACATTTTAAGAAAATGATGAGAACATTTTGGTTCTCCATTTTTGGTTAATGGCCGTGAGCCTCATTGATGTGTTCTTTGGAACACTCATGCAAACCTTGGCATGTTATTCACATCCTATAAATTATCATGCATTTCTAACACATACAAACTATCAAAGCTTATAGACATGCAAATCAAAGCTTGTAGACATGCAACTTCATACAAATTATTACAAACATCAAATAGGAAAGCTACTAACAAACACACAAATAAGCTACTAACAAACACACAAATAAGCTACTAACAATCACACAAAGGAATCCATAAGGATTCTACAATCACAACAATCAATCTCCATCTTCTTACCACCACCCAAGGATGATAAGATTAGTCTTCCTCTTACCTTAAATGCAGACAAAATACTCTTTCACACCTCCTCTAGGGTTTCGATTTTCTCCTTCAAAACCTAACAAACTTAAACAAAAATCTACAAGTTACTAACCATAAAAGAGAGCTTAAACCATGGATAAATCATGGCTTAGAACTTTGAAAAAGAGTTTAGAAATGGAAAACAAGAAATTTCACCTTCTAGGTAAAATTTTCCAAGTAGGTTTCCAAGCTTCAAATGAAGGATTTTGCAAGAACTCTCAACTAGAGATGTTCTTAGATTTGTGTTTAGGTTTAGAAAACTTGGTTGAATAAATTTTTGAGTGATTGGATAGTAAACAAGAGTGTTTGGCCGAATAGAGCTTCAAGAAAACTTCAATGGAGTTTAGGGTTTTTGGAAGAGAGAGAAGAGAGAAAATGCATGAAGAGTGAAATGATTTTTGGTCTTCCAAAGGCCAAATGGTCGTAGACTTCAAGCCATGCAAGGTGTCCATTGGCTTGGCTTCATCCAAGCCTTAGAATGGATCAAAGGTCATGATTAAAACTTGGTTAGCAAGCTTAACTCTCATTGGTTGATTCTAGCATTGTCATTAACCTAGTCACCATGCTTAGTCACTAATTAGCCTAGTCATTGAGCTTAGTCACCATGTTCTTGAAAGTTCTACTACTAATGAGGTTTAATTAAGCTACTAAGTTAACTGTTTTAACTAAACGTGGGTCCCGCAAAATATTTTCGGGTCCACTATCATCTAATTATACTGACTAATAAAATAATATTATAATAATACAAAATTATTTTATTTGACAGTTAAATCCTAAAAATTAAAATATTAATTACAGTATTATTCAGAATTAGGTTTAGTAAGCTCCCCCAGTTCTGAATAATTAAAATAAGATTTCTCCGGCCCGAAAAATATTATTTTCCTGTCCTGGAGCAAATCGCACAAAAAGTCCAAATAAAATCACAGACAGTAATATTAAACACTGTAACATATAGAAAAATTAAAAATAGTACATTTGGGACGTAATGGTCATTTTTTCATTTTTCCCCACGACGAAGCAAATCATCCAAAACGTTCAAATAAAATTACAGACAGTATTATATATCTGTATATCTCCCAGAAAAATTAAAACAGTAGCTTGACAAAACTTTTATTTTACCGTCTCGAAACAAATTACGTAAAACGACTAAATAAAATCTTAGCCTGTAAAAAAATGTATTTGTATTTCATACAGAAAACAAGAAACAGTAAAATAGGAACACAACGGTCTTTTACACAAAAGCTTGAAAAACAGCAAACAGAACATTCGGGACATCTTTCTAAAAATTGGGGTGTTACAGTAGACATGCAGTTGATTCCTAAAGGACAGAAGACAATAACAGAATTCAATATTGAAAAATGGATCTTGACACTATGGATCACGGTTAGGAATGACAAACAATCGAGATAGTGGAGGACCATAAAGTGGAAAGTTAAGGTAGAAAAGGGATAGTGGTTCTTAAACAAGTATGTGCCAAAGTAGAATAAAAGGAAAGTTGAAGCTCCTCTAACTCGTACCTAGAAAAGGGGAAGGCAGTGTCAAAAGTCCACACAGAAGATGAAACAGATGCTGAAGATGTTAGCCAAAGCCAAGACTATTGTCACGACTGTAATCGCAATGTGTGTAACGAACAAATAAATTATTAGGAGTCGCAATTAATTTTATTTAAAATAGAAAAAAATTAGAAAACCTTTCGTAGAAAATAACATTTGAAATTAGATTGGATTTGAGAGTCGGTTATGTATACGGAATAGTGGAAACTTAATCTCACAACATTCTAACACACCCGTTCTAAGACGGTTCCTTAAATTAGTTGTGCAAAAAAAAACTTGATAATCTCAAAGATATTTATTTTATTCTTCTTAAAGATTTAGGTCGCGCGATTGGGCAGTGCAATGCTGTACAAGCCGGTGGGTTCTTCAAGGTGTTGAGTCATGGTGTTGGTGCGTGGGTGACAACGGCGCGACTTGTGGGGGTCTGAGGTGGATCGGTTCTATTTGGATCGCTGGACGGTGGTTGAGCGGTGCTACGAGGTGGTGTGGAAGGTAGAGGATGATAGTGTTGGAATGGTGGTTGTTGAGTTGGGGTGTTTGTAATGGCGAAGGATGGTGGTTGTGAGCTTGGTGATGATGATGGTGTTGGAGAGTTGTAGATGAAGGTGGTTTTGGTGGTGAAGGTATGGAAGCTTGATGAAGGTGAAGGTGGGGTTGAAGATAATGAGAATGAAGGTGATGGAGTGGTGATGATTGTTATGGTGGTGATGGTGGTGAAGTGAAGATTTGGAGATGAAGGTTGCGTAAATGGAAAATATAGTTATGGGTTTACTGTAGGTAGAAGTCTCTTTTGGGGGGACTCAGCTATTAGCTTTAGGTTGTGTGTGTTATAAGTTTCTATAGGAAGAGATTAGGATTTGGAAAGTGATTGTGATTAAGATTTGTTTAGGATGATAAATTATGGCTTGTTTAAGATGAGTTTAATGATAAGTTATAAGTTATGGGTTAGATAATGGGTCAATGGGTTATGGGTTGGATAATGGGTCAATAGATGAAAGTTGAGTTCTTTTTCTTTATTTCCCTTTTTTTTTTCCTTTTTTCCTTTCTTTCTTTCTTTCTTTCTTTCTTTTTTACAAATTGCCCCAGACAAAATTAGGTGTTCACAGTTGTTCCTTTTTATTTATTTCTTACTAGATAAAAAGAATAACTATAGTTTTTTCATTTTATTATTGTAAAGAACGAGTAAAGACATGAACTCGAATTTTGTTCGGGAATGCATAAGATACAAAACAATGCGAAGAGTGATGCGCTCAAAAGTAAATGACAGAAATTTAAAATGCATGGAGCCGATGCACTCAAAATAATTTTAAATACATGGAGCCGATGCACTCAAAAGAATTAAAATGCATGGAGCTGATGTACTCAAAATTAAAATGCATGGAGCCGATGTGCACAAAAGAATTGATAAAAATTTAAAATGCATAGAGTCAATGCGCTTAAAAGAATTTAAAATGCATAGAACCGATGCGCTAAAAAAAATTTAAAATGCATGGAGCTGATGCACTCAAAATAATTTAAAATGCATAGAGTCGATGCACTCAAAATAATTAAAATGCATGGAGCCGATACACTCAAAATGCATTGAGCCGATACGCTCAAAATGCATGGAGACGATGCTCTCAAAATGAATGGAGTCAATGCGTTCAAAAGAAATTAAAAAATGCATGAAGTCGATGCGCTCAAAAGGCATAGAGTTAATGCACTCAAAATGCATGGAGCCGATGCACTCATGAATATGAAATGCAAGGAGCTAATGCACTCAAAATGACATGAAACGATTTGTGCCAGTAAGACATGAATTTAAGATTTTTTTCTTCTCTATCTTTTTCTCTCTTTTCTTTTCTCTTTTTTTTCTTCTTTTGTTTTCTTTCTTTTAATTATTCTTAAAAAAAAACATTTGAACCAATGACAACCCTAGAATGCTTTGACCAATCAAACATTTGTTCACGTGCTTTTCTTCATCAGACTTTTCAGTTGACTTAGAATCCTCTTGACTTGCTCATTTCCCTTCTTCATTTCTTCATTCTCTCTCTCTCTCTCTCTCTCTACTTCAACCCCCTTTTTTTCTTGAAAATGAAAGTTTATATGGCTTATATTGTAATCTCTTCTAACAAATGTCGTATTACAACTTGTATTTTGAGCATACTGAGATCTTTTAGTCCAACTCAATCATTGGAGGATTGCTGTAGAATTGTCAAATCAAACTGTTGACCTTAAATTTATCTTATTTGAGACATAACTTAATGAATAAACATACATTCATGAATGAATAGAAATTGGTTGAATTACCAAACTTCCTTTTATTACTTTGATCGTACCTGAACTTTTGGGAATACACATACTTGAAAGATGAAAGCATAGAAATGAACGAAAGATGCAAGGATAGTAAGAAAATTTGCCCCAGTATTAGTTCCTTGTCCCTCAACTAATCGATTCCCTACAACTGCTTGATAACTCAATTGTTGTCTTTATTTCTATTTTCTTCAACACATCTTCTCCTTAATCCTTCAAAAATTTTCCCCAGTGTGGCCAATTAAATGCAAAAAATTGCCCCAGTTTGGTGGACCCTTGAAGGAGTTTCAGACCATCTTTGAGATTTTACCTATTTATTTACCCTAACTTTTGCTTAAGTCGCCTTTTTGGGTCTTCAACCTAACAAGCTCTTTTTTTTTATGTGTAAGGAATTGAAAACTCAAAGGAATGTGAACCTTTTGTCTCAAAATTAAAGTTAACAAAAATGACAGCAACCTTTCATTGATCAGAATTGACTTTTTGAGGCTTGTAACGTGGCCAGGGTTAAGGGTTATGAAAGGAAGGATATAAAACTCAAATAAGTGTTTAAGGGTTGACTGAGACTAAGGATCCTTAGTAAGCTTTGTCAATTGCCTTTGGCATTATCAAGAGCACTAACACTCACTTTTGTATTCTCTTTCCTTTTTCACTTCATTATTTGCCCTTGCTATGAATCATTTCATTTTTTTTTTCACAGAAATCAATATTTTTTACTTCATGCTAACCTTTAATGTAGGGGTCATCCTTGTCCAAGGTTTTTTTAAAGAAAATTTTCAAGTCAAAGCAGATAACAAGGGATAATAAAGATGATGAAATTTTGTAAAGGATAGAAAAATATGGTCAATCTTCATTTTCAAATCATAATTACTTATTTTCAAAACTTTAATTTTGAGACAAAAAGACAGTGCACACCAAGTGATTACTTATTTGTTCCTTTTCTAAAATTTTGTTTTCAATTGCTTGGTGACTTCTTCCTTGATCTTCAGGGACATATCAGGATGCATCGTCCTTAACTTCTGCTTCTTTGCCTCAATATTCATGTTGATCACCTTTGCTACCTTTTCATTCAAGTCAAATCCCTTCTCTGAATATTTTGCAATTTTTTCGTCAACTTCTTCCTTTTCACCAGATCCAGGGTCTTCTTCATAAAACGTTACAGGGGAATAAATGGATGAGTTTTCAAGATCCCTTTCATGAGGCAGACTTTCTTCAAGACTCGAATTTCTGGAAAGTAGTTTATGTGGAGTCAGAAAGACAATAGAATAAGAATGACAAAAGAAAACTAATATATACAAAAGGATAAGCCAAAAGTGCAATGAGGAGGAATGATAAATATTCATGCAAATTCATTTAATTAATGTCTCAAATAACATAAATTATAAGCTAAAAACACAGCTAGTCTTAAATATCAGCTTAGTATAATATAACTAGATAATTACTTGAAAATAATCACATCAATCATTGGTTTAGACTGCTAGTTCTTCAATGGCTCCTCATTAGCAAAAGGAAGGATGACCTTACACTATTTTGGGTCTCCTTCATGCAATGCATTAATAGTGAGATGACATCGAGGATGAATGACTTCTCCAAATATGATTATCTCAGCTGGTGCTGGGAACGTTTCCCTCAGGTGAGGAATGTGCTTTATCTTGCCAGTATTATTTCCTTTTCCAAGAGTCATACTCCCCATTTTTTCCTCCAGAGCCACATTGACCTCTTCAGAGGACGTTATCTCTTAACTAGCTTGTATTACTCCTAAAGCGAGGAATCCTTGGATTCGAACCTTTAAGTTCTAACAGTTCTCGATGTCATGTCCTATTCCTCCACAATGATAAACATAACTTGACTTTTCATCCTGCTTCTCCTCTTCTTTCATCTTTATAGTTGGTGCAATGATACTATAATCTGCTTTCTTCATCCCTTCAAATATTTCAGCCATTGATGTACACAAGCTCATGACCTTTCTTATAGGTGATTCTTCCATCTCTAAAGCATTTACCCTATTCCTTCCACCATAATTAGAAATTGGGTTGTTGACAATACTGGGTCCAACCTCCTCTTAAATGTCAAGCTTTCCATAAGTAATTAGTTTTCTTACTGCAGTCTAGGATTCATAATCTTCAATTGAATGACCTGAGATGTCCATGTGGTATTTGCAAGTTAAATTCGGGGTATATCACGTTGGGAATGATGGTTCTAGGGGACGTACAAGATTTTTCGAGACGAGGTGGACATCAAACAACCTTTGGAATAAATCTGCATTTGAAATGAATAATCTTGGGAAAGCAGGTAGGTTTTGGAAGCGACCTTGGTTTTGGAAGTTTAGCCGAGGTTGTGGGTGGCTTGGGTAATTTTGCAGAGGTGCAGGTGGATATCGGGTATAGTTTGGGTGAGTTGGTACATATGGTTGTGGTGTGGGAACATTGTTGATTTGGAATTGTGAGGTTGGGGTGATGTTTGTGGTTGACACAATTTGGTGGGGTGGCTAATAAGGATGTGTAGGTATTTGGTATGGAAAATGAATGTTAAGGTTATATGGTGGTTGATGACTTGGGTTTTATGGGGAATATTGGGGTTTAAAGGTCAGTTGGTGTTGGACATAATTCACTTTGTGATCTTTCTTTTTCGACTGGAATCCCTTATTAGGAGCGGTGGTATCCTCTATATTGCTTACTGGTAACTTCCTAGCTTTGGCTAAAATCTTAATCCTTTCTCCCGCAGTGATCAGGCCAGCAAAATCTTTATAAGCTACTTTAGCCATTGCCTCGATAAAAGGATTTCCCAAGGTTCTTAAGAAATATGAACACATCTCAAACAGTGTAAATGTGGGTTGAACTTGAGTCGCCAAGGCTCTCCACCTTTGTGCATACTGTTTGAAAGATTCCTCATTTCTTTTCTGCATTGAGCTCAACTGTTCCTGGGCAGGAGCTGCATCCAGATTGAATTCGTATTGATCCATGAATAGATCATCTAATTCCGTCTAACGAGAAATGTTAGAGTGGTCTAATTAAAGATATCATTCTAAAGCGGGACATGTAAGACTCTCATGAAAAAAATTAATAAAGAACTTATCATCCTTAGACCAAACAACCATCTTGGTTCTATAACTGATCAAATGAAACCGAGGGTTGCTACTCCTGTCATACTTGGCAAAATCAGAATCTTGAAGTTTTTAGGGATCACAAAATCTATGGTAGGACACAGTTCTTCTATTTTGAGTGGTCCATAAGCATTAGGGCCCTTGATTGCCTTGATGTGTTCCTTTATTTTCTCCATCCACTCTTCCTTCATCTTGTCTTTCTCGGTCATAACGTGGCTATTCCTAGAGTGAGGCATTATTGCTTACCCCGTAATGGACACATGAGGTTGTTCCCAGGTAGAGCCAGCATAACTAGGAATTCCATTGTAAGCACATTCTAAGGCGCGATATCCCTCCCAGATAGGCATGACTATCAATGTCATTTAATGTGGTTGCTCATGGATCCCCACAATAATGCCTGAGGTTACAATTGAGAAAGTTGGGGCGGTTATCGGTGGCACACTTACATATGCTTCAACTCCATTTGCACTCCTATTTCCACTTATTAAGTGGAGAGACTCTCTCACATCTCTTGCAGTATTGCTTCCAACCTTACTTGGGTCTCAGATATCTCATTTATCTGCCCTGTCATTTCATCATTTTCCTTGCTCAAGTTTCTCCCTGCCTCAGGATTACTAGCAGTCATTCTGGTCTGAGATTTGGTATTGTGAACTCGGGTTTGATTAGTCACTTCTTTCCTAGGCCGCCTGAACTAAGAAGATAACATTAAACGAAGAATGAAGTGCAATGAATGAGATGCATAAGATGAAATGAATAAACTTTGTGATGAAAACATTTTCTTCTTTCCTTTTTTGTTTTTTTTGTTTTGCTATGAATGCCATGAAAATGCGAGACAATTTTTTTTTAAGAATGTTAGGAATGCCATAAAAATACAAGATGATGTATTTTTTTTTTAAAAAAAAATGCTATGAATGCCATGAAAATGTAAGCTATGAGTAATGCAAGATGATGTATCCTATTTTTTATGCTGATTTTTTTTTTAAAAAAATGCAAGAATGAATGACATGATAAATGGATGGATAAGGAAGAAGTATGCTCCCTTTATGCCCTAGGTAGGTGGAACTTAATGGTTGGATTTCCTTTAGGTCATGACTCTAATTTTGGTAGTCCTTATGTTCAATCTATCAGTGCTAGGTTTTTCAGGACGGATCTAAACTTCTAAAAAGTCATGGTCCCCAGATTCCACCTATCTCGAAAGACAAGGACCCAATTCATGAATTAATCACAAGTAAGGATAAACCCTCTCAATATGACTAGTCTATGATACTGGTAACAATTTGGGTGGTATCTCAACAAATGTCAAGTGAGCATAAAGTTTCTCAATAACAGAAGTCGAGACCCCTCCTATTCCTCGAGTTCGCACAGACTCGAGTATATAGCCCAAAAAGTGTGTGAGGTAAGTGATAGTGATGTGTGTGAGGGAGCATACAAACCTGTACAAAAAATTAAAAAAGATAAACCCTAACCTGCAAAAACATACATACAACAGTCAGCTAGCTATTATCTACCATAGGGTTTCAATAAACAATTAAGCACAAAATAAAAAAATATATACAAGTAAATCATATCAAATATAAACACATGATAATGCTATCAGATATTTGCATAAAAATACTAAATAAAATCTATTTACAAACAAATAAGAAAACAAAAACAAAGACAAAATGGGTAAAATAAATAAATAGATATTATTAATAATTTGCACAACTAACGACAACAGGCATGACTCTCCAAGTATCCCTAGTGGAGTCGCCATCTGTAGCAACCGTAATCGCAGTGGGAGCAACGGACAAATAAATTGTTAGGAGTCATCACCAATTTTATTTAAAATAGAAAAAATTAGAAAACCTTTCTTAGAAAATAGCCTTTGAAACCAAATTGGATTCGGGAGTCGGTTATGTATATGGATGGGTGGAAACTTAATCTCATAGCACCCCTAACACACTCGTCCTAAGATGGTACCTTAAATCAGTTGTGCAAAAAAAAACTTGATAATCTCAAATATATTTATTTTATTCCTCTTAAAAAAAACATTGTAACTATTTTTAAAAAAAGAAAAAATTACAAAAATTTAATTTTTGACCTGACAGAATAGGAATTCCGCTCCTACGTATCTCCGGGTGCAATGAGGAACTCAACATCACGTAGTTCTTTATAGAATGAGTTTAGGTTGGTTAATTTTAATTAAAAAAAAAATTGCACATGGTTCAAGTTATTACCAAGCTACTCAATAAACCCTTATGATTCAAATGACATTGAAGTTAACATCCGTTATTCAATCATTATCATTGATTATTGTGTTTTATTAAAAAAAATTATTTTCCCTTTTTTAATGTAAAAATAAAATAAAATAAAATAAAAATAAAAAACATTTTTTTAGGGCCAACAAAACAAAACAGTTCAGAAAGAAAACAAGCCCAAGTTAGAATATTAGTCAACCCCCTCATTTTCTTTATTTTTTTTTTGTTTGCCTTTCATTATTTTTTTAATAATCAGCAATCAACAAAAAAAAGGACAACAAACCAAAAAAAATAGAAAAAATAAAACAAAAAAGGAAAAAGCTTATGGATTTATAGGAACGACACTCACAAGGAAGGGGGAAGACTCGTGTTAGTCAGTGGGTTCAGGCACAGAGGTCGACAGTAGAGCTCGTGGACTTAGACGACGGTGCACGACTGGTTTGTGCTGGCTGGGTCGTGACGCAGTGGGGCAATGGTGGCCTTGGGTGGTGACTGAACGACTCGAATCCGACACGAAATGATGGAGCATGACTGCACAGGTCACGGATCTAGTGGGAGCGGGCCGTGCGGTGCGTGTTCAAGATTTAGGTCGCGTGACTAGGCGGTGTGATGCAGTACAAGCTGGTGGGTTCTTCACGATG
Source organism: Ormosia emarginata (assembly GCA_029884605.1). Lineage (NCBI taxonomy): Eukaryota > Viridiplantae > Streptophyta > Magnoliopsida > Fabales > Fabaceae > Ormosia > Ormosia emarginata. The sequence goes on along the minus strand of JAQQTP010000082.1, from coordinate 2,459,067 downwards.
TTGAGTCACGATGTTGGTGCGTGGGTGACGACGGCGCGACTTGTGGTGGTTCGAGGTGGATCGGTTCTATTTGGATTGCTGGACGATGGTTGAGCGGTGCTACGAGGTGGTGTTGGAAGGTAGAGGATGATGGTGTTGGAATGGTGGTTGTTGAGTTGGGGTGTTTGTAATTGCGAAAGAGGGTGGTTGTGATCTTGGTGATGACTATGGTGTTGGAGAGTTGTAGCTAGAGGTGGTTTTGGTGGTGAAGGTATGGAAGCTTGATGAAGGTGAAGGTGGGGTTAAAGATGGTGAGAATGAAGGTGATGGAGTGGTGATGATTGTTAGGATGGTGATGGTGGTGAAGTGCATATTTAGAGATGAAGGTTGCGTAAATGGAAAATATAGTTATGCGTTTGTTATAGGTAGAAGTCTCTTTTGGGGGCTCAGCTATTAGCTTTAGGTTGTGTGTTATGGGTTTTTATAGGAAGGGATTAGGATTTAGAGAGTGATTGTGATTAGGATTTGTTTAGGATGATAAGTTGTGGTTTGTTTAGGATGAGTTGTGGTTTGTTTAGGATGATATGTTATAATTTGTTTAAGATGAGTTATGGTTTGTTTAGGATGAGTTTAATGACAAGTTATGAGTTATGAGTTGGATAATAGGTCAATAAGTTATGAGTTGGATATTGGGTCAATGGATAAAAGTTGTGCCCTTTTTATTTATTTCCCTTTTTATTTTCTTTTTCTTTGTCTTTCTTTTTTTTTTCTTTTTTAACAAATTGTCCAGGACAAAATTAGGTGTTCACAACTATTGTGCGAGAGGAAGTAGAATCTCCAAAGAGGGAAAAAATTGAAGAGAAGCCAGCAGAGAATGATGTTTTGAAAGGTAAGCAAGTTGCGGAAGACAAGCTTGAAACAAATGACGAAGTATAAGCTGGTGAGGAAGATGATAATCTCTTGGAGGAAGAAGAGTTTATGGACTTTGGGAGTGAAGTGACGAGCGTCGAACACACCAAAATTGTAACCGAGTTATACCTATGGCTTGTAGCATAGCAAACAATACCAGATCGTCTCCCAATGATTTTAAAATACAATTTGATCAAATGAAGTGAAAAAGGGGGGGTTTGGCAAGATTACAGAATTAAATAAAACAGAGATCGAATTAAAAGAAGGGAAAACTGAATTAACAAAGCAACCAATTCAAGAAAATTAGCCAAACTTGATTTTAATTCATCCTTGATTACTATAGGTCCATTCAATTATCAATCAAGTCCTTGGTCTTAGATCACTTCAAGACACCTCTCAATGATCCATAGATTTTCTACTAGAAACGCTTCTAAATTTCAATTAATTAAGGTTAGACAAAGTAAGCATTCATCCAAAACCGAAATCAACTTAAAAGCCAAGATCCAACCAAGTTAAACATTTCATCAAACACTTTCAATGTCTTGTTTAATCTCTGAGTTCATCTCTTTGCACATGGTAATTAAGTAATTAACATATGAAAATTTCAATTAAGCAACCAGAATTAACAAAGAGAAGAAGAAGGAGAGAAACTTTATTAATAGATGAATGTTAACATTAGAAACTAAATCTCAAGATTAATAATCAAGCATGTTCAATCCCTTGGATTGATTTAAAGGCACTACCCCTACATGAGAAGGGGAGAACTCAAAAATAAAAAGGGAAGAAGAAAACAAAAATTAGAGAGAAGAAGAAGGAAGAGAGTTCTAGAGAGAAGGAAGAAAAGTGTCAAATGAGAGGTGCCTCAGTTTCTGACTTCTCACCCCTTAAACTACTCCTTATTTTGGCCTCACATAATTAAAAATCCATTAATTACAAAGTTGGGTCAGTTATGAACAATTAGGCCTAAACCCCATGCAATTTGGAGGTCTATAACTCAAGTTATGACCAAAACAACATCAAAAGGTCTCTGAACTCTTATTCTAACTTCCAGACCTAATTAGGTCTACTAGACATCTGATTGAAACTTCGAGCTTTTCATCAAAGTTGTAGAGCTTCATCTTAGCTTTCCTACAAGGTAAGTTTCATAATTATCAGATATCTAGAACTCAAGATATGGTCAAAATACAGAAACAATGTCAAAGCTCATTAATGCTGACAAAATTCAATTAGACCCAGTTTGAGCCCAAACTTACAAAATATGACAAAGCTCAATCAATTAAGAATATGAAGAGTGTAAATAACTAAACATGAGGGCTTATTAATGAATAAGGGATCAACAAAAAGAACTCAAATTCCAATGACATTCAAGAATGCAAAAGTTTACAAGCCAGAAGTACAAGAAAAAGTTCAAGGGATCATAACATTTATGAGTTAACATTTCTTCACATCTTAAACCAACAAGCAAGGTAGCTTCAAGTTGAAAAGCATGAATTAAGAATGATAGATCCTCACAAGATGCACTCTCAATCCCTCAAATATTTACAAGGTAAGTATTTTGCTTAATTCAACTCATGAAAATTGTACTACTATAAGCTTGCTTATCTTCTACTTCTCCACTTCCAAGCACATGCACACAAAAATCAAGAGGACTTTATTCAAGGTTGTAATGGGGCCAAGGTAATGGAAGGAAAAAATATGGATATGATAAGCTAAACACCTAAGAGAATAAAAGAGCAATGGGGAGGAACTCAAATGACAAGTAGCAAGCATGAAATTTTACCCCCCCCCCAAATTCATGTAATGCACATTCTCTTACATATTCCTTTTCTTTCACAACCTTTATTGCATTTATTCTTTTTCTCTTCATTTTTTTTCATTTTTTTTCATTTTTTTTATTACCTTGCATATTTCACATCAATTTGCACAACCCCCACACTTGAACTATTAATTGCCCACAAGCAAAAGAGCTCCTCAAATGAAAATGAACCAATGCTCTCTTATTCCCTAAGGTAAGGTAAACACATGATTTTTCACAAAGGCATATAATGAGCTAAGACAAAGAATAGGCAAATAGGCTCAACGGGGTTCATCAAGGGGAGATGATGCAAGGGTGGCTACTTGGCCAAAGTAGCTAATCAAGAAAGAAGAACTCAATCATGTTCATGTATGCAAGTGAAATGTAGCATCAAAAAGAATCAAAACAAGTTCTAGAGTGATCAATTAACATAAGTGAAAATCACACAAGAAAGAAGAGAATGACATAAATGCTAAATCCCTCCATCAATAGGCTCAAAATCTCACAAGGTATACATCTATCAAACTAAATTCACTAATTCAAACATCCATCACCAAGCATATTAGTTTCAAGAAGGAAGAAAATTTATTCAATCATGCAATGAACCTTGAATTTCGATTGCTTCAAACTCATAAACTTCACAAATCTCAACACATCATTTTTTTATTTATTTACAGAAAAACAAAATTTAAAAACAACAAATTATCCAAAAAAAATGTAGCAAAATAGAAAAAAAAAAAGAAAACAGAAAAATAGCAGACAACATGCTAAAATCTTTCCCCACACGTAAATTTTGCATTGCCCTCAATGTAAAGCTCAAAAATCAGTAGCAAATCATCAATGACATTAACAGATATGAGACAAGCAAAATAAAAGAGAGAGGAAAGAGATATCCTTATCAAGTGGGATAGACGGCTTCTTGCAAGGTAACCGTCTCCACATCGTCTGCTTGAGCTTGAGCTCCTCATAAAATGGCTTGAGGCAGTGACAGTTGACTGTGAAAGCTTTCGCGATGGCCTCACTTGTAATCTGCACATACCATAAGGAAAAATTTTAGTAACAACAAATGGACCTAGCCATCTAGATCGGAGCTTTCCAGGCATGAGCTTGAGGCGGGAGTTGTAGAGGAGAACTCTTTGGCCAATCTCAAATGTTTTCCTCATAATCATCTTATCATGGAAGGCTTTGGTCTTCTTCTTATAAAGTTTGGAACTTTCAGTAGCCTCCAAGCAGATCTCCTCCAATTACTGCAACTGTAACTTCCTCTCCATGCCTGCTTGATCTAGGTCCAAGTTGCACCTCTTCACTGCCCAGAATGCGCGATGCTCAATTTCCATCGGTAGGTGGCATGCTTTGCCAAAAATAATTTGATACGGAGACATCCTGATCGGTGTCTTATAAGAAGTCCGGTAAGCCTATAACGCATCCTCAAGCCTCTTGCTCTAGTCCTTTCTATTAGGTTGAACTTCTTTTGGAGTATCTGCTTGATCTCCCTGTTGGAAATCTGGGCTTGCCCATTAGTCTGGGGATGGTAAGGTGTAGAAATCCTGTGCACGACTCCATACTTTTTCATCAAAGCCTCCATGCTCTGATTGCAGAAATGCGAACCTTGATCACTAACGATGGCCCTCAAGACTCCAAACCTGCAAACAATCTGTGATCTAACAAAATCCACAATAACTTTAGAATCATCAGTCCGAGTAGCTTTCGCCTCCACCCACTTGGATACATAATCAATAGGCAGTAAAATGTAAACAAAACTAAAAGATTACGAAGGGTCTCATAAAATCAATACTCCGGAGATCAAAAATCTCACAAAACAGTAAAGGTTGTTGGGGCATTTCATTTCTGGGAGAAATATTACCTGTTCTCTGGCATTGTTCACAAGACTTACAAAACAAATATGCATCATGGAATAAGGTATGCTAATATAAACCAGAGTCCAAAACTTTCCTAGTTGTATGAGTAGGTCCAAAATGTCCACCACATGCAAATGCATGACAAAAGCTAAGAACAAAATCAAACTCATGATCAGAGATACATCTCCTAATTAACTAGTCACTACAAAATCTCCAAAGATAAGGATCATCCCACACATAATAGTTAGACTCACTCTTCAACTTATTAATCTGAGCCCTAGTAAAACATGCTGAAAAACACTAGCAACTAGGAAATTGACCATATCCACAAACCAAGGAGAAGTGACCTTACCTTACAGCTATAGAAGCTGCTTATCAAGAAACGAATCATCAATGGGAAAGGGATCCGAGGCTCTCTCAATTCTGCTCAAGTGATCAGCCACCAGGTTCTCTGCTCCACTCTTATCTCGAATCTCCATATCAAATTCCTAGAGTAGCAGCATCCATCTAATCAATCGTGGTTTAGCTTCAGGCTTCTTCAGAAGAAATTTCAGAGCTGCATGATCAGAAAATTCCATAACCTTAGAACCAAGCAAATAAGATCGAAACTTGTGTAATGCAAACACAATAGCTAAAAGTTCTTTTTCTGTGGTTGTGTAATTTGCTTGAGCAGCATCCAAAGTTCGTGAAGCATAGTAGATCACATAGGAAGCTCTGCCCATTCTCTGTGCCAAGACAGCTCCTACAGTATAGTTAGAGGCATCACACATTAATTCAAATGAGAGTGTCCAATCAGGTGGTTGAATGACATGGGTACTGGTCAAAGCCCCCTTCAAATGATCAAAGGCCTCCATGCACTTCTAGTCAAACAAGAACTCCATATCTTTCTACAACAAGTTGGATAACAGAAGGGCTATTTGACTGAAATCTCTAATAAAGCGTCTGTAGAAACCTGTATGTCCAAGAAAAGAACGAAGTTCTCGCATGCAAATAGGTTAAGATAAATAGGTAATAACATCTACTTTTGCAGGATCAACAATAATACCCTCGCTAGACACTACATAACCCAAAAATATACCTTGTTCTACCATGAAATGACATTTCTCAAAATTTGGGACAAGGTTAGTTTCAATGCATCGATGCAATACTCTAAACAAGAATCAAAAGAAGAACCATATACAGTGAAATCATCCATAAACACCTCTATGCACTCCTCTAAAAAGTTAGAGAAAATACTTACCATGCATCGCTAGAAGGTACCAGGGGCGTTACAGAGGCCGAAAGGCATCTGCCTGTAAGCATAAATGCTGAAAGGGCAAGTGAATGTAGTCTTCTCTTGATCCTCAGGTGCAATGTGAATCTGAAAGTAGCCAGTGTATCTATTCAGGAAGCAATAATGGGATTTCCTAGTCAATCGATTCAGCATCTGATTAATCAAAGGCAAGGGGTAGTGGTCCTTTCGAATGGCCTGGTTTAGCCTCCTATAATCAATGCAGACTCGCCAACTATTTTGTACTCTGATAGGGATCAACTCATTCTTTTGGTTGGCCACAACCGTCACTCCAGACTTCTTGGGGACAACCTGCACAGGACTCACCCAAGTGCTGTCAGATATGAGGTAAATAATACTAACTTGTAGTAACTTGGTGACCTCTTTCTTTACCACATCAAGAATCAAATGGTTCAGTCTCCCCTGGGGTTGGCCACTAATTTAGCTCCATCCTCAAGTAAAATTCTATGCATGCAGGTGGAAGGGCTAATGCCAGCAATATCCGTCAGCATCCATCTGATGGCCCTCTTATTTTCTCTTAAAACTTGCAGCAATCTCGTCTCCTGTTCAGTAAGGAGGTTCTTGGCTACAATCACCAGAAGCTGCTCATCATCCGCCAAATACGCATACTTCAGATGCTTAGGCAAAGACTTAAGCTCAAGGGTAGGTGGTTTTTGGATTGAAGGTATTAATCTGGTTGCAGAGACTTCCCAAACAACACGATCATGTCTCATAGGACATGTAGATTTATCATTTTCGGAAAAATCAGAATTACCAAATTCAGAACAACCAGATAGCAGAATCAGAGACAATAACAACAACAAATTTATCATAAATAGAAGCAGAATTGGAATAAAAAATAGTAAATTCAGATTTATCAGACTCAAAAATAGGAAAAATGGCATATGTAGAATCAAGTTTAACACCAGAGACAGGTTTATCAGAATCAGCAGATTAATCAGAATCTGAAACAGATTTATCAACATAAGCATATACAGAATCGGAAAGAGCAAGATCAGTATATACGTAAGCAAAAGCAGTGGAATCAGAAAAATAATTAACAACAGAATCATACTCAGAAATAGAATTAACAAAATCGAATCTATGAATCGAAGCGTAAGCAAAGTTGCAATGATTATCGGAAACAACAGAATCGGCAAAGATCATGTGTAGCAGAAATTGAAAATCCAGGAACTGAAAATTGACCAGAAACAAAAACTTGATCAGTAACAAAATATTCAAAAATAGCAAATTTATCAGAAACAACAAATTAATCAGGATCAGAATCAGAAACATCACATGCAGATTTAGTAGAAACAACAACACCATCTAGAAATTCCACAATCCTAGGAAACTCATTAGCTAGCATATCAAAATGCACTTCATCAACCAATATATCAAGGACATCTAAATAAAAAACAGAATGCTCTTCTAAAGGATATTTCATGGCATCAAAGATATTAAATTGAACTATATTATCACCAAATTTCATGGAAAGGATTCCAACATGCACATCAATCTTAGCAGTTTTTAAGAAAGGTCTACCTAAAATGAATGATGATTCCAGTAGGCTTCAACTCTCTAATCTGTAGGGATTCAAAGACTGATTTGGGCATGACATTAATGGAGGTACCCAGATCCAACATTGCATGAGTGAAGTGCTGGCTGCCTATGATGCAAGGAATGGTGAATGTTCTAGGATCCTTACACTTCTGTGACATACTTGGCTGAATTATTATAGAAACATTTCTGCCCATACTGATCTTCTCTGTACCCTTAAGTCTTCTATTGTGAGTACACAACTCCTTGAGGAATTTGACATACTTTGTAATCTGCTTGATTGTATCCAGGAGGGGGATATTGATTTCCACCTCCCTAAATGTTTCCAAGAATTATCTTTCCATTTCAGCTTGCACTGCTTGCTTAGACTGTGTGACTCTATTTGGGAAGGGTAGTAGAATGGCCAAATCTGATTTTTCTGCACAATTCCTTTATGCCACATATTTTTAGTCGGAGTCACTTATTTTCTGAGAAGTGTGCAACTTTTGGGCCGGTTGCTTGGGTATAGTTTAATGCATAGAGTGTTGCTCAAGGTGCTGCTACTCATGTTGTTAAACTGGTTGCTGAACCGGTTGCTCAGGTTTCTGCTCAAGTTGATGCTCAGGTTACTGTTGAGGTAGCTATTGAGGTTACATCTCAGGTTGCTTAACTGGTTGTTGCTCAACTTCTCTGTCACTACTCAAGGTAATGACACTTACATTGCCTCTTGGGTTCATGACTGTTTGTAAAGGCAATTAGCTTGATCCTTGACTTTTCAGTTTATTGACAATGGTTGCCAGCTGCCCAATCTAAGTTTGCAGGTTCTAAATTATGGCATTGACATTTTACTGGAACTGAATGTTTGTTGAGGCCATCCGTTTCATCAAATCTTCTAAGGATGACTCGACTGGAGTGGCTGCTGGACTAGGTAGCTGGAGGGGCTGCTGCATAGGTGGCAGCACAGGTTGTGCTTATCTGAATGCAGGTGGTTAGTACTTGTTGCTAGGGCCTGTAGTTTGGTATCTAAACTGCTATTGCTGGTGGTGGTGGTGGGGTTGTTGTTGCTGACTAGAATTTCTATATCTCAGGTTGGGATGGTCCCTCCAGCCAGAGTTATAAGTACTCAAAAATGGATCATATCTGGGCTGTTGGGGCTGCTGATATTGGGGTCTACCAGGGAAAATGCCTACTGTAGCAGCAAGGTAGGCTTGGTTGGCAGAATTCTCTTTCTGAAGTGTTAGATAAGCATCTGTAGGACGAGATGGACAAGAACAAATTCTACACATAGTGGTAGCTATTTGCATAGGTTGTTGTTGTGCCACTGCTAACTGCCTCACCAAAGAGGTCAATTCATCCAATATGTGCTCCATTCTCTGTTGATCTATATGAGACACTTGAACTTCATTAACTCCTCTAGTAGAGGTGATCATTCAAGTTCCAAACTGTTGAGTGTTGTATGCCATGTTTGCTATTAAATCTCTAGCTGCAGCAGGTGTCTTGTCTACTAAGGCTCCTCCAGAAGCAGCATCAATCATGCTTCTCTCCATTGGCATCAGTCCCTCATAAAAGTATTGGATCAATAATTGATCACTTATTTGGTGGTGTGGACAACTTGAACACAACTTCTTGAACCTTTCCCAATTTTCATGCAAGGTTTCACTAGAAATCTGTCTGATGCCATAAATGTCTTTCCGAATTGCAACAACTCTGGAGGCAGGGAAAAATTTCTCTAAAAACAGCATCTTCATATCATTCCAGCAAGTCACAGAACCTGGTGAAAGGTAATAAAGCCAGTCCTTGGCTACATCAAATGCCCTCAACTTAATGTGTTCTTCATGGATGTCTTGAGGTCTCATGGTTGAGCACACAACATGGAATTCCTTAAGATGCTTATAAGGATCCTCACCTACATAAAACTTAAGCAGCAAATGGATTAGTCCAAACTTTAGCTCAAAGTCAGCATCAATCTCAGGATAGTGAATGCATAATGGTTGATAAGTGACATCAGGGGCAGCAAACTCTTTAAGAGTCTTATTATGCATGTTATTAGCCATGGTTACAAAATCACTTAAACTCTCAGATTCAATGTCAGAATGAAATGAAGAATCAATTATATGACTAAGCCTACGAGCTCTTAGCAATGTATGCAAAGTCCTATCGATCTCAGGATCAAGATCAAGCAAATTAATAGAATCAAACCTAGTCATGCACAAATCAAGGCTAAAGAATTGTCAGAAAGCTAAAAACTCAAAAGCATACAAATCTATACTACAAAAATAACTAGAAAATATAAAAAACATATCAAATTATTTTTAAAAATATGGGACTACCACAGGATGAAATCTACATTTTTTCAGAAAATTATGATGCAAAGAAAAAAATACTTCAAAAAATGAAAAAGTGGTCTAAATGAAGAAATTTGAGCAAACCAGGGTGGACCTCATAGTAACTATGAGCCTTATGGAGAAAGCCATTTTCCTTCAACCCACCAATTTTCAGCTCATTCTGAGCATGTTTAGCAGTACAAAAATTACAAAAATGTCATTCTATCAACTAAATTTGCTAAAAAATCCTACCAAATGATGGATTTTGGCCAAATTTTGAAAAATGATCGCAAAACCAGATTGATGGTGGTTTACCTTTGGAGACCAAGTTTCAACTCAAAACTAGATTTCAACTCATGATTTCTTCTAGTGCCCTACACATGCACCAGGAAAATGAAAACCAAGTGAATGGGGGAAGGGCGAAAAGTGAAAACCAAGTGAAGGTGAAAAATTGAAATACAACTATCAATAAAGACTGCAAAAGGATGGTAAACAGCAACAAGAAACCAATAGAACAGTAATGGAGAAGCAGAATTGCCAATGGAATAGTAACCAAAAAGTAGAATTTCAATGCAGCAGAATTAATGTTGCAACTTGGAACAATTGTGATTTTAGTTGGGTGACACTTACAAGAGCAACTTGCAATACAGCAACTAGTGCAAAATGATGGTGAATAGCAGCACGAAATCAATGGAACAATACTAGTGCAGCAAATGCATAATCATACAGTAGAATGTAGCAGAATTATCAATTGTGTGATGTTATGCAATGCAATTGTAACGAAATCATACAATGCACACAAATAGAATGTAATGCAATGCAAAAAAACTAATGGAACAATAATGGGAATTATGTAGCAGAATGCAATGCAGCAAAATTAGCAAGTGAGTTATGTTATGCAATACAACTATGAAGAAGTCATGCAATGCAACACAGCAAAAATCAATGCAACAATAACTCGAATTATGCAGCAGAATGCAAAATGCACAATTTTGCACTGATTAAAAGGCTATCATGCAGAATGCACAATTCAGCAATTACCAATGGAACAGTAACCGAGCAAAATGCACCTATCAATGCAGCAGAAATCCAATGTAACAGTATAGTAGCAAAATTATGCAATTAGAAGCAATTAGTGCAATTAGTAGCAGAAATCAGAATGTAGCAAAATTATGCAGCAATACAACAGATTGCGCAAAATGTACCAGAATGCAGCAGCAGTGGTCAAGCGTTATGGATTGGTAATTGTTAACTATTAGTAAGAACACAAGTCAGTAAGTCAGTGATGACACTTAATATGATCAGATTGCATATCACAATCCTCGGCAACGGTGCCAAAAATTTGACGAACACCAAACTCATCAAAATTGTGACCTAGTTATGCTTATAGCTTGTAGTATAGGAAACAACACCGGATCATCTCCAAAGGATTTTAAAATGCAATTTGATCAAATCAAGTGAAAAATGGCGCGTTTTGGCAAGATTACAGAATTAAACAGAACAGAGATCAAATTAAAAGAAGGGAAAACAGAATAAACAAAGCAACTAATCCAAGAAAATTGTCCAAACTTGATTTTAATCCATCCTTGATTACTATAGGTCCTTTCAATTATCAATCAAGTCCTTGGCACTTTAAGACGCCTCTCAATGATCCATGGATCTTCTACTAGAAACACTTCTAGATTTCAATTAATTAAGGTTAGACAAAGTAAGCATTCATCCAAAACCGAAATCAACTTAAAAGCCAAGATCCAACCAAGTTAAACATTTCATCAAACATCTTCAATGTATTGTTTAATCTCTGAGTTCATCTCTTTACACATGGTAATTAAGCAATTAACATATGAAAATTCTAATTAAGCAATCAAAATTAACAAAAAGAAGAAGAAGGAGAGAAACTTGATTAATAGATGAATGTTAACATTAGAAACGAAATCTTAAGATTAATAATCAAGCATGTTCAATCCCTTGGATTGATTTAAAGGCTCTACCCCTCTATGAGAAGGGAGAACTCAGAAAAATAAAAAGGGAAGAAGAAAACGAAAATTAGAGAGAAGAAAAAGGAAGAGAGTTCTAGAGAGAAGGAAAAAAAGTGTCAAATGAGAGGTGCCTCGATTTCTAACTTCTCACCCCCTAAAGTACTCCCTATTTTGGCCTCAAATAATTAAAAACCCATTAATTACAAAGCTGGGTCAATTATGAATAATTGGGCCTAAACCTAATGCAATTTGGAGGTCTATAACTCAAGTTATGACCAAAATAACATCAAAGGGTCTCTGAACTCGTATTTTGACTTCTAGGCCTAATTAGGTCCACTAGACATTCGATTGAGACTTCGAACTCTCATCAAAGTTGTAGAGCTTCCTCTTAGCTTTCTTACAAGGTAAGTTTCATAATTATCAGATATCTAAAACTCAAGATATAATCAAAATACAGAAACAATGTCAAAGCTCATTAATGCTGGAAAAAATCCAATTAGGCCTAATTTGAACCCAAACTCACAAAACATGACCAAGCACAATCAATTAAGAATATCGAGAGTGTAAATGACTAAATATGAGGGTTTATTAATGAATAAAATATGTGATTATCATGAAGCCGAGGCTGCTCCTATTTCAGTCATCGGCATCCTTCCAATTGAGTTCTTAGCCGATTCTGAACAACCTAGAAGCTTAGATAGAGATGTTTATGTAGAAGAAGCAGAATGGGCAACTATGGCTGACAAGGAGTTATATGGACAACCTGCCAAGATAGTGTTTGATAAGCCAAAAGATGAAATGACCAAGCATCTTAAACCTCTTTACATTCAAGCTCATATTAATAGAAGGCCAGTTAGCCAGGTCTTTATCAATGGAATGACAGTGTTAAATGTAATGCCTCTAGGTACATTGAAGAAACTCGACAAAACTGAAGCTGATTTGTTGTCCACTAATATGAAAATGACTAATTTCACTAGAGAAGCAACAATAACTGTAGGAGTATCGATAATTGATATTATCATAAGGTCCAAAACAACTAATACAACCTTTTTGTAGTGGATGCCAAACCCACATATTCATTATTGTTGGGAAGAGACTGGGTACACTATAATCTGTGTGTGCCTTTCAGTCTACATCAAGTGTTGATTTTTTAGGAAGAGGAGAAGGTTGAAGTGGTTTCAGCCAACCATAACCCTTTTATAGTCGAGGTAAAGATGGATGGGACTATTTTATACTCTCCACAGGTTCGTACTATTGCAATTCCACAAGACTATGAGGAAGGATCTCAAAGATCATGTGATTTCACCTCTTATGGTTTTAAGTTCAAATCTCAAGTCAACCTATGGCCTCATTAAGCGGTTGATTATGGAGCAGTTGAATAAGACACTCGAAGACATCTTGCAATGCCTAGCCTTCTTCACTGCTGAATCAAAAATAGAATCAACTGATCCAAATTTGCTTAGGGTCAAGCCGAGAAGGTAGAACATATTGATAAGGAAGAGTTAGAGTCATCATAAAAGAAAAATCCCTAATTTTAAGGCTCAGGATCATTAATAGAAGTGAACTTGGGAACAACTGAAGAGCCAAGGAATAGTAGAGTTAGTGGATTGTTGATTGAATCTAACCATGATCAGATAGTCGAATTAATCTAGAAGTACAAAGACTATTTTGCTTGGGAATATCACGAGATGCCTAGCTTGTCTAGGCAGTTAGTCGAGCATCAACTATCAATTAAGGAGGGTTATAAGCCCTACAAGCAACTAGCTTGAAGATTTAATCTAGAACTGATGCCTACGATCAAGGAAGAAGTTGAGCTTTTGTTGAAAACTAGGTTGATCCGAACAACAAAGTACGTTCATTGGTTGTCCAACATTATCCCTATTATGAAGAAAAATGGACAAGTTAGAATCTACTTTGACTTTCGAGATCTTAATCTAGCCACTCCTAAAGATGAGTATGTCATACCTGTAGCTGACACGCTAATAGATGCAGTTGCCAACAATGGATTTTTGACTTTCATGGATGGTTACTCAGGGTACAATCATATCTTCTTTGTAACGCCTTAAGTATAATTACCTTACTATTTCTCGGGACCTAAGTTGAAGCAATTAACACAAGCATGTCACATATTACTCTAAACCAAGTTAAAAGTGAACTTTTCCTTTCTCTCTAGTTAACCTTATTCATAATTGTTTAAGTATACTTCTAATAAGCCTAGTGAGGAATTATTCCACTTACTCTATATAAGCAAGGACGATTGCCTATCAATTTATAAGTTTACTTATTAAGATTACCAGACCATCAATAGTTCCATTTTAAATACTCATGAGTCCTCTTTGGAGAACTCTAGCGGGTATTGGCATGTAATAGATAGAGGCCTTTGCCAAATTTTAGAAAGGAGTAATCAACAAATTAGACAATCTTTCAAGCTTATCAACTACACTGCTAGTAGCTTCCCAATCCCTGATTTTGTCCAATGATGGGAACGTTACTACTAATGTTTACTGTCAGATTTAAATACCTGTTTTAGCTGAATGACCACAACAACTATAAAGGACACACATTCTAAGTCAAAAGGTATATATCTTCAAGAAATTTTGGCTTTTGAAAAATTGTATAACATCAAGTGGGATCCTTGATATGCTTCTAAAATAACTAAGGATGTAGAGTTGTTGATGGAAAGAAAATTCAAAGAACATCAAGACAAATACATTTGGAAATTCTTTGACGCTTTGACGTCGAATCGCAATGTTGATTTTGATCATTACTTTACTCCATTATGTCAAATTCCAGTACCCATTCTGACATTTCCTTTTGGGCTCCCTTGATAAACATTAAGTTACTTTTACCGACAACTACATGTATTTGTATGGACGCAGATGCTGATTGACTTAATTGAGTACAAGGGTGGTTTCTCACCACTAATTAGGTAAAGCCTTTTAATTTTGACTTTGTCCTTTTTTTATTAACACTTGTTCTTTTCTTTGTGTCTTGCGGCTAGTAAATCTTCACCAATAATTCCTGATCCAGTCAACATTAAGGACGACGATGATGAAGACTTTTTCAAACTAGTCCTTAAAAAATGAAGTCTAGTAAGGCGAAGACTCCTACTAGTCGCAACAAGTCGAAAACTGCAATGCTTATACATCTTCCAAAGGCTAAACTACTTGTGTAAAAAACAATACAAATGTCACCTATTGTTAAGGTAACCTTGATCGCAAGTGTGCTTTGTTAATTTTATTGGCCTTTTACTAATTGTTGCCTTCATTCATTTGGTAGGATAAACAACTAACTCTTTAGGCTTAGTTGAAATAAATAAGGAGAAAATAGAAAAGGTTGTGTCACCATCAGCCAAAAGTGCACCTCCTAAAGTACCTTTAAAAGAAACCACTCTAGAAACTATGCATCTTGCTATCTAGCATGTTGAAAAAAGGAACTTGGAAATTGCAGTTGACACCTTACCAATGATTGTCGACCGTCCTACTGAAGCCACCAATGTTGCTCTAGAAGCCTTTGATGACCCATTGGCTTTTCTTGACAATCTTCTATAAGCCAATTTTCAAAGTACGTCAGAACCGGCACCGATTACTATTGTTAAACCATCTTCCTCTTTGGACCAAGTTAAGGAAGCCATATTGGCTCTGGAGTAACTCTTTGACATACCACTTAATCGACTCTTTGAGGACCAAGAGTTGAAGCACAAACTATAAACCGCTTTCAATGCTTGCCACTAGGTGAAAGTTCAACTTCCCAAGTCTCTCTGAAAATTCTTTTGGGAATTAAAGATTACTGTAGTTGACTTAAATGCTTATTATCCACCTTTGCTCAACATTGTGGCCCCCTATAATGAATGTTCAAAGAAAAGAAGTCGTTTGGCAGCTCAAGTGACTGAAGCCAAACAAAGGCAGGCCACTATCGATGATGTTCTGGACCAAACTCCAAGGTGTCCTTACAAACAGCAACCCGACAAGTCCAGGGCGGATCTCAGCCTACTATCCACATTGCCTGAAACCATGACAACATTAAACAAGCAAGGAGGAAATTTCTCTTAAATCCCCCATTTCTAGGAATTACAGTTAAAGAGATAATTACTCCAACCAATCCCTTATTTATATGGATTATCATCAATGACATTCATTATCCTTTAATGCTTATTTCAAATATGATATCTGATAATCACATATTTTATACATTAATAAACTCTCATTTTTAGTCATTTACACTCTCTATGCACTTATTTGATTGAGCTTGGTCATGTTTTGTAAGATTGAGCTCAAATTGGGCTTAATTAATCTTTTCCAACATTAGTGAGATTTTATACTATTTATGTATTTTTAGTCATATCTTGAGTTCTATATGTTTGAAAATTATGTATCTTACCTTGTAGGAAAGATGAGAGAAAGCTTTACAACTTTCATGAGAGCTCGAAGGCTAATTCGAAAATCTAGTAGAGCTAATTGGGCCTAGAAGTTGGAACACGAGTTTTGTTAGTGGAACCCGAGCAGTGTGCACGAATCAGAGCATAACTTGGGTTGTGGATGTCATATAGGCTTGAAACCGATGAAAAATGAAAGCTAAGACATACATCTCCATTTCATCGGAGACCCCATTCCCAAACTACGACATTTTGATGGAGTTTTTGTCCCTTTAAGTCAGCCAATGAAATCAGAGACCCTTGGAAAATGATTTGTCCATAACTTGAGTCGTAGACCTCCAATAAACATGAGGTTTGGGCCTAATTGCTCATTAATGACCCAGCTTTGTATCGATCAAATTTTTAATGGGGTACGACCAAAAGAGGAGTTAGTTATAGGCAGAGAGCGCAACAATCTGAGACATACCTCTTCACACACACTTCTCACCTTCTTTCTAGACTTTTCTCTCTTCTTCCCCAAGCTCCTCCATAGTGATAACTATGGAGGGCTAAACTCCTGTAATCAATTTAGAGATTCTTGAAGAAATTGTGGTTTAGATTCTTGAGATCTTGGTTCTGTTTTTGTGTTAAGTTGCATTTGGATTCTTCTTCTTCTTCTTTTTCTTCTTCTTCTTCTTCTTTTTTCTTCTTTCTTCTTCTTCTTCTTCTTCTTCTTCTTCTTCTTCTTCTTCTTCTTCTTCTTAATCTTGAATGCATGAATGGTGATTCTATTTATGTTTGATCTGATTGGGTCTTGATTTAAGTTTAAGAATAGTGATGGATTTATGATTGATTAATGTGAATTAATCACGAAATTGCAGAGGTTAGGTTACTGATTTGTGCCTAGGTTAATTGAATTTAGTTATCAAATTAACATAGATCTAACATGAGTTATGTGATTGCAAATTTATGTATCAATTATTAATTAAATTCTAGGTGATTATCTAACATGATAGTAAACACCTAACAATTTGGCACGCGAATTATTACCTCAACCAGAGGAGTTAATGAGGTCTAATTGTCTCATGTGGACCAATAGAGAATGAAACACATACTTGATGAATTGACTTCTTTGGTGAGACAGTTAGCAGTGGGACAATAATCACCTATACAGATGGCAGTAACTATGTGTGGCATTTGCTCTTGTTCATCTCATCCTACTGATGCATGCCCTACACTTCAGGATAGTGGTTCTGTTTTTCTAGATCAATCTATTATAATAGCTGGTATTTTTCTTGGTAAACCCCAATATCAGCAGTCACAATAGCAGCCCAGATATAATTCATTTTCTAGTACTTATAACCCTGGATGGAGGGACCATCCCAACCTGAGATATGGGAATTCTAGTCAGCAACAACAACAATTTAGATACCAAGTAGCAAGTCCTAGCAACAAATACCAACCACCTGTATTCAGACAATAACAACCTGTGCAGCAATCTGTCCAAGCCATACCATCCGAGCCATCATTGGAATATTTGATGAAACAGATGGTCACAAATAACATTCAGTTCCAGTAGAATATCAATGCCACCATTCAGAATCTACAAACTCAAATTGGGCAGTTGGCAACCACTGTGAGTGAGCTAAAAAGTCAAGGGTCGAGCCAATAGCCTTCACAAATAGTCAATAACCTAAGAGGCAATTACATTGCCATTACCTTGAGAAGTGGCAGAGAAGTTGATGGTCCTACCACAACCAGAGCTACCAGTGCAGTAACTAGAGAGTGACCAGAAACAACAAAATTCGCAAAAAATAGATGGCTCAGTCTAAAAATCCATGACACAAAAGAAATGTGCAGAGAATTCAGATTTGGACATTCCATTACCCTTCCCAAATAGGGTCACACAGTCCAAGCAGACAATGCAAGCAAAAATGGAAATAGAAGTCATGGAGACATTCAGGAAAGTGGAAATCAATATCCCTTCCTGGATGCAATCAAGCAGATTCCCAAGTATGCCAAATTTCTCAAGGAGTTGTGTACTCACAAGAGAAGGTGTTAGGGTACTGAGAAGATTAGCATGGGCAAAAATGTTTCTGTAATGATTCAGCCAAGCATGCCACAGAAATGCAAAGATCCTGGAACTTTCACAATCCCTTGCACGATAGACAACTCCAAATTTGAACATACAATGCTAGATTTTGGTGCTTCTATTAATGTCATGCGTATGTCAGTTTATAAGTCTTGGAACATTAGCACTTTGCAACCCACTGGTATAGTGATTCAGTTAATAAATAGGACCACTGCTCATCATGTAGGAGTGTTAGAAGATGTGTTAGTTCAGGTGAACGAGTTGATTTTTCCAGCAGACTTCTACATTTTGGATATAGAAGATGAGTTTTCAACAAACCACGCTTCATTGATTCTAAGCAGACCATTCTTCAAGACAGCCAAGACCAAGATAGATGTGCATGCTGGCACCCTTTCTATAGAGTTTGGTGATGATGTGGTACAGTTTAACATTTTTTATGCCATGAGACATCCCCTAGAGGAGCATTCATTTTTCTATGTTGACATGATTAAGATACTGGTTGATGATGCATATGCTGAATTCCCTGATATTACTGACTTTAAGGATTTTGTTACTTGTGATACATGTGTTGACTATGATATTGTACCATGTGCTGCATGTGCTAAGATTTATGCAATTATGAGTGATGATGCAGCTGCTAACTTGAATGATGCAGCATGTGAAAATGAGATTTATGCTGAATTTAATGCTGCTGAGTTAGTTGCTTCAAATAGGTTGCTACTTTCCATTGTGCAACCCCCATCCTTAGAGTTGAAGACTTTGCCATACCATCTTAAATAAACATATTTAGGAGATGGTAAGAAACTGCCAATGATTGTGGCTAAGAATCTGCAACCTGACTAAGAAGAAAATTTGCTGCAAGTTTTGAGGCAAAATAAGTAGGCCATCAGGTGGACACTTGCAGATATTCCTAGTATTAGTCTCTCCACATGCATGCATAGGATTTTATTGGAGAAGGATACCAAACTAGTGCGGCAGCCCTAAAAGAGACTGAACCCCCTGATTCTGGATGTGGTGAAGAAGGAAGTGACCAGGCTGCCGCAAGCTAGCATTATTTATCCCATATCCGATAGTAAATGGGTGAGTCCCATGCAGGTTATTCCAAAGAAATTTGAGGTCACAGTAGTTACAAATAAGAACAATAAGCTTCTACCCATAATAACTGGCAGGTCTGCATTGATTATAGGTGGCTTAACCAGGCCACCAGGAAAGATCATTTCCCATTACCTTTCATTGATTAGATGTCGGAGAGGCTGACTGGCAAATCGCATTATTGTTTCTTGGATGGATATTCGAGTTATTTTCAGATTCATATAACCCCAGAAGACCAAGAGAAGGCCACTTTCACTTACCCATTCGGCACATTTGCATACAGGAGGATGTCCTTCGGTCTGTGCAACGCTCTGGGCACCTTTCAAAGGTGTATGATAAGTTTTTTTTTCTAAATTTTTAAAGAGTTGCATGGATGTGTTTATGGATAATTTTACTGTCTATGTCTCTTCCTTTGATGCATGTCTGGATAGTTTGGCTCGGGTTTTGCATAGGTGCATTGAGACTAACCTTGTTCTGAATTTTGAGAAATGTCATTTCATGGTAGAGCAAGGTATAGTTTTAGGGCATGTAGTATCTAGCAAGGGTATTGAGGTTGATCCTGCAAAAATAGATGTCATTTCATGTCTATCTTACCCCACATGCGTGCGGAAGGTTCGTTCTTTCCTAAGTCATGCAAGTTTCCATCGGCGGTTCATAAAGGATTTCGGCAAAATTTCCCTTCCACTATCCAACTTGCTACAAAAAGATGTGGAGTTCCACTTTGACCAGAGGTGCAAGGATGCCTTCAATCACCTAAAGCGAGCATTGACCGATACACTTATCATCCAGCCACCGGATTGGACACTCCTATTTGAGCTCATATGTGATGCTTCTAATTATGCATTGGGAGCTGTCCTTGCACAGAGGGTTGGCGAAATACCTTATGACATCTCCTATGTCTCGAGGACTTTAAATGTTGTACAAGCCAACTACACTATAACTTTAGATGCCTTCAATTGTTTTTGCATTAGATAAATTTTGATCATATTTGCTTGGTTCTAGAGTGGTTGTGTTTTCAGATCATGCAGCTCTGAAGTTTCTCCTGAAGAAGCCCGATGCAAAGCCCCAACTGATTAAGTGGATGTTGCTACCCCAAGAGTTTGATATCGAGATTCGTGATAAGAGTGGAGCAGAGAACCTGGTGGCTGATCACCTGAGTCAGATTGAGAGAGAGGTGGATTCTTCTCCCATCCACGATGTCTTCCCTGATGAGCAGTTTTTCAAGCTGCAAGGTAATATCCCTTAGTTCGTAGATTTAGTTCATTTCTTGGTTACTAGAGCACTACCTACACATTTCACTAAGGCACAGATTGATAAACTGAAAAGTAAGTCAAAATATTATGTGTGGGATGACTCTTATTTGTGGAGATTTTGTAGCGACCAAGTCATTAGGAGATGTGCACCTGATAATGAGTTTCATTTTATTCTTAACTTTTGTCATACACTTACATGTGACGGCCATTTTGGGCCCCAACGTACAGCTAGGAAAATCTTAGACTCTAGATTGTATTGGCCTATCCTATTTCATGATGCATATATATTTTGTAAGTCTTGTGAGTAATACCAAAGAATAGGTAATATTTCTCACAGGAATGAAATACCCCAACAACCTTTACTGTTTTGTGATATTTTTGATATATGGGGTATTGACTTTATAGGACCTTTTCCTGTATTATTTGGTTTTGTTTACATTCTGCTTACTGTGGATTATGTATCTACATGGGTGGAGGCTAAGGCTACTCAGACTGATGATTCTCGAGTTGTTATGGATTTTGTTAGGTCTCACATCCTATGCATGTTTGACATTCTGAGGGTCATCATCAGTTATCAGGGTTCACACTTTTACAATCGAAACATGGTGGCTTTATTTAAGAAATATGGGATTTTGCATAAGGTTTCCACACCTTACTACCCTCAAATGAATGGGAAAGCAGAAGTCTCAAACAGAGAAATCAAGCAGATAGAGAAAACTATACAACCTAACAGGAAAGATTATAGCTTGAGACTTGAGGATGGTCTTTGGGCTTATAGGACCACCTTTAAAACACCTATTGGGATGTCTCCTTATAGGATCGTTTTTGGTAAGGCATGCCACCTTTTGGTGGAGATTAAGCACAAGGCATATTGGACGGTAAAGAAGTGTGATCTTGACTTGAACTTAGTTGGATCCCAAAGGAAGCTCCAACTCCAAGAACTTGAGGAGCTTCGGTTGGAGGCTTATGAGAACTCCCAGATTTACAAGGAGAAGACCAAAGTCTTCCATGATAAAATGATTGTTAGAAAAGAATTCAAAAGTGATCAAAAAGTTCTCCTTTATAATTCCTGTCTTAGGTTGATGCCTAGAAAATTAAGGTCTAGATAGGATGGACTATTTATTGTTACTAATATTTTTCTTTATGGTGCAGTTGAGCTCCAAGATATGACAACAAAGAGAACGTTCAAGGTTAATGGACATAGGCTTAAGCATTTTCATGAAGATTACCAAGAGCACAATGTGGAAGTGATGGATGTGCTCGATGCCATTTACACTTATGGACAATGAGGGTGGCCCTTACCGCACTTTTATTTTACTTGCCATAAATATTTTGGTGATTTGCATTTTGGATTTTTCTATGCTTTACATTGAGGGCAATGTAAAATTTAAGTGTGGGAGAGGGGATGGAATAAATTTCGTGTTGTTTTTAGATTAGTTCTGTAAAAAAAATGATGTGTGTTTTTAATTGCTTTCCAATGATATTTTGAGATTTGTTAAGTTTATGAGTTTGAAGCAATTGAAATTCAAAGTTCATAGCATGATTGAATAAATTATCTTCCTTCTTGAATTTGACATGCTTGGTTTTGAATGTTTGATTGATGGATTGAGTTTGATAGATGCATACCTTGTGAGATTTTGAGCCTATTGATGGATGAATTTAGCATTTATGTCATTCTCCTCTTTCTTGTGTGATTTTCACTCTTGTCAATTGATCACTCTAGAACTTGCTTTGATTTTTTTGAGGCTACATTTTTCACTTGCATGCATGAACATGATTGAGACCTTCTTTCTTGATTAACTACTTTGGTCAAATAGCTAACCTTGCATCATTTTCCTTTGATTAACCCCATTGAACCTATTTGCCTATTCTTTGTTTTAGCTCATTATATGTCTTATGTGAAAAATCATGTTTTTACCTTACCTTAAGGAATGAGAGAGCATTGGTTCATTTTCCATTAGAGGAGCTCTTTTACTTGTCAGTAATTAATAGTTCAAGTGTAGAGGTTGTGCAAATTAATGTGTAATATGCAAGGTGATTCTTGAAAAAAAAATGAAAATCATAAAAAAAAGAAAAAAAAATAAATGCAAGAAAGGTTGTGAAAGAAAAGAAATTGAAAAAAGAAAAAAAATAATAAGAGAAGGAATATGTAAAGAAAATGTTCATAATATGGAATTAGGGACTAAATTTCATGCTTGTTACTTGTCAATTGAGTTCCCCTCCCCCAATGCTCTTTTATTCTCTTGGGTACTTAACTTATCATATCCATATTGTTTCCTTCCTTTACCTTGACCCAATTACAACCTTGAATAAAGTCCTTTTGATTTTTGTGTGCATGTGCTTGAGTAGTGTAAAAGTAGAAGAAAAGCAAGCTTATAGTAAAGTAATTGTTCATGAGTTGAATTGAGTGAAATACCTGTCATTTAAACACTTGAGGGATTGAGAGTATATCTTGTGAGGATCTATCATTCTTGATTCATGTTTTTCAAATTGAAGATACCTTGCTTTTTAGTTTAAGATGTGAAGAAATATTACCTCATGAATGTTTTGATCACTTCAAACTTTGGTTGCTCTTCTTGCTTTTAAACTTTTTGCATATTTGAATATAATTGGAAATTGAGTCTTTTAGAGTTTTTAGTTTTTGAGTTTGTTTTGTTTTTCCTTGTCCCCTAGTTTTGGTCTTATATGTTTTGCCAAGGAGTATAAAAAGCTAAATGCGGGGGAATTTGATAATCACATATTTTATACATTGATAAACTCTCATTTTTAGTCATTTACACTCTCCATGCACTTAATTGATTAAGCTTGGTCATATTTTGTAAGTTTGGGCTCAAATTGGGCTTAATTAATCTTTTTCAACATTAGTGAAATTTTACATTATTTCTGTATTTCAGCTATATCTTAAGTTGTAGATATTTGAAAATTATGTATCTTACCTTGTAGGAAAGATAAGAGAGAGCTCTACAACTTTCATGAGAGCTCTAGGGCTAATTCGGACATCTAGTAGAGCCAATTTGGCCTGGAAATTGGAACATGGGTTCTATCAGTGGAACCCAAGCAGTGTGCACTAATCAGGGCATAACTTAGGCTGTGAATGTCATATGAGCTGAAACGGGTGGCAAATGAAAACTAAGACATATATCTCCATTTCATCTGTAGACCACTTTCCCAAACTACGACGTTTTGATGGAGTTTTTGTCCCTTGAAGTTAGCTAACGAAATCAGAGACCCTTAGAGAATGATTTGTCGATAACTTGAGTTGTAGACCTCCAATTAACATGCAGTTTAGGCACAATTTCTCATTAATGACCCAGCTTTGTACCTATCAAATTTTTAATGGGGTAAGACCAAAAGAGGAGTCAGTTATAGGCAGAGAAGGCAACAATCTGAGACACACCTCTTCACACATACTTCTCACCTTCTTTTTAGACTTTTCTCTCTTCTTCTCTCTTCTTCCCCAAACTCCTCCATGGTGATAGCTATGGAGGGCTAAACTCCTATAATCAATTCAGAGATTCTTGAAGAAATTATGGTTTGGATTCTTAAGATCTTGATTTTGTTTTTGTGTTGAATTGCATTTAGATTCCTCTTCTTCTTCTTCTTCTTCTTCTTCTTCTTCTTCTTCTTCTTCTTCTTCTTCTTCTTCTTCTTAAATGCATGACTGGTGATTTTGTTTATGTTTGATCTGATTGGGTTTTTATTTAAGATTGAGAATTGTGATGGATTTATGATTGATTAATCTGAATTAATCACAAAATTACAGAGGTTAGGTTATTGATTTGTGCTTAGGTTAATTGAATTCTATTATCAAATTAACATAGATCTAACATGAGTTATGCAATTGTAAATTTATGTGTCAATTGTTAATTGAATTCTAGATGATTTTCTAGTATGAATTCTGGATTTAATGCAGAGATTTTGGTTAAATCTGAATTAACCATTCAAATACACTTCAATTGTTTGATGAAAGATCTATGATGGAATCAGCCCAATTTCAGATAGATTTCTGACTTGATTGTTCTTTTAATTGAATTTTTTGCTTTAATTATGTTATTTACATGCTTTAAGTTCTCAAATTGCTCTCCCCAGTTTTAGCTTGATTTGATCAAATTGCATCAACAATCCTTGAAAGACAATCTGGTATTGTTTCATATACTACAAGCTATAGGTATAATTCTATTACAATTTTGATTGAGCTTGGTGCTCGGTCAATATCCCTCCATCACAACACTCCTATAAATACTACACAAAGTCACCAAGGTATGGATCTAAACCACTAGACACTACCCACCTTGTACATAGTATAACTTGAGCGTTGGAGTGTCTTTTGCAAGTATCCACCCCTTGCACCATCGTCACTACCGCTATGCTATGGAGGAAACCATCATCATCAACCACTTTTAGGTCTACCTATGAAACCTATTCGAAACAAATGCAAATAAAATTTCAAGAAAGCTCTTAAACTTTACGTGAAGGAGAAGCAGAAACTTCGTGAAGAAGCTCAAAAATGGGTGGCCAAAGGTTTTGTACTTTTGACAGAATTAAGAGAAAATAAAATTGTCTACAATTTAGCCTTGTCAAAGCAAAACATCATACAGAAGAACTAGGAATACTTGAGAAAGAAATTTATTATTAACAAGTCTATTCTTTGACTTTTGTATTTTTATGTACTTTAAAAGTATATTTTTATGTCGGCAACTATGTCCGACACTTCTGAAATGTAATGGATCAGCCTTTGTGGCCATTTTGAATATAATGACAAGTTTTAATGTACTTTTACTTTGTATATTGTTGGCTTATACTGTTTTAAATACTTGCTATTAACTGCTTGCAACTTTTGCCCTGTATTGACGTCAATGAGGCCATAAGCATTTCCACTAAACACCTTGGTGATTTTGTAAGGGCCATCCCACTTTGGCGACCACTTGTCATAGCTTTAACCACTTTGATTAGTGGGCAAAATAACTTTCCAAACTAAATCACTAACTTTAAAGGATTTATACTTAACTCAACGATCATAATACTTAGCGATCTTTTCTTCGTATCAAATAAAGTGTTCCAATGCCAATAGTTATTCATCATTTAACTAGTTTAATTCATCAAACATAGCATTCCAATAACCTTTAGTTGGTAGGTCATTTTGCTTCAATAAACGAATTGAATGGATGTTGACTTTGACAGGCAATATGGCATCGTGCCCATAAATTAACTTGTAAGAAGTAGTTCCTGTTGAGTCCTTTAATGAATTTCTATATGCCCATAAAATTTGTTCAAGTGTATTGTGCCAATTCCTAGGTTATTGGCCAATATGCTTTTTAATCAAGTTGATGATAATTTTATTGATAACTTCTACTTGGTTGCTTGCTTGAGCATAATAGGGTGTTGACGTCAATAGCTTGATCTACCTTAACTCAGCGTATTCGACTACTTTTTTACCAATAAAGATGGTTCCTTGATCTATTGTCAATGATTGTGGAATTTCAAATCAACAAATAATTTTATTCTCATTGAAGTTTATTACTTCTTGATGAGTTACTTCTTTTAGGTTAATAGCTTCTATTCATTTGGTAAAGTAGTTGATGGCAACTAGGATATATTTGTGACTTTTTGACGAAATGGGATAAATTGAACTCATTAGGTCTTGATCCCAACCTCTGAATGACCAAGTTTTAACAATTGCATGCAATTCACTTGCAAGAACTTGTTGCACAAATCCATACTTTTGACATTCTTCACAAGCCTTAGCAAATTTAAAGCAATCTTTTATCATCATCAGCCAATATAGCTAGTGTCGATTTAGTACCCATTTCATTTTCTCACTTGCCTGATGAGCTCCTCAAATTCCTTCATGGACTTCTACAAGGGCTAAGTAAACTTCTTACTCACTTAGGCATGTTAAAAGGTTTCTGTCAACAAACCTTTTATACATCATTCCTCCCAATAGCACATAACTTAGAGCTCTATATCTAAGTTTTTTGTCAACCTGTTGGTTTGGATTTTTCAAGTAATCAATGATAGGTTTTTGCTAGTTGGCTGAATCTATATTTCCAAATGTTGAAATTTCATGTTGCTCAAAGGGATATATTATTTCATTTATCCCTATTAGTCAGGTTAAAGTTTTAGTTAACACCTTGTGCCCAGAAGCGATTTGAGCTAATTCATTAGATTCACCATTTAAATATTGTGGCACATGTTCGGCAATTTCATCATCGAATTCAACTAAGAGCCTTGCCGCAACTGACAAATATTTCATCAAGTTATAACTTATATAACGATATTCTTTTGTCAATTGTTTTATAACAAGTTGTGAATCTCCAATAATTTTAACATTGCAGGTTTTTAGTTCGACTAGGATTTCTAACCCAACAATTAAAGCTTCATATTCTACTTTATTATTGGAACCCTTGCGAAGTAGTTCAAGCATTTGTCGGTTAATTATCAAGAATTATAATTAAAAAACCCCATACCAACACCATTTTGATGGCGAGAGCTGTCAAAGTATAATTTCCAATGTTTTAACCCAATAAAATCGACATTCTCATTTTCAATGTCAAGACATGGATGATCAGCCAAAAAATCAGCTATGACCTGGCCTTTAACAACTTTTAAAAAACATAATGTAAAGAAAATTCTGATAGGCTCAAGGTCCACCAACTAATTCTTCTAAGTATTATAGGTTTCGATAACAAGTATTTAATTACATCTGTCTTTGACAAGACTAGTACATCAAATGACATCATATAGTACTTTAACTTTGTGCATGAAAAATACAAGGCAAGACAAAGTTTCTTAATAGCATTATATCTTCTTTTAGCATCAATAACATCTCTATTATGGTAGAACACAACTCTTTTGACACTATTTTCATATTCTTGGGCTAACATACTCCCAATAGTATCTCCAGATGCCGATATGTATAATTTAAGCGAATAACCTGGTGTTAGCAGCGTCATAATAGGAAAGTTTGTCAAGTATCTTTTGATCTCGTCGAGTGCCTCTTAGTGATGTTTCTCCTATTTGAATTCCTTTGAAGACTTTTTTCATCAATGAGGAGAAAATTCTGGTCTTTCTTGACAAATTGAAAATGAATCTTCGTAAAAAGTTGATTTTGCCAAGGAAAGACTGCAATTGTTTCTTATTTGTCGGTGGTGCTACTTGTAACACCCTAATACTAATATCTCGATACATCTCACATATATAAAGATAAACAGTACTAAAACGTTACTTACTTTACTACCTTAATAAATATATTCATAATCACTTAAGAAAGTCATCATAGAGAGCCTTATGAAATGCGGAAAGATACATTCATTATAAAAAGACTTATACATATACAACATTAGCCTTAGCAAAGGCTTGAAGTATTATATAATTCTTTACATTATTGATAAGGACTAGTGATAACAATGAATTTTATGCATTTTATAATTCTCTAACTAGGCTTCTTAAGCTTCAATTTGGCTTATTTAAGTTGATTTTGTCACATTTTATGAAATTAAGCTTAATTGGATCATTAAAGAAATTATTGCTTGAATTATCATTAATTTGGGTGATTGCATTCTTAAGTAAAGTGGCCACAACTTGAGTTGTAATTATCTGATTAATGTGATTCTGGTCTTGTTGGAAAGTTAAGATAATTCTCTAATAACTATTCACTTGATAGTAAGAGCCACATTAATAGCAATATATTTCATTCATTGTATAACCTTCTTACTTGACTTTTTCAGTAAACTGACTATAATTTGAGTTATAAATATCTGATGGATGTGATTTTTGTCTTGTTTTTAAGCTAAGATAAATTTTTACAACTTTCATGAGGTCTCAAGACTAGAAACACATGTTTAGATAACTCAAATTGGAGTTGAAGCAAAAATCTAGTGTTTTGAACTTGACAGCTTGACCTTTATGCACTCATTAGACTATATCTCGGGCTATTGGAGTTCAATAATTTTGAAATTTTGATAGTGGAAGTTTAAGACCTATATCTACAACGTTCATGAAGAACACAAAAGCTAGTTCGGATTCCTTGAAGGTGATATTGGGCTTAGAAGTCAGAACAGAGGTGCTGATGTTGGGACTGACCCATGAGCAGTAATTGGGCCATATCTTGGGCTGTGGTTATTGGATTTGGCTAAACTTGGTGTCTCTGGAAAGCTGAGACAATGTGCTAGAACTTTTATGAGACCACTTGACTCAAAAATGACGCATGCCATGAGTTCAGAAGGCAAACATTTCGGAGACAAGAATCTACCCGCCATTCATCTCTTTTAGCATTTTGTTCTCATCATCCATCATCTCTTTTGGCTATTTGTACTCTTCTAATTCTATAAAAAGAGGCAATGGCTGATCATTTGAGGGTGTTAGCTTAGTGTTAGTCTAGATTTTACTTTCATGTTTGTATGTTAATTGCTTCCTTTGCTGTAATTTTTTTTTTGTTCTTAATTGAAGTTATGTTCATCTTTCTCTTCTTCCTCTTTCTTTCTTCTTGTCTATGAGTAACTAAATCTTCATCTTGCTTGGGTGAAAAGGTGAAGCTCTTGGTAATAAGTTAAGGTTAGATTAATTTCTTTCTTGTGCTTTAAATGATATATTTTTATGTGATCTTTATATGAGTTGTATGTTGTTTCCAATTAATTTAGAAACTCTTCTTGTATAATGAATATCTTGATCCATTGTAGACAATAGGATTGGCACAGTAGATGCTTTTGACGATTTACAAGTATTGGTAGATAGTTATTGAAACCATTATATGATTACATGATAGAACTTTGAATGTTAAATCTTCCGATTGGAATCTTCATTATGCATGATTTCAATTGAGTTATAAAACGAAATAATCTTGTTTTTAATTTATTACCAAGAGTGGATCTCCTAACCCAAGCAAATCTTTTTCATCTATAAACAACTTATATTATTTTTAGTATTGTGACAAATATTCTCCGTACCTCAAATAATTTTCTCTTCATCAATTCCCTGTGGGTCGACCTCGGACTCCCGAGAATTTACTACTTGAAACAACCTGCACTTGGGTTTGAAACTGTATAATTATATCCGATCAACTAGGAAATACAACATTTGTAATATAAACTATTAAGCTAATCTAGTCTTTAGCTTCCTTTTTCTTCTTATTCTTGGAAGAAGCTTCACCTAGAATTACATGAGACACAGTGGGGTGAGAAACAATATTTCTCAGTATAAGTAGTCAAGACCAGTCATAATTAGCATAATAAACTTAATGTAACTCGTACTAAAAGTAAATCACATTTATAACATCAACAAGGATATACTTTAACAAGTGAAGATATCAAGTTGAAGATACATCTAATCATTCTTACATGCTTAGTTCATTTACAACTTAGGTATGTTTTATTAGAATCTTGACTTCTCATGTTTGTCTCTTGTAGATGGGAAAACTAAACGTTTCCACACTACTTGCAACAATGGCACTTGGTTAGGAATATCTTGCTCCTTTAGGAACTTCTTCGATCCCTCACATTCTTGGCCAAATGACCTCACAACATATAAGTCACAATCATAGATAAACAATGTCAATATATCCTAATTTACTTCTATCTAACACCATTTATCATCACATCTCTAGTGAAGCTAAGTAACAATAAATTACCATAGGTGATAGACATTTTTCTATGGCAAACCCTTGCTCTTGGTAGCTTAAAAGTTCATTCTAACATATGCATGTCAAAAGAATCATCCTCTTGTTGGATTTCCTCTACTAGCATGCTTGACATCCTCTATGTCACTCTCTTATTCTTGGATAACCAACATTTTAAATCTTTACATCATCTTTATGTGACAATTTCCCTATGAAAAAATGCCTCAATTTATGCCTCAACACATTTAGAAAATGTGTATCAATGATTTTTCAAAGGGTTGCACTTCAAAATTTGCAAAGAACCAATTTCTCAAGGTTCAGGGTAGCGAGCCGTGGCGCTACCCTCCCCACAGTTCTGCATAATTCTACTTGTGTGGTACTGTTCCAATGGTCTAATTTCTTGATTTTGGCATTTTCAATCAGTTTCTTGGTAATCCTAAGTCCCTAACTAGTTCATTAACATCTAGGAAACTTTAATTACCATCTTAAACCTCTTAACTAATGTTTTGTATAAGTGTGTATAAAGATGTTTTCTTAATTCATTGAACACCCTAATCTATATCTATGTCTATATTTATCTATATCTATATTTATATAATACGCAATTGAAGCTTCCTATTATGCAAACTTATGTCATGTATCGCCTTCTAAGACATTCTAATTTCCTCTATTTTCGAAGGCTTTCTAGTAATAGTAAAGTTTTTAAAAGTTTAAATTTGAAAAGTACAAATATTTTTAAACAAAATAATTAAAACAATAAATTTATTAGTTATTATTAATTGATTAGTTATTATTAATTGATTAGCTATTATCAATTCTAACATTAACAATTATAATTCATCCAATCAATGCTAATCAAAGCTAATCAAAACTAATTAATTAACAATTATAATTAACACTAATCAATTAAATTTGGTTGTAATCATATAAAGAGTAATGCCCATAATCAATATTGATAATAACTAATCAATTAACTTTGTCCTTTTTTTTGTTACAGATTAACCAACCAATTAAATTTGATTACAAATAACATGTTTTTGTATTATTTAAGCAAATATGCCTCATATTATTCATATCCCCAATTGAATCAATGAATTACTCACTCTTCATTCTTTCATTGATTATAATAGGAACTATATGTGTGAATTTTTGTTTAAATGAATTACCTTATTCTTTTTCAACAGGTATTTTTAAAGACTTTATGCATACAATGACTTTAAGAAAGTTACTACTCCTCTATTTTTCAACGAGTCTAATCCAAAATCCTTATCTCAAGGGTGAAGCCAAATTCTGAGCCTTTGTTAGGAAGCTAGATGGCCAAAAGAGTTATTGTCATTTGCCCCAAGGGTCCTTGAGAAAGTGATAGTATGTTGGCATTTTTTGAAGCTCCAAATATGGAGAGGGTCATATTTTTAAAAAAAAAAACTAAGTATTTGGGTAAATAATGATTTTGGAATTAAGTTTTTTTTCCTTATTGTACTTTTGACTTTCTGAGAATAAATAATTTTTTTATTATCAAAATATTTTTATATTTTTTGTTATTATAATAATTTTGTTACTAAGATTATTTTCAAATTGTAGATTTTGAATGTGATATACAAAGACTCAGGAAGTTGATTCCTCTCCACTATTTGACGATAAAGAAGAAAGTTATAGTATTTTCTCATCCTATTAATTTCCTTTATTATACAATTTTCTATTATAACATCATGATTTGATCCTTTGGTGAAAATCTCTTCTAAGAGGGAGGATTACAGATTTAAGAGAGAAAACAATAAAAATGCTTCAAAAAATGTAGAGAATGTATAAATTGAATTATATATCACAGATTTCACGTGTTCCTGATTTTTTTTGAAACTCACTAGAAGTTTCTATGTGAAAATTTGTTAGCATCTTTGTAAAGGCTACAAGGATTTCAATTGTTTCCATGTAGCCTTTACCAAATCACCAAGTTTGATGGAAAGAGGTACTTACAGCCAGTATTTACTGAAATATGTGTCTTCAAATATTTTTCAATGATATGTTATATTTACTCTGAGTAGGTTAATAACAAAATATTAAGCTTTATTTAAAAAAAAAATCAATAGAGGCTTCACTAGATCACAAACTTGGGGGTAAGATTTTGTTTTTCTTGGAGAAATTTTCCGCTATTGCTAATTGGGTGAACATTTAGTATCTTTTTATTCGTACTTATATGAAAATAGAATTATATTCGTTTCAATTAACTTCTATTTCTCATTTTCTCTTTGATATTACTGCTTTGCTTTTCGTTGTTTCTGCTTCATCTTTACTAATTGATTCATCTTGCCAGTAAAACTTAGCATTATAATTAATAGTTTGACTTGAATTCTTGATAAATCATGAATATCTATAACATGTCTGCGAGCGTACGTGAGTCGTGAGGTAGCTTTCCATTATATGGCTCCTATTTTTAAGCCAATAGAAAAATAGAATTATTTGTCTTCAACTTTCATGTTATTGGGTAATGAATATTTTTTCTTTTTTATTAACAAAAATTTAGAGTTAAGGATGACTGCACTATTTTAGAGTCAAAATAAGCGTTTAAGTTCAATAAATACTTATAGATAACTCATTAACAACAGATCTTGATAAAAATTGAATCTCAGCCAATTTCGTTGATATGGTTTGTGTTGCGAACCCAAAATCAAACAATAAAACAGTAATGCAAATAAGAGGTCAACGATGGATGATTTGTAGAGTTTAATTGATGGA
Source organism: Ormosia emarginata (assembly GCA_029884605.1). Taxonomy (NCBI): domain Eukaryota; kingdom Viridiplantae; phylum Streptophyta; class Magnoliopsida; order Fabales; family Fabaceae; genus Ormosia; species Ormosia emarginata. Next base: position 2,426,276 of record JAQQTP010000082.1, on the reverse strand, counting down.
AAGATAAATGTAGAAGGGAACAAGGCTCCCTACTACCCACATAGCTAGGCTCCTCAAAGAAAAAATGTCATTCTCTGCCAAAACAGAAATGGTATCTTTTTGCGATGCCCCTCTCACTCCCAAACAGATTCTATATAACAGAATTCCATTAACATTCCCCGGGCTCACTCTCTCCCACTGCCACCTCATCTTTCTTTCCTTGCCTTCTATTCTTTCTCATGCATATACCCTCCATACCTTTGGTTCCCCCTGATTCTCATGACCCGTGACATCAACTAGAGGTCTATCAATACCCCCATCTTGATTAGCAGACTTGCCCTCAAGTCTGAGGGTAGGAAACTGGTTTGTTATAGTGAACTCCTCCTCCCAAGTTGCTTCCTCAAATGGTTTTCCCTTCCATTGAACCAGTAATTGCTTAACAGATTCACCCCCTTGGCTAATTGTACGAGTAGCCACAACTTCCAATGGTTCCCAAGTACTGGTATTGTCCCCCTCTATGCCTTGTGGGAGCTCCTTCTCCACCCTGTAGTTTCCCACAGCCTTCTTAAGCAAAGATATATGGAAAACTGGATGGATTTTGACAGCCACTGGTAGCTATAGCTTATAGGCAACTGGGCCTACTCTTTCCAGCACTTTGAAAGGACCATAGTACCTAGGTGCAAGCTTGGGATTGATATGTGCTTCCACAAACTTTTGCACATGTGGCCTTAACTTCAGGAAAACCCACTCTCCTACCTCAAAGTGTTCCTCTTTTCTATGACGGTCTGCTTGGTTCTTCATACGCACTTGAGCATGGTTAAGGTGATACTTGAGCTGCCTCAAACACTCATCTCTCTCCACCAAGTCCCTCATGACAGCCTCAACCTTGGTTTTACCGGGTAAGAATCGGGTAATGAGAGGAGGCTGCCTCCCATACACCACCTCAAATGGTGTAGTAGCTGTAGAAGCATGATAGGTGGTGTTATACCAAAATTCAGCCCAAAGGATCCACATCACCCAAGTTTTAGGCTGATCCGCTATAAAGCATCGCAAGAAAGTCTCCAAACAACGATTTACCACCTCTGTTTGCCCATCAGTTTGTGGGTGGTACGCGGTGCTCATTTTTAGCTGCGTTCCCTGCAATTTGAAGAGTTCTTGCCAAAAATTACTCACAAAAATGGGATCCCTATCACTGATAATTGACAAAGGAATTCCATGCAGCCTTATTACTTCCTTGGTGAAAATTTCAGCAAGTGTCTTAGCGGAATATGGATGCTTTAATGGTATAAAATGGTTGTACTTTGAGAGACGATCCACAACCACCAAGATGGCCTCAAACCCTCTAGATTTTGGCAAACCGGTAATGAAATCCATCGAAATAGCCTCCCAGATTTGTAAGGGTATCGGTAATGGTTGGAGAACACCCCCTGGTGAGGTAGCAACATACTTTTGCCTTTGACACACATCACACCCCTGGACAAATTGTTGAATGTGTTTCTTTATATCAAACCAATACAAATTAGCTGCCACACGACGATAAGTACGATAAAATCCCGAGTGACCCCCTTGCGGGGTAGAGTGGAATTCCTTCAACAGAATGGGAATCCACACTGAATTTGCAACCAACACTAGTCTATTTTGATAAAGTAAAACACCATTGTTATAGGAAAAACCTAGTTTTGTAGGATGTCCTTGCTACAAGGCAGCAATGATGCCCTTTAACCCTTTATCTTGATGGACCTCTTCTACTACCTCATTGTTGCCCAACCACTCAGGATAATGGATCATAGATTGAAGCTCAGTAGTGTCATACATCCTGGAAAGAGCATCCGCCCCTTTGTTCTCTTAACCCGACTTGTACACTATGTCAAAGCGATACCCAAGTAACTTCGTAGCCTAATTGTGCTGATCCATGGTCGTAATTCTCTACAACAGCAGCTGTCTTAGGCTCTTCTAGTCTGTACAAACAGTGAATTTTCGACCCAACAAGTAAGGTCTCCAGTGTTGGATGGCAAGAGCAACAACCATCAACTCTTTTTCATACGCAGACTTGGATAAACTTCTGTCCCCCAAGGCTTTGCTGTAGTAAGCGATGGGCCGCCCCTGTTGGAGCAGAATTGCTCCTAACCCATTGCCAGACGCATCACTCTCTATGACAAATTCCTTATCGAAATCTGGGAGAGCCAATACCGAGGCTGTAGTGACCTTAGTCTTGAGGACTTCAAAGGCTTCTTGCTCCTTCCCTCCCCATTGGAAACCCTCCTTTTTAGTCAAATCTGTTAGAGGTTTGGCCAGCTTGCCATAATCTCTAATGAACTTCTTATAATACCCAGTGAGGCCTAAGAAACCGCGCATGCCTTTAACATTGTGCAGAACTGGCCAGTGGAGCACATACTTGATCTTCTCCTGGTCCATAGCCACCCTCTCGTGAGAAATGAGGTGACCCAAATATTCAACGGAAAGTTGGGCAAAGTAGCACTTCTTCTTATTAGCCACTAACTTATGGGTCAACAACACTTGCAGCACTAATTATAAATGGTGTAAATGGCATTCCCATGTCGGACTATACACCAATATGTCATCAAAGAAAATAAGCACATACTGACGCAACATGGGTTTGAACACTGCATTCATTAATGCTTGAAATGTTGAAGGAGCATTCATCATTCTGAAAGGCATGACTAAATACTCATAGTGTCCTTCATGAGTACGAAACGTTGTTTTATGGATGTCTTCACTCCTCATCTGTACTTGGTGGTAACCAGACTTGAGATCAATCTTCGAAAAAAATTCGGCACCATGAAACTCATCCAGGAGCTCATCTATCACGGGAATTGGGAATTTGTCTGGTATTGTCACCTTGTTCAATGTCCGGTAATCCACACACATATGCCATGTCCCATCTTTCTCCTTAACCAGAATTACTGGGCTTGAAAAAGCACTCTGACTAGGACGAATGATACCAGTCTGTAGCATGTCATTCACTTGCTTCTCTATCTCATTCTTATGATAGTCGGAATAACGGAGGCATACATTAATGGGACCTTGACCTTCAACCAAATGGATTGCATGTTCCTGTTGTCACTTTGGTGGCATCCCCTTAGGTTCTTGAAAAATCTCAGAGAATTTATTGAGCAACCTCTGCACCTCTCGCGTCTTCACCTCGGATAACCCAGGAGAATCCACTACATGCAGCTCAGTGGACAAAAATAACCCTTCTATTTCTTGACGTTGTTTAGCTAGCAAGCTTTGTAGAGCCATATTCTGCTTGTTGTCATGGTCCTCTCCGCTTAATTCAACCCAATCACCCTTGAATCTAAGCAACATCACTTGCTTGGCCTAATCGACCCACATCCCTCCAATTTCAATCAACCATGACATGCCCAGCACTAGGTCTACCCCATCCAAATCAAACAGCAAGGCATCCACTGCTATTTTCATGTTACCCACTTCAATCAACACCCTCCTGCACTACCCTTGTGCCTGTACTTTGTGACCGTCCCCCATTTTCACCGGTAAAGGAACAGCGTCTTCTATCGCCCATCTCATAGCCTTCACCAACTTCCTAGAAATGAAGTTGTGAGTCACCCCGCTATCCACCAACATCAGAATCGGCACTCCCTGCACACTTCCTTTGAGTTTCATTGTGCATAACTTGTCATTCTTCTGCGCAACTAACCCACTCAAGCTCATCACGCTCAGTTCACCTTCTTCTTCGATTCCTTCTTCTATTTCAGCCAACATTTCATTCACCTCTCCTTCCCCTAAATCGTCCTCCTCTGACACCATGATGCGCAACTAACAATCGGGACATTGATGACAAGGGTGAAAATTCCCCCCGCATTTGAAACAAAGACCCTTTTGTCTTCGATCTGCAATTTCCTGAGAAGAAAGGTGACAAATTCCCCTGTCGCGAGGAACGAAACCCCTTCGATCTGCTCTGGGTTCGGGTTTTGGGCCTAACCCGGTTCCTCCCTTGTCTGAGCTCTCCTTGGAGCCCTTAACGTAAACCCCAACCCCATTTTGAGTCCGAACTGGGTTATGAGATCCGGATCCTGGGTTTGGGTTGGATCTGAAACTGGATCCCCAATTGTTGTGTCCCTTCGGCCCATTCTAACGAGGCCCAACCCATCCACCTTTCTGCTCCTTCATCTCTACTTCCATCGCTCTGGCTAAATTCATCAGCCGTGAACATGAAATTGTTCTGGTGGTCTTCAAGCTTCGTACCTTGCCTCGAATTCCATCCGTCAAATCATGGATAAAATAACCCATGTACTGTTCATCTGGGAGCTTCGCCACTTGCGCCACCAATCTTTCGAACTCCCGTATATATTCCTCCACACTCCCTTGTTGTTGCAATACTGCAAGCTGCTCATAGATGTTACCTTCTCCAATTCCTCCATACCTCTCCAACAGTGCATCCTTCAATTTCTCCCATGTGAGGTCTTCATCATCATTGGACAGGGCCTTGAAGAAGTGTATGGTGTGACCATCCATATATAGTTGAGCTAAGTTAACCTTCACCTCCGGTCTGGTATCCTGAACACGAAAATAAATTTTCGCTTGAGCGATCCAACCAGCTGGATCCTCGCCGGTAAACATTGGGAGCTCTATCTTCTTCACTGATCTCCTGAACTCATCAAGTGCATCACCTTGCAGTTGTTTTAGCAACTTCCTCATGCCCTCCGTGTCGGAGTTTCTGGACTCGTCGTCATTCTTTTCCTTCCCGACCGATTTCTCGTCATCGCTCCTCTCCTTACTTTGGGTAATGAGCGAAATCAAACGCTCTTGATCCGCAGCTGCTTGCGCCCTCATTTCAGCAAGAGTGAGTTCGAGCGTCGCCATCTTGTTCTCCGGAGTTGTCACTTTTGTCTCCATCTTCTTTGGTGGCATTCGATGTGCTTAATTGCTGGTCCCGTCGCAAAGTTCTCCTTTGATTGGAATGATCCGGCAGGTCAGACCAATTGTTGCGAACCCAAAATTAAGCAATAAAACAGTAATACAAATAAGAGGTCAACGATGGATGATTTGTAGAGTTTAATTGATGGAAAGATAAATGTAGAAGGGAACAAGGCTCCTTACTACCCACAGAGCTAGGCTCCTCAGAGAAAAAATGTCATTCTCTACCAAAACAAAAATGATATCTTTTTGCGATGCCCCTCTCACTCCCAAACAGATTCTATATAACAGAATTCCCCTAACATTCCCCAGGCTCACTCTCTCCCACTGCCACCTCATCTTTCTTTCCTTGCCTTCTATTCTTTCTCACATATACCCTCCATACCTTTGGTTCCCCCTGATTCTTATGACCCGTGACATCAGCTAGAGGTCTATCAGTTTGCCTTTACAAATTGTGTCGATCATTGTTCAATCATTGTTTGCTGAGTAATGAATATTTAGGATATGGGTTTTGTAATACTAAGTATTGTTTTTGAGGAAACATTCTTGCACTTGGTGAATCAATTTGTGCACCTAGCGAAGATGTTATTTGAAAAAAAGTTTGGCACTAATTGATATTTTGGTGTCCTTTTTGAAGACATGGCTCCTACATTCAATTTTCTGTATTTCTTCTATGAAAGGTTCAGTTGCATTTCGTCTAATGCTTTTTTTTTTTTTTTGGATGTGAAATACTCATTTATTGATGAACCAAATCAAAAGCAAGGAATGAGGATAAGAACATAGGAGACTCCCCAGTCCAAGTACAGCTATCATGGTTTTTTGCAAAGTCTACTATAGCATCAGCAGCTTTGTTACACAATGTAGGAACATGAACAAAATCAAACCAATCAAAACATGATGCAAAAGAAAACAGGTCCTGCATTATTGTACCATTGTATGATCTATCTTCCAAGTCATCATTGAAACGTCTAACCACCTCCTTAGAGTCACCCTCCAAGCAGATTCTGGAATAACCCAGCTCCCAAGCAAACAGAATGCCTTCTCTGGCTGCCAGCATCTCGCCTCTGAGTGGGTTGACAACGCCTATATGATGGGATGCACGGGCTGCTACAAGTTGTCCATCTTCATCACGGATAGTTATGCCAAAACCGCAGCACTGATTTTGTTCTGAAATTGCAAAATCCACATTAACCTTCATCATGCTTCTTCTTGGTTTTGACCAGAAAAGTTGTTCTTCAGAACTTTTGCATTGCATTGCTGAGTCTGACATTCGGGCATCCTTAAAAGCTGATAAATTAGCTTCTGCACTTTGCCAAACCTGAGATGAAAGATTTGCTGTCTTGCCTTGCCACGCTAAATTTCTTTCCATCCACACACCATACCAAGCCATTCCCACCTGCTCACGTTGCTCTGAATTTAAAGATGACCAGAAAGAATTGACAATCTCTATCCAGTTTTGGTCTGCCAAGAACATACCTATGTTTGGATGCAAGTCCAGTGGCAAAGTATTTTTTATAAAAGGACACTCAAGGAAGAGGTGCTTCACATTTTCCTCTTCATTTCCACATAGATAACAACCATTCTCAATAATCATCCCCCAGGCTATTAACCGAGTTCTGGTAGGAATACGACAGATTCTCCAAATGAAAATATATACCTTCGGTGGGACATTAAGTTTCCATATGGACTTCCATAGAGCTGAATGTTGGCATTGTGCTGGGAAGATTTGATAACCATTATTCTGGTTCTGCACTCTCCTTGAAATGCATTTGTTCCATGCAATCTTGTAAGCACTACGGACAGAGAATTCTTTTGAGTCAGGGAACCAGCAAGGGGTGTCATCTCTATTAACATTGCTGAGAGGAATATCAAGAATTGCAAAGGCCTCACTTTGGATAAAAATTGAGCTTATTAATTCCACATTCCAAGATCTCTGGTCTGGGATCATAAGCTGTGCAACTGATACTAGAGGTTAGGTAGTCAAAGGTGTATTAGAAATCTTGAAATGGTCCTGAATGGGCAGCCACGGGTCTGACTATATTTTAATGTTATTTCCATTGCCAAATAAAGCCCAATTTCAGTGTTTTCCTACCTTCCATAATACTCCTCCACGTGAATGATGGGTTAGAGCCTATCTGTGCGTCCATGAAAGTACCATGTGGAAAGTACTTAGCCTTTAGGATCCGTGCAACAAGGGAATCTGGGTTGGTTAGGAGCCTCCAACCTTGTTCTGCTAACATCGCCTTATTGAAAGTATGCAGGTCCTTAAAGTCCAAACCACCACTCCCTTTAAGCCAACACATTTTATCCCAGCTCAACCAATGTATTTTCCTGGAGTCTGCGTGCTCTGCTCACCAAAACCGCGCCATCATTTGACCAAGTTCCATGTATAGTGATAATGGTATTTTGAAGCAGCCCATAGTGTATGTCGGGATTGCTTGGGCAACAACCTTTATCAAGATTTCCTTTCCCCTACTAACAGAATTTTTTCTTTCCAACCATGTATTCTTTTCCAGATTCTATCCTTTAAAGATTGAAAGGAGTGATTTTTAGACCTCCCTATCATGGCTGGGAATCCAAAGTATTTCTTTGACAATGCCACCTGATTCATTTTAGAAATCTGTAAAATAGCACCTCTTGTACCTCTCTGAACATTCGGGCTAAATAGAATTGACGACTTCTCAAAATTAATTTGTTGACCTGATGCTTTGCCATATAAATCTAGGATATTTGTTACAGTGCCCACATAATTTTCAGTGGCCTTACAAAAAATGAGACTATCATATGAAAAACAAAGATGAGATATCATAAGAGTAAATTTGCAGATTCTAAGACCCATTAATGACTAATTTGCCTCGGCTTGGAATAAGAGAGATGACAGCACCTCTGCACATAGCACAAAGAGGAAAGGGGATAATGGGTCCCCTTGCCTCAGTCCTCTCTGAGGATGGAACGAAGAACAGGGAAATCCATTCAGAAGGATTGAGTATGAGACCGAATATACACACCTCATAATCAACTCGATCCATCTCTCTCCAAAACCCATTTTCTTCATATCAGCCTCCAGGAAACTCTATTCTACTCTGTGATAGGCTTAGCTCCTGTCCAGTTTCATTATCAAAAAACCTTCTCTCTCAGATCTCTTGTTTCTTAGAGTATGAATGAGCTCTCCGAGATGTATTTAATCCGCACAAAAGCACTTTGGGACTCTGAGATCAAAGAAGGAAGAATGACTTTGAGCCTGTTAACAAGAGTTTTGCTAATGACCTTATACAATACATTACATAAAGAAATGGGTCTGAAATGATTCATGGTTTCGGGATTCTGAATTTTAGGAATCAACACTATGAAAATATGATTTATATCATTAACAAACGAGAAATTTTTACTTAAATATGGTGCACTCATTTGAGTGCACTAAGTCAATCAGGACTTAATATTTTTATAGAATATCGTAAAATTAATTATGAGACATAGATCTATGAAAATATTAAATTTTGATTAATTTTGTGCACCTAACTATAATACACCATGTTTAAGTAAAAATTTCTCTCAACAAACTCACCTCCGTTAAGGAATTTTAGAGCTGTCCCGATAACATCCTCTCCAGCCAAGTGCCAGTATTTTTGGAAAAATAAAGCTGATAATCCATCGAGCCCTGGGAATTTTGTTGCACCCATTTGGAAAAGAGCTTCGTTCACTTCATGTCTAGTAAAGAGTAGAGATAGGAAGTCATTCATTTCTGCATTCACCTTATTAAAATTACCTGACAGTACTTCTTGAATGTTACCCGGATTGGAACGTGTGAACAGGTCCTAGAAATAACTATTTGCAATCTGTTCAATGACCTGCGGATCTCTTTGCCACTCATCATTATCATCCTTAAGTTTCTGAGTACGTTTCTTCTTTTTCTTAACAGATGCTCTTTCATGGAAGAATTTCGAGTGCATATCCCCCTCCTGTAACCAATGAACCCTTGATCTTTGCTTCCAAAGAATTTCCTCTCTAGCCAGCATTTCATTCAGCTCCTCTCTCACAGTTCTGACTTTTTCCACATTTTGATCTGAAGGAGGCTTGCGTTGGAGAACCTGTAAATCATTTTGAAGTTTTTTAACTTTCCTGCCCACATGGCCAAAGATGGTTTTATTCCACGACTGTAATTGTTCACTTACCCTTTTTATTTTGGATATGGTACTGGACGCATCATTATCCCAGGGATAACATCTCCATCCTTCTGCTATAATCTGTTCACATTCCTCGGTCCTTGTCCACATCTCTTCGAATCTGAACGGTTTGGGCTTATTACCTTGCTGACTTTCCCTGTTGATCAATTCTTGATTAATAATGATTGGTGAATGATCTGAATGTGATGATATCAAGTGCTGGACTTTTGCTTGCTGCCACTTCACCATCCATTCTCCAATAGCTAGGAAACGATCCAGACGACATTTTACACTGTCTTCAACTCTCCTTCCACTACTCCACATAAAACGGTACCCCTCATTGCTAAGGTCCCTCAAGCCACAAAAGTCTAGCTTCTCGGAAATCTCGGATTTGCCATTCAGGTCTAGCTGCTCCTGTTTTCTCTTCTTGATCCATGATTTCATTAAAATCTCCCCCAATAAGCCACGGAGTATCATCCTCCTGGTAAAGGTCCTTCAAGTGTTGCCGAGCTAGATGTCTGTTAGACACTGATGCCGCTCCATAGAAACCAGTAAACAGCCAATAACCATCCTCCTGAGAGCCTATCTTCGAGTGTATATAGTAGGAACTACATTTGGTGATTTCCAGATTCACTTCCTGTCTCCATAGCAGTCCTATACCTCCCTTCCTGTCATCAGCACTAACCTCAAAGCCATAATGGAAACCTACTTTCCACTTGAAAGCTGCAAACTCCTCTGATGATAGCTTGGTCTCAATCAAGCAGACCACTTCGGGACTATGTTGCCTCAGCAAGAGACGAAGGGCTGGAATTGCTTGGGGATTCCCGAGACATCGGCAATTCCATGCTAATATTTTCCTGGCTGTCGGCGGGGTTGCATAGCAACCTCCGCCGCTGGTTCGTTACTGACTTCGCTAATCTCCAAGTCCTCCACCACTCTAATCCGCTGTCCTACCGGGCCTTGATCAATATCCATTTCTTTTATTCCTCCCAGAAAGTCTTCTAAACTCCTCTTTGTAGTTTTGACTTTGTTGGTTTCACCATTACTGGCAGCATTTGCCGGAGCCAACTTTTTCCACCTTTTCCCCGTATTGGCTTTGTCTGGACTTTGTGTTTTCCTTGGTGGGGATGTCACTTCCTGGCTACTTTGCTTTTATCACTGAGACCATAGTGGATGCCTCACTTTCCATCCCTATCTCTTCATTTATTTTTTCTAACACTGCGTATCTTTCTCTTTCTGTTTATTCTGGTTCTGCATAGTTTTTTCATGCTCACCAGATTATCCCCTCGGGTTTCCTTTATCTGCATCACCAAGTTTGTAGATCCCATCATGTTTAACTCATTTGGAGGTGCAGTCTTTGAATTTGCTCCAAGCCAATCTCTGTAACATCCTAATACTTAAGCTAATGACATATTCATAATTATGCATTAACAGTCATATTAGAGAATGTTACTTAGATCAATATCACATTTTTCAAAAAGGATAAATATATAATATACAAGATATGAGCATGAAGCAGAGATACGTAATACAATATCAATCAAATAGAGTCATATACAAATAGTATGTCAATGTACATCAAAATAAAAGAATGGTGTATAACCGTGTACAAAATATCTCATCAAAAGAATAAGGCTTCTATCAAGCTCAAATCCATCTCCATCTCTACAAGCTGCAGGAGTTATCTTGGAATCATTATGAAAATCAAAGAAATAAGGTGAGAATCTCACAATTCTCAGTAGTAGTTGTAAAAAACGTGATATCATAATCATTCCAGCTATTTTGAAAAAAAATTCTCTTAAAAACATTCATATCATTTTAGGAAGGTGGCAGAAAGGCAAAACAGATCATTCTTCTTCCTAAAATAAACAGTTCATTTTTAATTTATATGAAAATCATTTAATCATCAAATCGTAAATCAATGAGTCCAAGTCTCAAGTCATTAATCTGAAGTCATATCATCAATTCTCATCATTTAAGATTCATCATATATCAAATCATCAAGACACATGTGTCACTAAAAGAATCAATAGTATGGAGGGAATTGTCTGTCCTCACAATACCAATCTCTTGGTAGTAGCCTACTTTCGGGTCAATGCACTTCAACTCATTCATAACTCTTGCTACACAGGACTACTTCAAGTAACCTAAGTCAAAATCTAAAACAACTGAGGGAATTATCCGTCCTCAATACAAGTTGTGAGCAGAGAGGGAATTATTCGTCCTCAACTTTAATAGAGAGGGTATCTTCCATCATCATATTATCTCTAATCCAGGAATGCCTCAAGCGTGAAGAGGGAATTATTCGTCCTCAACTACACATTGTCTGGAGAGAGCTCAGGTAAAGAGGGAGAGAATTATTCGTCCTCAACCTCAATCATTTAGGTGGTAAAGGAAGTATCTGTCCTCAACCACCCTTTCCAAGTCTCTCCCTAGGACCAATGATATCCTAGATAATGAGTTGCTCATAAAATCAATCAATCATTCAAGCATCAATCTCATAATTCAATAATGTGCATGAATATCAAATCAAGTATATATTGATTACATCATATCATAGTTTATTATCATGCACATATGTAAGATCAAGTATATGTATCATGATATTCATCTCATAATCTCAATTCATGACACAAGCCTCAACATTTCATCAATTATACTTAATAATGACCCATCATGTTGTTGTGATATCATAAGTCAAGCATATTATAGACAATCATGCACAACGTCAAGTGTTCTTGATGTTCCTCACTATTGCATCAACTCTAGATCCATGTTGCTAACCAAGATAATAAGTTAGGGCAAGTTCCCAATCGATTATCATGGCTAACCAAGTCTATTTTTATGTCTTATAACAAGTTATTGTAACATCCCGAATTTAATAACCATAGTATATTACCACAATCATTAGATTCGGACTTGCTATTTCACAGCTATGCGATTTTCAATATAACATAACAATATTATATAGAAAATATGAGTCACAAATGAATATATAAATATTACACTATAACTATATTTCTCATAAATACAATATGTACATAATATCGAAAGAAACTACTTAGCTATACTAAGCTAAGTACTCCAAGTTCCTGCTTCTCTTTTTGAAGAACTCGTACCTAAATTTATATGACAATACAATCGGGGTAAGAAATCACATCTCAAACAGAAGTATTCCAAAACCAACAGTTTATACATTCATAAAGAATTTACAATTACCAAACTAACACTTCAATCGCAGAAGTACACATTAACAACATCTCCATTACAGAGACACGCAATCACCCATACAATTGTAATGTTATGAGTTCATGTCATGATAACAACCGCTCATACAATTGTTATGTTACGCCAAATTATGTCTAATGTTTATGTCTATGCAAATCCTAAGTATGAAATGAGTAATGTTATGAAACCAAGTCCATGGTAATGTCATGAATGCATGAATCCTGAACAAAATGAAGGAAGTTCATCCCAAGTCTCGAACAAGCACTAGAAATCCATCCAAAAATTAACACTTCAAGTAGTGAAATCTATCAACTTCGCGGTCTCAACATCGAAGAGGAAGTCCATCCTCAAACCACTATAATAGGAAGGATACCATCCACATTGCCTAATATAGATTACCCTCATCTATGGGGCTCATACCTTTCAACAAAGGCAAAACATACAATCATGTATATAATCACGTATAATTATTCTCCTTAATTAACATCACACAAGTAGTAAGGATATTACTCACCTTCACTACTCAATAAACCTAGAGAGGATATTACTCATCTCCACTAGTCTACAATTATAGGAAATATATTTCTCACTTCCACTAATCAATAATCATGATGAGGAATTACATACCTCAACATAAAGAGGAATTACTTATCTCACTGTTTAATCAAAATAAAGAGGATATTTCTCACTTACTTACTCAACAACATATAGAGTGTAACACCCCTTTGGAGGATGTCACACATAAAAGAAAATAAAAGAAATAGAAATAAAATCTACCCAAGTTGTGAAACATTTGTTAAATATTATTACGGGTTGTAAAATAATTCCTGATAGACAGAAGTATGTAATAAAAAGATAATGCGAAAAATACGAAATAAAAAAAACATCATCACTAATAATATACATATGATTAAGTTATAAACTGTACAAATAATTTACAACTAAGACTACAACTATTTAAACAAAAACAGTAAAGAAAGCAATAAAAGAGTTAATATATACAGACATACGCTGACGCGCCCAAAAAAACATCATGGTTATCTAATCCTCAGATGGATCACTCTCGGTCGAAAATGATCATCGGGAGATAGATATCCGGATGTCTCGACACACGGCGATAACGGGATCGCGCAGTCGATACGATGCTTATCTCACTAGGCTCGGGGTTTTCAGCACCCCAATAACGCCTAATGGATAAGGGTAACTCTAAGTGCGAAATAATGTCGTCGTCATAATCGGATCTCCATCAAACGATGACGTAGAATCACGGTCATACGTCCCGCATATGTAATGAAGCACGATCTCCTCGTAAATGCCAAGCGGATCACCTCCATGAAATACCGGCTCTATGAATCCCAAAAATGCTTTGGCGTAGCCATCCCACACAATCAATCCGGAGGATATGGATGATCGGATGGTTCTTGATCGTAAAGCGATCGTCGGCTTCTTGCGACCTTCCTCTTCCTCGGGGTACACGATCTCAAGAGGTGTTCCTCTTCTTCCTCTTCAAACTCTTTCCGTATAAAATAAATAGACAAGAGACACATACAATAAAGAGGTAAGACAACATAAAATCATCGCAACATGGCCAATAAGAAGACGACAAATAACAACTACACGGTTCATACAATACAAAAAAAAAACTATAACAAGAATACATATTAGATATCCTAGTGTTTCAAAACATCATAGATATAACACAAATAAAGAAAATCACACGATATAAATCAATCTCACGGATAAAATAAGATAAGAAATGGACAACTAACATAAGAATTATCGGATAAATATAAATAGAGAAAATGTAAAAACATCCAAGATATTACCGGATAAAGATAAATAGAGAAAAATGGAATATTATCCAAGATATAATCAAATACACCAAAACACAACCCTACTCCATGGAGCTAAACCCAAACGATATCGAGAGAGAATGACTTGCAAAATCTATTAGTACCACGGCCGCCCAACCAACTATTACGCGGTCACACGTTGCGTCGATAGCCTACGACACTTTGAGAATCCACCATCCAGGGCGTAGTATAGTTCACGGTCTCCGTTGTGGCACTATAGGCAATGTACTACTAGACTTTACAAACCTCGATTAAATATAGTGAATGTCGAGTACATTAGTGTGCTATCGGTTTACCACGGCCCAGTGAGCTACCAACTGTCCACATGTGGAATCCCGTACACTAAAGTCTCCAAGTTCATTAGAACAATGAACCACACTACGTTTATCGCATCGACAACACGATGTGATTCGTCTCGTCAAATCAACCAAAACACCAAAAATTGGTATAAAGACAAAACATAATTCCAAATATATGAAATTACGAAAATGCCCTCAAGATAAAAATATGCCCTCAATGGCGAGAAAGCTTTGTATGCGGGTTCACTTTTTCCCGACAATGAAATAACCTCAAAAGCACATGCGGGTTCACATTTTCCCGACAAAAAAAAATAAATATAGTAACGGTCAATCGCGTAGAAATTTTATCGCGTTTTTGAAATCTCGTCGTTTTTACAAACGTTTAAAAATCGGGTAAGGATATTTTTCTGTTTTTAAAATCGCGTAGCATTTTAATACGTTTTCTCAATCGCGTAGGATTTTTAAATCATTTTCTTATTCGAATGCCTTTAAAATTACTTGTTTAAACAAACGAAAATAGTACTTAGTACATTTAAACTACATTGAATAATTTTTCATCTTTGCATCTTGTCATTAGGATATTGTTACTATCTTATAGGTTCATTTTTACTAAAAATTGACGATATTTTGTTTATAAACTTATAATAATGGTTTTCTAAATTTTCCATAAAATTTCTATTTACCTAATTTTTAACCATTTCATTAAATTCTTTTGAAATCTCTAACATGCTTCAAAACCTAAAGTGAGCTATATGTTAGAAAATTTCTTAACATTACTGTATTTCCTTCCTAATGATAAAACTATGAATTTTAACCCTTTAGACTTACTTCTAATCAATTAGTTCCTTCAAAAATCATTATAGAAAATTTCTTCTTAACTTGTATTGTTTCTTTTTAATTGAAAAAGGTTTAGAATCAAGTTTTAAAAATCATGATTACCTATAGTGGCATGTTGGCCAAATTTCATAAAACTTTTGCATTTGATTTCCAAAATGTCTTTCACCTTTTAAATCATATCAAATGTATTATATTGTCTAAGTTCATTAAATCAATTTAGAAAATAGTTAACAATAGTCCATTTAATCCTTTAGGCATGTTGGCCCAAAATACTAAGTTTTTACCATTTGATTTCTAAATGCATTTTCTTTGATCAAATCAATTAGAAACTTTCTTGATTCTCCTAGGTTAATTAAGTTACACTTTAGGAAAAATCAAGAGAACATTTTGGTCCTCCAAACTTGTCATTGTCGTGAGCTATTGGATTGTGTTCTTTGGAACACTCATGCAAATTTACACATGTTATTTACATCCTATATTTTATCATACAATTCTAACACATGCATTTATATCTCTAACACATGCAAAATATTTCTAACACATGCAAAATATTTCTAACACATAAAACCTAAATTAAAGCTTATAGACATACAATCAAAAGCTAATAGACATGCAAAATTATTACAATCACCAAACAAGAAAGCTACTAACACATAACACTTAAGCTACTAGCAACCACAAAAATTAACAAATACACATCAATAAACACACCACAACCGAATCCTTATGGATTCTACAAACAACCCATCTTCTTACCACCATCAAGGGATGATAAGAATTGTCTTCCTCTTACCTTAAATGAAGACAAAAGCTTGCTTTCACACCTCCTAGGTCACGGTTTTCACCACCAAAAATACCTAGAAATCTCAAACAAAACCTACATGTTACTAACCATGAAAAAGAAGCTAAACCATGGAAAAATCATGGCTTAGAACTTTGAAAAAGAAGAGAGAAAAGAAAAGCATGAAATTTCACCTTCTAGGTAAAACTTTCAAGGTTGGTTTCCAAGCCCTAGATGGAAGAATTTGAAGAAACTTCCAACTACAAAGGTTCTTAGAATGGTGTTTAGGTTAAGGAAACTTGGTTAGAAAAATTTTTGGATGGTTGGATGGTTAGGAAATAAGCTTGGCGAATATGGTGAAGAAAATGGACAAGAATGGTGGCTAGGGTTCTTGATGAGAGAGAAGAGAGAAAAGTGATGAAGATGAAGTGTTGTTTTTGGCTTTCTCACTCCAAATGGCCGTAGCCTTCATGTGTAAGGATGTGCATGGATTTGGCTTCATCCAAGCCATTGATTTCATCAAAGGTTAGGATTAAATCTTGCTTAACAAGCTTAAATTCTATTGGTTGCTCATGGTGACTCACCTTACTTAGTCACACGGTGTAATAAATTCTCTGTGAGTCACTAGTGAGTCGACTGATTCTGAAAGTTCTACGACTACGGTGATTAATTAAACTACCGATCTAACTGTTACGCTAATTGTGGGTCCCGCAAAATATTTTCGGGTCCATTGTCACTAAATTATCTTGACTAATAAAATAATATTATAATAATATAAAATTATTTTATTTGTGATTAAATCTAAAAATTAAAAGATTATTTTTAGTCTCATTCGAATCGAGTTAAGTAAGATCCCCCATTCTAAATAATAAAATAAGATTTTCCCGGCCCGAAAAATATTATTTTCTGCCTCGAGCAAATCACACAAAAAGTCCATATAAAATCACAGACGGTATTTTCGGGCATTAAATCAAGAAGAAAACAATTAAAAGCAGACAAAAACAGTAAAACGATGCGTTTGGGACGTAACGGTCATTTTCCCGTTTTTCCCACAACGTAGATAATCGCCCAAAACGTTCAAATAAAATATCCAGCGATTATATATAGCTGTATATCTTTCGAGAAAAATTAATACGATGAGCTTCGAGAAAAATTTTTATTTTACTGTCTCGAAACAAACTACGTAAAACGATCAAATAAAATTTGAACTGTATTATCGTAGTTGTTTTCATACAAAAATCGAGAAACGAGAAAAATAGGGACACAATGGTCATTCATACAAAAGCATGAAAAACGAGAAAACAAGATACATTCGAGAATATTTTCTAAAAATTGGGGCGTTACAACTCTCCCACAAATAAAAATTTCGTCCTCGAAATTCGATGTTCATCCAAACAAATGAGGATACTTGATCCTTCATTTTATCTTCTAGTTCCCAAGTAGCTTCACCCGTCACATCATTCCATATAACCTTCACCGGCTCGATCATCTTCCCTCGAAGGCTGCTTTACCTTTCTGTCCCTCTATCCGACGGGTAAAGTTTCGTAAGTCAAATTCTCCTTTAATTGCACATCATCGGTTGTATAACATGTGTCGGATCGGTATATACTTAAAATGCGAGACACATGAAACACGTCGTGCAAATTAGATAGAAAAGGCGGCAAAGCAATCTAATATGCTACAGGGCCAATACGTCGGATAATCTGATATGGTCCAATGAATTTAGGAGTAAGCTTCTTAGACTTAATCACTCTTCCAACACCAGTCGTAGGAGTAACTCTCAGAAATACATGCTCACCCTCCTCAAACTCAAGAGGTCGTCTTCGCTTATCCGCGTAACTCTTTTGTCTACTTTGCGTCGTCCTCATCTTCTCTTGTATCATCTTGACTTTATCCGTAGTTTGTTGTACAAGCTCCGGTCCAACAGTCATACTTTCTCCATCTTGATACCAGCATAGCGGCGTTCGACATCGTCTTCCATACAATGCCTCATAAGGTGCCATTCCGATGCTTGCGTGAAAACTATTGTTGTAGGTGAATTCTATCAAAGATAAAAATTCATCCCAACTTCCCCGTTGTTCTAAAATACAAGCCCGCAACAAATCCTCCAAGGACTGTATAGTTCTCTCTGTCGACCGTCGATGCTGCGGATGATACGAACTCGAACTCGTCGTAACTTAGTTCCCATAGCTTCTTGTAGACTTCGCCAAAATCTTGACGTAAACCTCGGATCACGATCAGAAATTATACTTGTCGGCACACCATGTAGTCTGACAATTTCACTGATGTACAACTGGGTTAATCTTTCCAATGAATATTTGATATTAATTGGTAAGAAATGAGCCGATTTCGTAAGTCTATCAACTATAACCCATATTGCATCATGACCTTTCTTTGTCTTCGGCAAACCAGTAACGAAATCCATAGAAATGCTATCCCATTTCCATTCTGGAATCGATAATGGTTGCAACATCCCAGCTGGTTTTTGGTGTTCAACTTTCGATTTTTGACAAACTAGGCAAGTTGACACGCATCTAACCACATCACCCTTCATTCCATGCCACCAGAATAACTTCTTCAAGTCTTGGTACATCTTTGTTATACCTGGATGCATACTCAATAAACTAGTATGGGCATGTTTCACAATATATCTTCTCAGTTCTCGGTTACGAGGAACACAGACTCTACCCCGAAATCTCAGAATTCCATCAGTTCCTTCCTTGAACTCTAGTGTCTCGCCTTGTTTCATTTGCTCCCTTATTCCTTGCAAAAATTTATCGGCATTTTGCTTTTCCTTTATGTCTTCCATCAACTCGCTCGAGATAGTAACCATGCTAATACAGATCTTCCCCGGTTTCAACTCAACAAATGACCACTCATCTCTAAACTGTTCAATGAGTTCCTTTTCCTTGATCATCAGAGCAGAAACACTAATAATCTTCTGCTCAAGGCATCGGCCACGACATTCGCCTTACCAGGGTGGTACAAAAGCTGAAAATCGTAATCGTTCGAGAAATTCTAACCATCTTCGCTGCCTCATATTCAGCTCATTACAGTCGTACAAGTACTTCAAACTCTTGTGATCACTTGAAGATGTTGAACGTTGCTCCATAGAGAGTGTCTCCATATCTTCAAAGCAAAAACTACCGCAGCCAATTCCAAATCATGCGTAGGATAATTCTTTTCATGAACCTTCAATTGTCGAGAAGCATATGCCACCACGTTCCGATCTTGCATCAACACGCATCCTAGTCCTTGATAAGAAGCGTCACAATACACATCGAAAGATTTCGTCGAATATGGTAGGATCAACACCGCGCGCTTGTTAACCTCTTCTTCAACTCTTGAAAACTAGCTTCACGTTCTTCCGTCCATTCAAAAGCTTGACTTTTCCTCGTCGGTTGTGTAGCGGTCCGGCAATCTTGGAAAAACCTTCGATAAATTTCCGATAATAACCAAGCAAGTCCAACAAAACTTCGAACTTCATTCTTGTCTTAGGTCTTTCCCACCGTAAAAAACAGTCTCCACTTTCGATGGGTCCACCGCAATACCTTCTTTAGAAATTACGTGACCAAGAAATTGAACTTCTTCCAACCAGAACTCACACTTAGCCAATTTCGCATACAGCTGCTTTTCCCTCAAAATCTGAAGAACAACACTCAGATGTTCAGCATGCTCTTCCTTCGATTGAGAATAGATCAGAATGTCATCGATAAAGACAACGACAAATCTGTCTAGATATGGACGAAATATCATGTTCATATAATCCATAAATATGGCAGGAGCATTTGTCACCCCGAATGGCATTACTTGATACTCATAATGTCCATAACGAGTTCGAAAAGCAGTTTTCGGCACGTCTTCCCCTTTTACACGAATATGGTGATAGCGATCGCAGATCTATCTTGGAAAATATCACAGCTCCTCTCAATTGATCCATCAAATCGTCGATTCTTGGAAGCGGATATTTATTCTTGATAGTCACCTTGTTCAATGCCGATAGTCTACACAAAGTCGTGATGTTCCATCCTTTTTCTTGACCAAAAGTACGGGTGCACCCCATGGGGAAACGCTAGGTCGTACAAATTCTTTCTCCAACGGTTCCACCAATTGCTTTTTCGGCTCCTCCAACTCTACTGGCGACATACGATATGGTGCAATTGAGATAGGACACATTCCGTACTAAATCAATTGAAAACTCGATCTCTCGCTCGGGCTGTAAACCGGTACATCTTCGGGAAAAACATCCGAAAAATCGTTGACAACGGGAATAGTATTCACATCCTTTTCATTCTTAACTTCTAGAAAGACAATACCGGATATCCCTGCGCTCCATTTCTCAACAAAAACTTGACCTTAACAGCAGTTAAGAATCCGGACTCTTCTTCCTTAGGAAAAACTATAGTTTTCTTTGCACAATCTATGAGGATATGGTTAGAACATAACCAGTCCATCCCTAAGATTACATCTATCTCAATGAGAGGCAAACAAATCAAATCGACCAAAAACAAACGGCCCTTCACAACAATAGGACAATCCAAACAGATCTTAGAAGTAACTACAGGTTTAGCGGTTAGGCGTAGATACATTCAACATAACATTCGAGAGAAGATATGGGCAACTTCAACCTTTCTACACAATCATATGCAATAAACGAGTGTGTAGCACCCGAATCATACAAGACGGTCGAGAAGGTTACCTCCAATGTCTCCTTCTCCTTGAATAAGGTCTTGAGACTTAGAAATCTCGAGATCCCATCATTGTATACACTCGTCCTCCAAATCTCGGTGAGTACTTCCAGGACTTACTGGCGATTAGCTTTAACATACCGAACAGACGGGTTTTCTCTCCGTGTGGACAATCCTTTGATATGTGCCCGGGTTGCTTACAATTGAAACAAAGCGTACCTTTAATCTGTACACTCGGGAGAAATATGACCTTTCTTCCCGCACTTAAAACATGTTGGCGTAAACGCCACCCTGCATCGACTCACTACCACTTGCACCTCCACTAACGGATGGTCGTTGAGATTGACTTCTGTTGGCTGGTATACGGCTTCTGCAGCCGAAACCGATTTGCATTACTACCTCCACCTCTACGGAACCTTGTCGGTCCAAAATTCGATTCCTTTGATCTCTAGATGGCTCTAACTCCTCAAGTCGAGCACAAGCATCCACCAAAGCATGAAACGAGTCATCCTCAAGGATACCACTCCTCGTTTCGGTTCCACCCTTAAACACGATTCAAACTTCTGCATCTCCACACATCATCTTGTCGTGTCGAGCATAATCGAGAATTGAGACAAACTCTCAAATTTTGTGGCATACTCATTCACCGTCATATTCCCTGTCCATGAAACCAAGAAATTCCATTTCCTTGGCATGCCTAACACTTGCGGGAAAATACTTATCCGAAAAGTATTAGAAAACACTTCCCGGGTAATCTCGGTCCCTTGACTTGCAACACTCGGCGATTCCTCTCCACCAATGTTCTGCATCTCCTCTCGGCATGAAAACGGCATAAGTTACTTTCTTTTCATCGTACATCTCATCCCTCAAAGATTCTCTCTAAATCTTGCATCCACGACCGGCTTTCTCCGGATCCACCTCGCCTCTAAATTGTGGCGGATTATGGCGCCTAAATTCGATAAATTTAGGGCATCGGTACTGCAGCATCTTCTTTGTTGGGCTGCTCTCAAATTTTCTTTGAGTAATCACTTGACCATCTGTAGCAGCATAGCCTCGGCGACAACCAACATCGGGTCCTCATCACGATTTACGTTAGCACGTCCTCTACCTCTACCAGCCATCTTCTTTCTTCAAACATAACAAAACAAAGTTAGATACATCCTTCTAGATATTTCCGAAAGGATATAAATCGAGAAAGATCACGAGAGAATCACACAGCAAAGACAAAAAAAAACCCAACCACAACCCCAAAAGACTCTAACTTGGGCTCGATACCAACTAATGTAACACCCCTTTGGAGGATGTCACACATAAAAGAAAATAAAAGAAATAGAAATAAAATCTACCCAAGTTGTGAAACATTTGTTAAATATTATTACGAGTTGTAAAATAATTCACGATAGACAAAGTATGTAACAAAAAGATAATGCGAAAAATACGAAATAAAAAAAACATCATCACTAATAATATACATATGATTAAGTTATAAACTGTACAAATAATTTACAACTAAGACTACAACTATTTAAACAAAAACAGTAAAGAAAGCAATAAAAGAGTTAATATATACAGACATACGGTTGTGGCACGCGCCAAAAAAACATCATGGTTATCTAATCCTCGGATGGATCACTCTCGGTCGAAAATGATCATCGGGAGATAGATATCCGGATGTCTCGACACACGGCGATAACGGGATCGCGCAGTCGATACGATGCTTATCTCACTAGGCTCAGGGTTTTCAGCACCCCAATAACGCCTAATGGATAAGGGTAACTCTAAGTGCAGAAATAACGTCGTCGTCATAATCGGATCTCCATCAAACTGATGACGTAGAATCACGGTCATACGTCCTGCATATGTAACAGAAGCACGATCTCCTCGTAAATGCCAAGCCAGATCACCTCCATGAAATACCAGCTCTATGAATCCCAAAAATCTTTGGCGTAGCCATCCTACACAATCAATCCAGAGGATATGGATGATCGGATGGTTCTTGATCGTAAAACGATCGTCGGCTTGCTGACCTTCCTCTTCCTCAGGGTACACGATCTCAAGAGGCTGTTCCTCTTCTTCCTCTTCAAACTCTTTACCGTATAAAATAAATAGACAAGAGACACATACAATAAAGAGGTAAGACAACATAAAATCATCGCAACATGGCCAATAAGAAGACGACAAATAACAACTACACAGTTCATACAATACAAAAAAAAACTATAACAGTAATACATATTAGATATCCTAGTGTTTCAAAACATCATAGATATAACACAAATAAAGAAAATCACACAGATAAATCAATCTCACAGATAAAATAAGATAAGAAATGGACAACTAACATAAGAATTATCGGATAAATATAAATAGAGAAAATGTAAAAACATCCAAGATATTACCGGATAAAGATAAATAGAGAAAAATGGAATATTATCCAAGATATAATCAAATACACCAAAACACAACCCTACTCCATGGAGCTAAACCCAAACAGATATCGAGAGAGAATGACTTGCAAAATCTATTAGTACCACGGCTACTGACCAACCAACTATTACGCGGTCACACGTTGCGTCGATAGCCTACGACACTTTGGAATCCACCATCCAGGCGTAGTATAGTTCCACGATCTCCCGTTGTGGCACTATAGGCAATGTACTACTAGACTTTACAAACCTCGATTAAATATAGTGAATGTCGAGTACATTAGTGTGCTATCGGTTTACCACGGCCCAATGGAGCTACCAACTGTCCACGTGTGGAATCCCGTACACTAAAGTCTCCAAGTTCATTAGAACAATGAACCACACTACGTTTATCGCATCGACAACACGATGTGATTCGTCCGTCAAATCAACCAAAACACCAAAAATTGGTATAAAGACAAAACATAATTCCAAATATATGAAATTACGAAAATGCCCTCAAGATAAAAATATGCCCTCAATGGCGAGAAAGCACATGCGGGTTCACTTTTTCCCGACAATGAAAAATAACCTCAAAAGCACATGCGGGTTCACATTTTCCCGACAAATGAAAAATAAATATAGTAACGGTCAATCGCGTAGAAATTTTATCGCGTTTTTGAAATCTCGTCGTTTTTACAAACGTTTAAAAATCGGGTAAGGATATTTTTCTGTTTTTAAAATCGCGTAGCATTTTAATACGTTTTCTCAATCGCGTAGGATTTTTAAATCATTTTCTTATTCGAATGCCTTTAAAATTACTTGTTTAAACAAACGAGAAATAGTACTTAGTACATTTAAACTACGTTGAATAATTTTTCATACCGCATCTTGTCATTAGGATATTGTTACTATCTTATAGGTTCATTTTTACTAAAAATTGACAGTATTTTGTTTATAAACTTATAATAATGGTTTTCTAAATTTTCCTTAAAATTTCTATTTACCTAATTTTTAACCATTTCATTAAATTCTTTTTGAAATCTCTAACATGCTTCAAAACCTAAAGTGAGCTATATGTTAGAAAATTTCTTAACATTACTGTATTTCCTTCCTAATGGTAAAACTATGAATTTTAACCCTTTAGACTTACTTCTAATCAATTAGTTCCTTCAAAAATCATTATAGAAAATTTCTTCTTAACTTGTATTGTTTCTTTTTAATTGAAAAAGGTTTAGAATCAAGTTTTAAAAATCATGATTACCTATAGTGGCATGTTGGCCAAATTTCATAAAACTTTTGCATTTGATTTCCAAAATGTCTTTCACCTTTTAAATCATATCAAATGTATTATATTGTCTAAGTTCATTAAATCAATTTAGAAAATAGTTAACAATAGTCCATTTAATCCTTTAGGCATGTTGGCCCAAAATACTAAGTTTTTACCATTTGATTTCTAAATGCATTTTCTTTGATCAAATCAATTAGAAACTTTCTTGATTCTCTTAGGTTAATTAAGTTACACTTTAGGAAAAATCAAGAGAACATTTTGGTCCTCCAAACTTGTCATTGCTTAGTGAGCTATTGGATTGTGTTCTTTGGAACACTCATGCAAATTTACACATGTTATTCACATCCTATATTTTATCATACAATTCTAACACATGCATTTATATCTCTAACACATGCAAAATATTTCTAACACATAAAACCTAAATTAAAGCTTATAGACATACAATCAAAAGCTAATAGACATGCAAAATTATTACAATCACCAAACAAGAAAGCTACTAACACATAACACTTAAGCTACTAGCAACCACAAAAATTAACAAATACACATCAATAAACACACCACAACCGAATCCTTATGGATTCTACAAACAACCCATCTTCTTACCACCATCATCAGGGATGATAAGAATTGTCTTCCTCTTACCTTAAATGAAGACAAAAGCTTGCTTTCACACCTCCTAGGTCACGGTTTTCACCACCAAAAATACCTAGAAATCTCAAACAAAACCTACATGTTACTAACCATGAAAAAGAAGCTAAACCATGGAAAAATCATGGCTTAGAACTTTGAAAAAGAAGAGAGAAAAGAAAAGCATGAAATTTCACCTTCTAGGTAAAACTTTCAAGGTTGGTTTCAAGCCCTAGATGGAAGAATTTGAAGAAACTTCCAACTACAAAGGTTCTTAGAATGGTGTTTAGGTTAAGGAAACTTGGTTAGAAAAAATTTTGGATGGTTGGATGGTTAGGAAATAAGCTTGGCGAATATGGTGAAGAAAATGGACAAGAATGGTGGCTAGGGTTCTTGATGAGAGAGAAGAGAGAAAAGTGATGAAGATGAAGTGTTGTTTTTGACTTTCTCACTCCAAATGGCCGTAGCCTTCATGTGTAAGGATGTGCATGGATTTGGCTTCATCCAAGCCATTGATTTCATCAAAGGTTAGGATTAAATCTTGCTTAACAAGCTTAAATTCTATTGGTTGCTCATGGTGACTCACCTTGCTTAGTCACACGGTGTAATAAATTCTCTGTGAGTCACTATTTGAGTCGGCTGTTCTGAAAGTTCTACGACTTACGATGATTAATTAAGCTACCGATCTAACTGTTACGCTAATTGTGGGTCCCGCAAAATATATTTCCTGTCCATTTCACTAAATTATCTTGACTAATAAAATAATATTATAATAATATAAAATTATTTTATTTGTGATTAAATCTAAAAATTAAAAGATTATTTTTAGTCATTCATTCATCGGGTTAAGTAAGATCCCCCAATTCTAAATAATAAAATAAGATTTTCCCGGCCGGAAAATATTATTTTTCTGCAGCTCGAACAAATCACACAAAAAGTCCATATAAAATCACGAGGCAGTATTTTCAGGCATTAAATCAAGAAGAAAACAATTAAAAATGAGACAAAAAAAAAACAAGATGCGTTCGGGACGTAATCTGTCATTTTCTCATTTTTTCCCACAACGTAGATAATCGCCCAAAACGTTCAAATAAAATATCCAGCAATATTATATAGTGTATATCTTTCGAGAAAAATTAATACGATGGCTTCGAGAAAAATTTTTATTTTACTGTCTCGAAACAAACTACGTAAAACGATCAAATAAAATTTGAACCAAT